>OX451345.1:41395298-41459696 GCA_949629155.1 Myopa testacea | reverse complement strand
AACAACAACAACTTGACTGCAGGGTGTTGCTCGTATATATTTTATAGATGATATACATCTCTATATACTCTTATGTATGTTTATATTTTCTTTGCAGTAAGATTACACGTGTGTTATTCTTATTCAGCTTTTACACTACAACTGTCTTTATTTATTCTCTATTGTTACAGCGTTGCATTAATATTAAAATGGTACTATAATTGTGTATCTACTTATACTACATCTCCCTCTTACAATATTGCATATATGTAATTAGATATATGCATATGTATCTTCTTCCCTCCCTTTAAGTAACTTAAGTTTTATCTTAATGTTTGAGTCGGTGTAACTTTTCTTGAAAGTTGCGGAACCCAAGCTACAAGATGTTTGGTAGCTTATAAGCGATGCCGTAACCACTTAGAGTTTCGACGCAGAACACTTCCATCTTGAAATTGTATCCAATAAGATCTTGGCGAATCGGCTGCTTTGATAATGACTGCTTCGACCCAATTTTGTGATTTCTGTTGGTACCAAACCTTCTGTCCCATTGAAAAAGAAGATTTGATTCTAGCGGTGCGATCGTAAAAGCTTTTTGAACGTTCATTTAGTTCTTCGAGTTTTTGTTTAATGTTTGGTACAACTTTTGGCTGATATAATTGTGTCTTGGCTGGGACGAGTGTACGTGTTTTTCTGCTCATTAGTAATTCAGTTGGTGAAGCGTCAATATCTTTCAACGGTGTATTGCGATATTCCAGTAAAGCAAGCCAAAGGTCACCTCCACTTTCGTTTGACTTCTTAAGTAAAGACTTCGCAATGCCTACAAATTTCTCAGCAAAACCATTCGCCTGTGAATACCCCGGACTCGTTGTTTGTAGCTTTATGCCCCATGCTTTGCAAAATTTATTAAATTCAACGGAATTAAAAGGCATATTATCACTAACAATTTCAACAGGTATCCCGTGAGATGAAAAGTTTACTTTTATTTTATTTATGCATTCACTTGCAGTTTTTGCTTTTAATGGTATTATATCTAAGTATTTGGAATAATAATCTGCGATTATTAGATATGGGCTCTTTTTATACTCACAAATATCCATACCCACTTTATTGTACGGCAATGATGGTACCTTATGCGACAACATTGGTTCTTTAACGTTTGATGAGCGGTTTTTTTGGCATGTTGCACACTGCGTTATAGTTCTTTCAATATCTTCATCAATCCTGGGCCAGTATACTAATCCACGCGCTCTTCTCTTAGTTTTATTTATACCCAAGTGAGATCCGTGTAGCTGGTTTAACACAAGTTCCCTCAATCCTCTCGGAACAATTATACGATTATTCAAAAAAATTACATCATTATCAAATGTTAAATCATTACGGTGTTTCCAATAAGTTTTTATCTCTTCATTTAGATGACTTTTATCCTTGGGCCATCCATTTACTAGTACCTTCTTCAATTCCATTAAACAACTATCATGCGTCATTTCTTTTCTGAATGATTCCAGTCGTTCCGCAGTTATATTAATTGAATGTACAAACTCATTTAAATCTTCAATTTCTGTTGTTGGACTCGATTTATCATAATATCGAGATAAAAAATCAGCTATATATAATTCTTTACCAGGCACATGAATTAAATTGATGTCATATTTTATTAAATTTAATTTCATACGTTGCAACCTGGCAGAAGGGATTTTGCTTAAATCCTTTTTCATGATAGAAACCAAAGGCTTGTGATCACTTCGAACAACAAATTTTCGGCCATATACGAAATAATGAAATTTTCTGCATGCAAACACTACTGCTAAAAATTCTTTTTCAATCTGAGCATAGTTTATTTCAGCTTCTGTTAAACTTCTTGAAGCAAATGCAATTGGTTTACCTTCTTGGAGCAAACAGCAACCTAACCCAAATTTAGATGCATCCGTTTCAATCGTAATGTTCTTTTTTTCATCAAAAGTCTGCAGGACCGGTGCGTGCGCGATAACCTTTTTTATTGACTGAATGCAATTTTCATGGTGCGATAACCAATTGAATACAATGTCATTTTTTAATAATTCACGTAAAGGTTTTGAGAGTTCTGCTAAATTGGGAATGTATTCTCGTATATAATTTATCATACCCAGAAGTTTTTGTAGGTCTTTTTTATCTTTTGGGCGACCAATTTCTAAAATGGCTTTCACTCTGTCTGGGTCACAACTTATGCCCTCACTTGATATAATTTTCCCCAAATATTTCACTGCACTTATTTTATATTGGATTTTGTTAGCATTAAATTTAATATTTCTTTCACGTGCTCTGTTAACAACCTGTTGCAAAATTCTATCATGCTCCTCAGAGTTATCAGCTGCTATTAAAACGTCATCGATGAATACAATGACACCTGGTATATCCTCAAAGTTTCTTTCATTGTACTTTTGGAAAACCTCAGGTCCTATTTTTATTCCGAACGGTAGCCGATTGAAACTGTAGCATCCAAAAGGTGTATTGAACGTACATAATTTACTAGCATTTCGACTTAAACCCATTTGGTAAAACCCTTCTTTTAGATCAAGAACAGTAAAAATTCGTTTGCTGGCAATACGAGCCGAAATTGATTCAAATGAAGGAATAGTATGATTTTCCAATAGAATGTCAGCATTGACGTCTTGAGGGTCAATGCATAATCGCAAACTGCCATTCTTTTTTTCTACAATAACTAAATTTGAGGCTCTCTCTATAGGCCCGTCCACACGTTCAATAATGCCTCGCTGTACCATACTTTGTAATTCCTTTTTTACTCTATCCTTCAAACTCAACGGTATTCTTCTCGCAGGCTTAACCGTAGGAATAGAATTAGACTTTACTTTTATTTCTAAGTTTTTGACGAAACAGCCCGTACCTTCAAAAATATCTATATTCCTTTTTATAAAATCTTCCTTTGAAGCTAAACCACTACAATTAGTTATTCGATCAATTCGTTTGATTAAATTCAATTGCTGACAAGCTTGTAAACCAAGAAGCGGTTCAAAATGCGTGTCGATTACCACGAATTGCAGTCTTTTAATTTCATTTCGACACATGACCACACAATCAACAATGCCTTTGTATTTCAAATCTGATCCACCATAACTTTGTGGTGTTGCACCACCTTTTTGTAGTCTCACATTTTTCATATACTTTAAGAATCGATAAGGCAAAACACTTACATCAGCACCGGTGTCTAATTTAAATGTGATTAGAAAGTTATCTACTCGAATTTTTTCGTACCATCTTTGTCGCTTGTTGTCAACATTTTCAATACTAAACAACTCCACAGAATCATCATCGCTATTTATCTCTTTTTCGCACACTGTTCTCAATTCACGAATTTTTGTAGCGTAACAAGCCACACTATAATGATTCTTTTTACCGCAGTTGTTGCATTCCTTGCCGAATGCTGGACACCTTCCAAACTCTTGTGTTCCTTTACAAAACTTGCATGTGTTTATTTTGTTTGGCCGCATCGTATTGTTGCTATATTTTGCATTTCGTCGGTTTTGTAGTTGCCGCTTTGTAGTTGAACTTTTAATTTCGCCAACTATGTTTTCTTTGCTTTGTTGCTGCATATCATTGGCATGTCGTTCAACTAGCTCGTATGATCTAGCAATTTCAACTGTTCTTTGCAAGGTTAACTTTTCTGTTTCAAGCAACCTTTTCTGTAATTTGTTGTCTCTTATACCGATGACAATGTTATCCCGTACCATCCGATCTGATTCGGTATAACCGCAATTTTTAACCAACTTACACAAATCCATATAATATGCGTCGAATGACTCGCCCTCTTCTTGTTTCCTGGAATTGAACTTAAATGCTTCATAGACCTCATTCTTTTTGGGTGTACAATAATCCTGAATCGCCTTTACTACAGCTGCATAATTCTTTCGCTCATCACTCGTTATTGCCAAATTGTGAAATAACTCAATTGTATCAGCTCCACAGCAGTTCAGAAAAATACCAATGCGCTGCTCTTCTTTTTTATCGTCCAGTCCAATTGCGATGGAAAAAATGTCGTAATTTTGTTTAAAAAACCTCCAATTTTCTGCCAGATTTCCGTCCAGCTTTAAAGCGTCTGGAACACGTATTTCAAAATTTGTTGCAGAAGTCGCCATTTCAGATATATCTGCGCCCAATTTTTCGTTGCTAGAACCTTTTTCTTCGTTTTCAGAATTCGTTTCTATACCAGACCGTGTAATAACCATTTACTTTCGAGTTACCGGCTGCGCCATGTGTTATTCTTATTCAGCTTTTACACTACAACTGTCTTTATTTATTCTCTATTGTTACAGCGTTGCATTAATATTAAAATGGTACTATAATTGTGTATCTACTTATACTACAGTTGTTGTTGTTGTTTTTGCTGATGATGATGCTGTTTTAGCTGTTGCTGGATTTCGCATCTTCGTCACTCGTTGTTTTTCTTTCATTCACTTAAAAATGTGAACCGCACAAAAATTGTTTGCTGATACTTCTCTCCTCTTCTTCTTCAGTGCCATCGTCTTCATCTTCATTTTCTTCCTCTTCTGGTTTCTTCGTCTTCTTCATCGTCTATTTTATGTTGTTATTCTTGTTGTAGTTTTTCATTTAACTTGTAGGTCGACTACTGTTACCCCCGGTGTTGTTGCTGCTGCTGTCTAAAAGTCTGGCAACACTGCCGAATTGTCAACAACTCAGTGAAAAGATAGTAGCACGAACACGAACACAAACACAGCGAATAAACATGCCCCCAAACATATCCAGACACCAGAGCAGAGCACCAACACACACACGCACACACACACTTAAATAAACACACGTTTAAACACAGACACAGACACGTGGATGGACTCACTGCATGTCAATCATCATTGAGTGGGTGGGTGGATGGACCTTCAGAGGATCCACCTGGTTGATTGTGTACTCTGCACCGCTCCCATCTGCTCCCCTCTGCTCCTCATCGTCCTGTTTGCTGCTCCGTGTTGCCACTGAGTGTCGTTGTTGTTGTCGTTCGCTTTTAACGCTCAGCTTTTAGTTGCTGTTTTACGGACGAGCAGACAAATTTTACTTAAGCCTCGACAGGTGAACCATGAAGCAGGCTGGCTGGCAGGCGGCCACACAGACACACAAACACACAGAGTGTCCTCTTGTTGTTTAGATTGCGGAATTGCAAACGTGGCACAAACACAGTCACGCACACAGATACAAGGTGTGGCATTTCGAGTGCCTGCTGAAATATCGTAGATTATTATTACTATATGACAAAATACACAAAAGCTTCCGCTTCTGGTGACGCTTCTGCTGTTGATTCTACCGACGCTGATGCTGCTCTGCTTGCTGTTTGATGAGTTGTGCGTCTGTCTGCCGCTTGCGTTGCACTGAAATCAGACAACCAGTTTGCCAGCCTGTCAGTCAGTCAGTCAGTCAGTCGCTTCAATACTCTGTTGTGAAGTTAGCAGGAAGCAGCAATAACAACAACAACAACAAAAATAGAATGTTTCGGCAACACATTTTGTTGCTTGTTGCTCACATGTTCACATTTTAATACTTTGTTCAAAATTCCATAAAACAAAAACACCAAAAAATCACACTAAACAAAAACGACGAATACGCGAAATACAGGAATTTAGAAAGCAGAGAAGGGAAAAGAGATGAGAACAGAGAAGGGAGAAGAGATGAAAGCAGAGTTGAAAGCAGAGCTGCCAGAAGGAGTCGTTGTCAGGACTCGTTTTCAAGAGTCTTCAGTCTCCGCAGCTGCTGCTGCTCTTCAAACCCATTCGAGTACCTAATTTAAGTCATTAAAACCCGCTCGCACTCAGTACAAAGCACTCGACTCAACTCGATGTCAAGAATGTCGACTTCCCACTCAATTGAATTGGAGCTTAAATAATCTCGGAGCTGTCACTCAGAAAATCTACGATGGTCAACTTCGAGCGATTGAATGAGACCAGCAGAAGAATAAAAAAAAGAGTGGATTTCTTACAGAAAATAAAAGGGAGAGTGAGAAAGAGATAAAGATAGAGAAGGAGGGAGAAATCGAGAGGGAAAGAGAGTGAGAGAGATGGATAAAAGTTGTTTAAAAGTGATTCAAATTAAAAATACGACAGCGGAGTCAAAATAAACACATGGAAGGTCCTGGGATGTGTGTGTGTGTGTTTGTGTGTGTGTGTGTGTATGTGTATATATGTATGTTTGGCTGTGTGTTTTATGTGCATGCATGACTTACATGGTGAATGCGAAATCTTTTGAGACTTTATACTGCAATCAATTGAATGCATCTTCTGTTGCTTAACGTACGAATTCTTCAATGGAATTTCTTTGGAAATTTCTTTTTTTTTATTATTTATTTTTTCATTGTTTTGTTTTTATTTATTTTTTCTTTCGTAGTTCATTTTTTCTTTTCTTTTCTTTCATCAGAAAGCGTCTGAAACGACGAAATCCCAACCAACAATGATTTGAGTGTAGAAAAACCAAGAAAAAAGCTCTCCAGCTCTGGCTTGAAGCGTGAGCTTCCCCCTCTGTGGCTATGGTGGAGAGGGGGTGGATGGGGGGAAGGGAATCCTTTGTGTGTGAGTACGTGATTCTCGCAGTTTTCGTTTTTCGTTTCGCTTGTCTAACGTCTCGTTTGAGACCCATTTCTTAATACATTCGTTTTCATTCAATTCAGTTGCCCTGCTTTTCATCTCTCTCGCTCTCTCGCTCTCTTCCTCTTCTCTCTTTCATTTTTTGTTACTTGTGTATAGTTTCTTAGCCGAATTTTAAATCTCTTTCAATCTTGTGAAATAAGAAAAGATCGCGTGATGCTTTGAATAATGAAATTGTTTGTAAGCAACAATGTTAGTAAGTATTTGTGTCTGTGTGTGTGTGTATGCGTGAAAGAAAGGGAAAGAAAGAGAGACACAAAAGCAGCAGTAAAATTAAGCTCACTACATTTAAATACATTTGAAACCATTTTGAAATTAAACCAAAAAATTTAAGATCTTCATAAAAACCAAATAAATAAACAAATTATACAATAATTGTAGATCGTCTTTAGAACATTTTTAAGAAACTTTGTAGCATTTTCAGCACTTCGTTAAATCTTCGTTAAGTCTTCAAAATGTCGTTTAGTTCTCAAAATGTTAATACATATATTATTATAATGGGAGTAAGTTTCTAGATGCTTGTACGAGTGCATAATGGCAGCCATTTCTCACCATCCGAGTGGCTAAACGATGACGTAAATGGGCCCCGTACTACTCAACGACCTACGACCGACCCCAGTCGCTCGCCGTACCGCCGCTCTTCGGCTCCAAGAGCACTTCTGCCGCCCATCGCACGCTGTACTAAATCCAAATCCGTGAATTGCAATTTTTACGTGATTGCGATATGCTTTCAAAAGATTTAAATGCAAGCTATAAAGAATGAATAAAGGGAATGAATGGAAGAATGAAGAGAATAAATGAATGAATGAATGAATGAATGGGGGATGAATGAATCCAGCAGCAACGCATGAGAATGAGAATGAATCTTATACTTAAAAATGCAGGCGACAGCAAACAAAAAACACGTCACTCACTGAAACTATTGTTGTAGCTTAGAACATCACCTTTTTACAGAACCCCCCCCCCCCCCGCACCCTCACACTCACCTTTCTTCACCTTCACCACCACGCAGCAGAAAACAATTTAATGGCTGGCAATTAGGACCTCGCAGTTGAGTTGCAGCATAGAAACGAACATCTTTTATTATTTCTTCTACAATTTAAAAGAGTTGTATTGTTGTTGTTGTTGTTCGCAGAGTTTTTGTACCGTGTCAGTGTGTCACTGCGGCAACTGAGCAGGACGAGAGACTGACTCGAACAACAACAACAGCAGCAGCAGCAGCAGCAGAGACAGCATCAGCGACGGCGGCTTTGAATGAGCAACCGAGTTACCGACATAGCGACCAACCTGCCGACCGACAGACACGTTGTGTCACCGGAACCACCGGAAGCTGCGCGAAGTCACATTCTTTGGCAACTTCGCTGCACGCTGCATGAATTCGTTATGAGCGTCGTTGTTGATGCGGTCGCAGATTCGGCTGGTTTCCTGGCTGGTTGCCTGTCTGTCTGTCTGTTTGTCTGTCTCTCTGACTGCCTGCCGCTCTGCCTCCCTGCCTCCCTGCTTGGCGGATGTTGATCCAACTCCAACAGCGGATGCACGTGTGCAAAATTAACGGAACTCGACTGTAGTCCGGGTTATTTTTTGCTCTTATCTCCTTTTTTTGTTCTCCTTTTTTTTCTCCTTTTTTAGTTGTGTTCCTTTTTTACTGTTACATGTTGCATTTGCGTCAATTCTCCGTGTTACTTGCAGTGGTTTTTAAATTATAATTTAAAGCACATGAAAACTTAATATAATTGAGTAAAGAAATAAGATCAACAGAAAGTTTATAATTCAAATAAATGCTGTTATGAAATACAATATTTTCAAATATTTTCATCGTTTTAACGTGCAAAATTTTTCGTTCCTGTTATTTTATTTGCTGCTTTTGGAAACATTTTTTGTAAGTTTAGCAAAAAAGCTGTTTAGAGAAAAAAATATTGATTAATTCATGAATTTTCAATAATTTTTGAATTTATCTACAATTTTTTATTTATAATAATTTTTTTTATTTATCCCTTATATTTTGTTTAATTTAAAAATTTATTGCGTACATTTTTAGATGGTTTTTAATTGGAATTCGCTTTGAGCGTCCCTTCAACAACAACACCGACTTCGTTAGCTTTCGTTGTCCTTCCGTCGCTGTTTAATTAAATGTTTTTCCTGAATCGTGTTGCTGGGATGGAAAACAAACAGAAGAAGAAGAAGAGGGGGGGCGGTGGGGGGAACAACGCTCTATCCTGCTCCAAGCGGTCAGAAGCATCTTGTCACAATGTGTAAATCTGTCTGAACAGAGGCGCTGTCACACTTTCCAAGGCAAACACAGGCACACATACACATACACAAACACACACACACATACACAGAAACCAACACAAATAAAAAACACATACATACCGCAATAGAGATGGTTTTTTAGACACATTAGAGTAAAAACGTCAAAAAGTTCTACGGTCGGTTGTACTTCGTTATGCTTGTTCTTATATACGTGTGAGTGTGTGTGTGTGTGTATGTGTCCGTTTCTATGCATATGTTTGTGCTTGTAAATTTATTCACATACAAGTTGGTCCAGCTTCAACTGGTCCAGAACAGCAACAGAAGCAGCAGCCGAGCAGCAGCAGCGTCAAAGCAGAGCCACAGCCGAAGCAGAGCAGATTCACATCGAAACGGATAGAAAATGAAAACTTGCTGGATTTTCCAAAAAAAAACCCATACTTAATTTTAATTAATTTTCAATTTAAACATCTGATGCTCTTTCAAAATGTCATTAACTGAAATTTAAGTAGATAGAAGAATGATTGAATAAATTAATGAATGAGTGAATGAGTGAACAAAAACATGTTACGTAATGTTATATTTATTTAAACCTTGCTGCTATTTTAATAAATTTATTACGCTTGAATGCCGTTGTTATTGAATGATATTGAATTCCAGGAAGCAGTCAGAGGCAGAGCAGCAGAGCAGCAGCAGAACCACCGGCAGAGCAACCAGGAGACCAGTCGACAGCGCAATGGAAAGCAGAGCAGAGCATTTATTTTACGAGACTTTTTCATTTCCATACGAGGACTGTGAATACTTTTATACCGGGTGCGGCAATAAATCTAACCAAGTGCCGTGTGCTCCCGTTAAGTGTCCCCATTTGAAGCGATTACCACAGGGTATGTATGTGTGTGTGCGTGTGTGTGTGTGTGTGCCTTTATGAAGCGTTACAATGAAAGATAAACGCAGCTGGTTCAACTGAAGTGAAAAGCAGCAGCAGCGGCAGCTTCCACTGTAACCTGGTCTCCACCACTTCGAAGTCGAACCTCCTCACCATCGCCCTCATCCTCAACCCACATCAATTGAACCTGCTTTCGATATCCTTCCATCTCAAAAGCTAATCAAGTGTAAGCGTGGCGTGGAAGAAGAAGTGAAAACTGTTAGAACGAAATTGTTAGAGTTTTTTTTCAAAATGTGGACTGAAATCATAACAAGAAAGAAGGAATTAAAAGAAAGGGACGGAAGAGAGCAGGAGAGGAAGCAGGTAGAGCCCTAAAGAAACAATTTCAAAGCAATCAATTTGAAAACACTTCACTAGATATTCACTAAACTCGTTTAAGTCAATTCGCGAAGTTGGAAAAACAAACAAACTTTAATTAAGTCAGAAAGAAATTCAAATTTCGAATACTTCATCAATAATGATAACAATAATAATAATAAAAATAATATAAATAAAGTTAATGTTGTAGTTAATGAAAATAATAAGTAAAATAATAAACATTAATAGTAATTAACTAACTAAAAAGCATGTCTCGAAATACAGCTCTTTAAAGAACTGTCGCGAAATATACAATATATACGTTTTCAAAATAAATCATCACACTCTCCCCCCTTCGTCCTTTTCACTTTTCACTGCTCTCCGCCTCTTTTCAATGTCCTTGAAATAGAACGAAATCCTTTTCCCTAGAATATCAACGATTTTAGTCCTAAACAGAACCCAAAATTAACCAAAATAATGGTTATTTCTCGCCCACATGTAATTCACACTGTAATTTTTCATTTCTTCTTTCGCTCTTCTACGTTCTCTCCTTCGTGCTCACACTCTTCACTTCCTCTTCATCCTCATCCCAAAGCTACTCTAATATAATAGCATCCATCGTCGACTTCGCTTGGAATTCGAGACACGTAACGTGTTGTTACAATTCAATCAGATATTCGAGAGAAACGCTAGCAACGAAAATTGATAATAATATTTGAATGTACTGCAATCGAAGTTCTCCGAATGGCGGGCAACCCACGGCGACGATGAACGAATTTCGGTCTCAGTCTGTGTGTGTATCCCGTGGTGTACAAATGCCACGAATTCTGGTTGCCTTCAAGATGTTGGGAAGCTGTAATGCTTCTTTGCTGCTCCACTTTTTCAACGAGTTTTCACTCTGAACGCAGGAGTGGGTTTGGGAGGGGAGGGGGGGGGGGAGAATAGAGAGGACTGACGAAGCTCACCATCGACTTTCTCTACAGATGTTAAAAGTACGTTCTCTCAAGTTTCCAAAGTTTCGATTTATCATCATTGGCAAATCTCTTTCGCCAATGAAAATCAATAAAGCGGTGGGCGGAAAGGGGGTGGGAAAGAAAGGGATGGGGGATGTAACTAAAGCAACACAATAGCAACAAAAACTAAACAAAGAGAATTCGAATTCAGAGAGAGAGGGAATCACGTCCGAGCTCATTAGAACAAAAGACTTCATTTGGAAAAGATCCAAATCAATACGATGAAAACAATGAAAAATCGCACGAAGGACTTTTAAGAACTCCAACGAGTTGTTAATCAGGAAGGATATTCAACGCAACTCAAAACTAATCGGGGCGGAAGGGACACACTTGAGTAAATTCGAACTGACTCTCGACAAGGAACAGTCAACGGATATTAAAAAGTTCTTAAGACAAGATACCCCACTATTTTCAGATGCTTCAGTTTAGATAAATATCACTGACTCCCTGACAGACGTTAATCAACTATCGGCGGATACAGGAACTGCTCAAATCCTTCTTAAAGAGTCCTCCCTCGACGGTTGTTCAAGGAAATCATCAACCATTCATCGACAGTCAGACCTTCTGACAGACCTCAACCATAACTGACAACATCCAATCGTCCCACGATAGATATCTGGAAAGACCTTATGACCTGTTCCAGCTACCGTCATCTATCAATCACTCCGTCGTCCATTCGCCATACAGACATCCATTAATAGTTAAAAAGTTTCCACTGAAATCCGTTGAAATCCTCTCCAGACCACTCTGACGACCTCTTAAAGACCTTAACAGACACTCACCAAATCTCTGCAGATTGAACTTACTCTAGATAGTCGTCAACCTTTCTTCAATCGTTGCCGGAAAATTCCTCCATCGTACATCAACGACACTTGACACGTTTCCATAGACACAACCTTAAACAATCTTCATTATCTTCGTCGTTCGCCATCAAGCGTCCATCAAAAGTCGTCCAGTTTCATCAACCTTAAATACACTTAAAGTAGCTCCTGACCTGATGTCAAACGACTATCCACAGACCAACTACCTGGCCCTAAATTAATTGGCCCTCAATATTCCTTAATTGGTCCCCGATATACCTTAATTGGCCCTCGATAAATACTTGGCATTGAGAACTTACTGCTTTGTAGTTCAGTACCGTCTCCTAAAATAGCGAAACCATAATCTTGCTTTAAATGACATCACAAACGGTCTGCTAATCATCAACATTTCCTTAACACAGATTATGCAAGTGTATCGAGAACTTGTTGACGTCTATCGACGACATCTGAACATCTTTTAAAGTAACTTAAAACTGCAAACGAACTTCCTGAATCGACTGGAGCAAGTATCAAGAAGCCTTTAAGAGCCATTCCTGTGTGGCTGTGGTTCTGTTTGGTGACCTTTGATGGTCACGAATTTCATGCAATAATCTAGAGCTTAAATAATACCCAAAACTCTGTACCCGAAAGTTTTTCCTTGTGCATCTATAATTAATCAAAAATTTAAGCATCAAAAATGTGATGAAGATTTATTACAGCGTCTCACTTTAGATGGATGGTGGAGGGGAGGAGAGGGAAGAGGAGGATTAAAAGCGGAATTTGCTTGGAATATAAAGCATCCCAGAGAAAAAACAACTGTTTGTTGTGGGTGGTGTCTTTCCGAAAGGGACTCTTCAACTCTCCTCAACTCTGTCAACCGAACTTTTTTTTCAAGGTTAAGTTGTAGAACGTTTTATCATTCGCATATTAAATTTGATTATACAAATAAAAGTCAACAATTAGAAAAAAAAGAAAGAAAAAAAGGAGGAAGGAGAGGGAGAGATAGAAAAATATAGAGAGGGAGAATTTCAGAGGAAGAAGCGGAATTTCAACTTTTACTTTGTTCCATTCCACTTAAATCAACAAGAAGGAAACTATAACTTGTCTCTCCGATCTCTGAATAAGTTTTATAGAACAGCAACAACAACAACCACATCTTGGGTACTACCAAAGGGGTGGGGTCTAATTTAAATCCCCCCATCCATCAACCATCTTCTACTTAAATTATCCCCACTTTTTCGCTATTTTTCCTCGGGGTTTTTTATTTCCTTACCTGAGTTTTAATGCAAACCCATTTTCATGTTCGACGTTGGAATTTTGAGGAATTTCGGAAACTAAACCACACCAAAAGACCGAAGAACGAAATGTTTCATAATTTCACTGCTGCTGCAGGTTTGTCGAACGCCAAAGTTTTGCATTTTGTTTTTGCTTCTTTGAGATTTGGAAATATTTTCTCTCTGTTAACAGCGATGAAGACCGAAAAAGATACCCGAAACACGCAAACAAGTTTTGCAAGAAAAGAACACGAAGGAAAAATTAACATTAAAGAAAGTATGAAGAATGAAGAATAAACTACAAAAAGTACGAAAGTAGTAACTAACAAAGCAACAAAATAAAAATCGTCAACTCCTACAAATCAAGGTTCTTGGAAACTTTCACTGTGCTGAATAAATGAAGTCATTTGACAAAAAAACATGGTACAAACTGTGCAAAGTTCGTCCGCCAGATGGCGCTGGCTGAATATGAAGAAGAACAAGAACTCTGTAGCCTGAAAGGTGTTCGTCCGCGAACACGAAACACGGAAAATCGAGTTGGCAACTGCATTTAGTTGCTTGTCATTTAAATTTTTGTGTGTTGCGAGAGTAGCAATTCTTTCTCTTCACTCTCCTTTCCTCTTCATTCTCTTCAGTCACACGTATTTTATTCAGGAGTCGGAATTCACAACAACAGCGAAGGAGGCTGGAATGCTGTCTGTTGACGCATTCGTAAATATTGTATTTTGTAGAAATGCAGGAAATGCATTATTCAAGAAGGGAGAAAGCAACAACAACGTCTAAGTTGTAAAAAATTTACCATAATTGATGATTTCAAGGTATGCGATTTTTGCCCCTCTTCCTCAATCAATCGATTTTGACGGTAACCACATTTTCACAATTTATGTACCACATTATTACACATTTCCTTGCAGATATCATCCATCTTTAGTAGCATTTATCCCCCTCTCAACACACCGAGTATTCTGGGTAAAATTCTGGGCTTCACTGAGGATAAACAACGCAAAATAAGCGCTTAAACTAATTTCATTTCATTTCAAGCGAAACACAAGATCACGTCAGTTCCTTTGTCCTGAAGAGCTGCCGTTTTTTAGCCAGTCTTCTGGCTGAGTACATAAACTGCTAGCAGCTACGTAGAGGTACAAATTGCGATTCTTCGAGAAACAGTTACTTTTATTTATGGCTCCTCCTTACAGCTGCTCAGTTCGGCGAAGCGTTGAAGCGTCGTCGTTCGAGGAGGACGGCGATGTGGCTACCAAAGCTCTTAACCTCCTTCACCTTAGAGAGGACTTGCATCGTACCCAGCAATTTTCCACAAAAGCAGATGCTTGAGAGATGCTGTTACAACTCCCCCGCCTTCGCGACTTTCTGCTGTCACTTATGCTCGCATTAAATTATTATTTTTGAAGGGATACAGAGAGAGAAAGAGAGAGAGAGAGTGGGAGAGAGAGAGAGAGCAAAAAACTACTAATTAGTCATAAAATTACACGTTAAGCAGTGTAAACGTCGTCGCTGTAGGATGCAACGGACGCAAAGGATGCAAAGGACGAGGAGCGCGATTGCCTTTTGTGTAGCCTTGCTGACGCGGAAGCCATAAAACCAGCGCAAACTACTCTGGAGAAACTTGTTAAAAGAAATTTCTTTTGTAAACGTATTCAAACGTTATTCTTGCGTTACGTTGGCGATGCAATAAATTTCTGCACAAAGTACTCGTTCTGCTGCTGCTGCAACGGATGCGGAAACGGTAAGCCTGGCAGCAGACGAGCCTGGCGAACGTGCAGCCGTTCAGCTCCTTCAGGAATGCTGGCCAGGTGCAGCAGGGCAACAAACATGACTCGCAAATGTTTATGATGGAGAGCAGAGAAAATAACAGATCTGAAGCGAAATCGTTTCATTTCCTCTGTATCCTGAAAAAACATAAACTTTTTACGGACGAGTTGCCAGAGGATGGCACCGTACTCTATGTACGAGTACGTTGTGGCGGGATTTGGTATGTATGCACCCTTGACATATGTGAGTCCTTCCAGGAGCTGTAGATGCTATGGACCACGTTCAACCTGGTCGGGTCATTAATTTAGACCAAAGATGTTCAACCTTTGCTCCTTCTTAAGGTCATTTGGAGAAAACTCGGCATGGATGTCAATATAAAACAGGTTATTACACAAAGCACGCCCACTCCATGTCTTACGATTGATAGGGATCGATCATTGCATGTTCGAAGAGCTCAATGGAGTCTATCTTTTGGATTAAGAAGCACAGGCTGTTAACCGATCTCTGAGAACTAACAACTAATAACGACTACGGACACATCACTGAGGAGTGATAACGGACCACTAAAGACCCGTCACTGATGACGAAAGACTACAACCTGAAGACTATGATAGCAACTGATAACCAACGATGAGTGATAATTGATTCTTCGAAGAGTTGGATTCCCTCCGAAGAACAACTCTTCGATTAACGAGTAAATAAAAATCACTGATGATTAAACACCAAGAAATAATGATGAATGACTATCGACTATCGACTATTTTACTATATGGACTTTTGAGCTGAGATTGTTTTCGAATTCAAGAAACTCGATATAAAGGTTTTATTTGGAACAAAAGAGTTTTCATTGTTTTAGAATGAAAGAAGAACGATTTGCCTTCGTTCATTGTAACTTTTAAGTCCTTTTTTTTTGTGCTTCCTCGCCAGTCCCTTCTCTCTCTCTTCTCTGCCTGTCTCTGTGTCTGTCTCGGCCATTCTGTCTGCTTCTCTACCTTCGCAAAGCCTCATTCAAAAAGCGGAAAGAAAGAAGCTTTTCATTTCTTCTCTGCTCATTTTGAAGTTAAGAACTTTTGAGTTTTTAGCTAACAATCAGAACAAAACCAGCAACAAACAAGAGCAAGAAGAGAAGAAAGAAAGGGAAAAGAGATGAGGGAGAGTCACAGGATGTATACAAAATAATTCCACAACTTTTTTCTCAATGAGTTTACAACCGTTCTTTACTAACAACAACAACAAAAGCGAAGCACTCATGCATCCGCTTTACAGCAGACAGGCAACAAGAAATATAATTCTAGAAAAGGACTTAATTACTTTATAATAAGGATATCAACGGCGAAGCAAAGCGCTGGAACGTATTACCAACGGAAGAGGAAACGAAGGACGGTGGAGAAGAATGCAGTGAAGCAGAATCTCCGGAAGGACGGAGCCGGAGTCGGCGACGGTCGAGGAGGGGTTGAAAAAAAGTAATGAGTAATAAAAAACAATAATCTCTAGCATTTTTCTTTTGTACATGAAATGGCAACAAAGTTGAAAAACTTACAGAAACGAGGAAGTGATGTAATTTGAAAATCCTTACCTTAAAGTTGCCATCAGTTTTACATGGAAACCCTCTTTTTTTAAGAATATAAACCTTTTTTAAAAGTTTTTATTTATTCTCAAAATTATAAATGTGCCGAAAGGTTCCTAAATCGTACACGAAGTGATGCAGAAATGGTTCAGAAATGATCCCGAAACTTTTCTCGACATGATGCGGAAATGTTTCGAGACATGTTGCTAAACAATTCCCTCATTTCGAACATACAATATACCCGTATATGAAAATGTGCTCAGGGCCTTTAAAAGCATTTAATTTTCACTGTCTTCCTTTTCATTTGTTTTATGTTCTTCCTCTTATTTGCACATCTTTTTGTGTGGTTAAAGAGATTTACGTGAGCACGTTTTACAAGAAATTTAATTCCGTTGTGAGTTTTAATTAAAGTATGTTGATTAAAATCTTAAACAGTGATTAATGCTGATTGCGTGCTTACTTAAAAGTGTGAGAGAAAGAGAGAGAGGAAGAGAGGGAAATAAGAGAAAAGAGAGAGCGAAAGAGAGAAATTCAGCATACAGATAATCATTCCCTGTATTTACAAAGTTGAAAAGTTCTCCCGAAAAGCATTTCAAAGTAATTGGAAAATAATCACTGTTTTATATTTCCTTTTTTCCTTTTTTTATTTGTATCCTTTTTTCCTTGCTCCGTGGTCTCTCTCTTGCTTACTTTCTGTTCCTTGTGTCCTTCTAAATATTAATGTTTTCCTTTACTAGTTTATTTCTCTTGCTTTCTTCCCGTTTCTCTCTTCTCCTTTTCCGATCTCTCTGCCTCATCTTCTTTTCTTGATACCACTTAATTGCCAACTCTATAAACAACACCAAAAGCGTCCCCAACATGGCCACCACTAGAAACACCAAAGCAGGTCCAAAGTGTTCGATATCCACTTGGACATCTTCCATTCCCTGTATCAATGCACAATCGGGTTTTTTCACCAACCACTTCTTCTCGTTGTACTGCATCAAGCCGGAGAGTCGCAAGCGCAATATACCGTTAGCAAGATGTTCGCGAAATGGCGAGTCATGCGTCGTAGCTGCGCTGGAGTGGAAGGGAGCCTCCATGGCAACCTCTTGCAGATCGCAGAACTCGCGATCGGTTAAAAAATCTTGGGTGGGAAGAAAGATGAAAAAAAAGTCACTCAAGAGGCCAAACCGTTACTTTTCCCGGTGACTCACTTTGCAGCGACCGATAGGCACGTCCCAAGCTCGTGTGGAAGGCATAACCGCCGTCCCTGATGCGCTTCACCCCCTCCCGCATCGTCAAGATATTACGTCGCGGATTCTTGCAGATGCGTTGCGCATAAATATCATGAGCCATCGCATTCGTCGACTGGCTGCCGAATATCTCGAAATTGTAGGAAATGTTCTCCATTCCGAGGACTAGAGTGCTGTTGTAGAGGGCCGGCAGGGTGGTGATGGTGCGCGGCGCCACCGACAGCAGCGAGCTCACGATGAAGGCTCCGTAGAATTGCAGCAACATGAAGGCGAACACGCAGACGGTTGTGACGAGTGTCCGCGTTGGCGCCGAGTTGAAGGTGTCCGGTGAGGGGCCCTGCATAAAAATGGCCGTCAGGATAACAAGCACCGAGAAGTCAAATCGTTGAAGCTCCAGCGTTGCCCGGGCATCGGTGTTATTTACTGAAGTGTTAGTTAGGGGACCATCTGAGGGTGAGACATTTGAAAGATGAGGTGGATGGAGTGGCGGAGGAGAAAGTCGCCGGTTCTCTTGTTGCACCAGCAGCTTTAGCAGGAAAATCGATCCCACGATCAGTGCAAACACGCTCCACCACACCGAATCCTCGAAGGGCTCCAGGAAAATGTTGCGTATCCCGTTGCGACGCGGATGACGAAAGAGAAACCGAATACTTTGCGTGCGCATCAAATAATAGAAAAAATATTTCTCATTTGTTTGTCGATTAATTCTTGTGACTTACATCTCTGTATGTAGATCCGGGGAAAAACGTATTGTGGAAATACGCTCGCGTGTATAACGCAGCGGGCACACTGCGACCTCCGCTCTGCCGCTCACCAGCTCGCCAATGACGCCGTTCCAAGAGTCGTTCTGGAGTTGACCCCAAGTGTCCATGAAGCTAATCTCAAAACTGATCGAAAATGTGTTCAAGAGAGAGAGAGAAGAAAGAGAATTGTCGAGTGTCATTATTTACCTGAAATTAAAAACAGGTTCCAAGAGTTTCAGCAACTGGAACGTTTTGCGCTGCATTAAATCCAACTGCTTGTTGTCGACATCGTTCTCGAGATGCTCCAGAAATGACAGGTTTACGGGTTTTTCATTGATGGACGTCGCGCTCTT
This sequence comes from Myopa testacea, assembly GCA_949629155.1. Classification (NCBI taxonomy): domain Eukaryota; kingdom Metazoa; phylum Arthropoda; class Insecta; order Diptera; family Conopidae; genus Myopa; species Myopa testacea. The sequence goes on along the minus strand of OX451345.1, from coordinate 41,440,831 downwards.
CAAAAGCAGCCCCCGAAAGTCGGAGCGGCGTTGCACGAAGCTGCTGCGAAACTCCTGGGCAAGCTGAAAACCCGTGCGGCTCGACCAGGATCCTTTGGGAAGGACGCTTAAAGCCGAGCCACATCGATGACAGATTTTGAATACGTCGTAAAGAAGAACCGTATTGCTATTAAAAGCATAAAAAACAAATAGAAAGGGAGAGAGAGAGGGAGAGAGAGGGTACGAGAGAAGTTAGGAGTTGATGAGGCCATTTTGGACCATTGAATATGACTTTCCTTCAGTTTTGCTACATACTTTGCCAATCTGATGCCCAACGTTATGTCGGCATCGATGTTGATGTTATACTGTTCCAGCACAGCCCGGGCGGCCTCCATATCGGGTGACATCAGCATCCACGCCTGGCTGAAGTTGAAAAAGTTTCCGTTTGAAGCCGGCTGCAATACTTGCCGCTGTACGGCGCTGCTCAGAGCGTGTGGCACAAAAACACCCACTCGTGGCGACCTGAAGTGGAACTGCTGCTGGAAGCTCGCATTCCGCCCAACATTGAACACGCTCAAACTCGTGCGGCCCCAAAGCTGAGCGAGATCTTTCGCAGCGACGATATGTGGCTTGGATCTGTAGCCGTTGCTAGCTGCTTCCTGCCGCAGCACGACGATGCCCCGACTCAACTGATTCAGCTCCAGGAAATCGGCGAAAATCTCCACCCCAGACTCAGCGTGCAGCGTGCCTGGCCACAAACAAAACAGCCAGAAGGCAACGAAATACCCACGAGATACACACTGAATGGACCAGCAACTGTTTCTGTTGTTGCTGTTGCCGTTGCAGTTGCAATGTCCTGGCAGCATTTTGCTTTATGGTTGCCGACAGCAATCGAGGCTGTTTATATTGCCGCCACACGAACGAACTGTAATTCCATGGGACTGCTGTTAAGAACTTCAAAGCTTTGCTGCTACTTTTGCTGCGACCAACAAACTAATTGTTGCCACTCGGAACTACTTAAATTATTTGCCATTATGTTGTCACTAACAGGCGGCTCGATATTTAAATGGCCTCCACTTTCGAGCTACGTAGAAATAATAACTTAATATGCAGTTTATTAAAATGTCACAAGTTTATGAAGGTGAAATGTGCCAACAACACATTTCAGTTGGCCATTTAAATAGAAATACAAATCAACCTTGTAAAAGTTGCGGAAATTAATTAAGAAGAGTGTGACGGGGTAAAACAAAGAGTAGAAAATTGATAAAGCAAAAAGCATAAAAGGCTAAATCAAAAGGACTGCGGAGGAGACAACGAAAATAAGAGCACCGTAGAGCATAACAGAGTAGATCCTCTAACAGACCGAGGAATGGAAGATTCACAGGGTTATCCACATCGTGCCTTCCGATTCAATGCGTTTCTTAAAGTGACAATTATTATCCTTTTCTCTGGCTCTCAATTAAAGATGGTAGACACAACCTTGTAAGTAAACAAATAAAAAGTCATTTAATAGAGCTAAAAAGCCATCCCAAAATTGAATCTACACTTGATTTCTTACCGAGTACCGAGGGTATCCCATTTCTTTATAAATATTAAATTCAAAAAGATTTGTTCTTCCTTTTTATTAGCAATCCTTTAATTTAATCAGAATACTCAGGATCTCCACTTGTGTATCTCATCCGATTCAATGGTTCAACCTACATTCAGTGCACAGTGAATCTTATTTGACCCAGCTATGAAAGAAACCATTTCGCCCCATGAATGAATTGAAACATCCGAAGGAAATCCATGGAACAAATACGAGAACAAATTTTATGATTCTCAAACACGAAATTGATGCTGAAATAAATTTTGCATTGCAAAAGAGCACCGCACAGAAGGACACAAGACATTTCGAAGCAACACTCTTCTGGACATCGTGCTGCATCGAATCGGTTACCAGGGAGGGGGTGAAGAGGAAAGAGAGGACCAAGAAGAGTGCCCAAGAAGCAAGTAAGCCGTTAAAGTTAGTTAGAGATGCAGAGCTGAGCTGAAAGGAAACCCGAAACAACCCACGAAACGAAAACGACATCAAGAGCGGAGCGGAGAAAAGTCAAGAAAAGTCAAGAAGAGTAGAGAATAATCAAGAAGAGTCAAGAAGTGTAAAGAGATGGAAGCAAGACTCGGCTCCTTCAAGGGTGTCACTTGACTTTCCAACGAAGTAGAGCGATGTTCGTAAAGGAATAATTTATTTATTAGCCAACCATAAAAAGGCCACAACAAAAATATACACGACCCAAAACTCAAATCCAGAAGTGTTTCTTCTTTTTTTTTGTATTATTGTTATTATTCTTGCTCGTCACTTTTGTGGAACTCCTTGAGTTGGCGATGTTGAGGCAGGGGGTGGAAGAAAGGGTAGGGGGTTGGAGCCGAGATGAAATTAAGTACTTCACAAGAAAGTTTAAAGCAGTCAAAGCCAACTTGAGAGCTATAAAAGCTGAGCAAAGCAAAAGCCAAAGCAAGAGGCGAAACAAAGGCAAAAGCATAAAGATTCGTATAAATTTCTGGGAAATTTTATGGTGCACACGCCCACCGCCCACCTCGGCTAGTACTTCCTTTCATTTCCGCTTCACAACACGCTCCCGAGTCGTTGTTGTTGTTGTTCCATGGAAATTACTTGGAGGGGTGTAAAAACTTTAAAAATTGACCAAACAATCGTCGCCAGCAGCCGTAGAATGAGCGAGAAAATGAAAGCGTTTGCACTGAGTTACGACTCAATTGGATGAAAGCCAAAGGAAAAAATTACCATGAAGAAGCGATAAAAGAAACTAACCGATAAAAGAAACTAAAAAAAAAAATATAAACCAAACAATGATAAAGTAAATTGAAAATGAAATCACTAGAAGAACCATCAAAGAAAAGAACGCTGAAGAGGATAGGAGTCAAGGAAAGCAGAGAAGAAGGGTGTTTAGAATGTTTGAAGAGACTGAAAGAGGATGTTGATCATTAAATGATCACTAGAAGAACATTCAAAGGAAGGAACATTGAAATAAACCCGAATTGAAAGAGTGAAAAAAGTAGACTGGAAGAGCGAGAGAGTCTTATTAAATTATATCCTCCCCGGCGGCGCATATGTTGTTCCGATCGAAAGTTTTCTCAGAGGATTAAAAACACGTAACAACTCTCGAAGGGCTCTCGAAGGGCTCTCGAACTCCCCTAAAGACACAGCCGCTGATTATTTTTTCCTTTTTTTCATTAAGCTTAAAAATAGGTCAGCGGAGTCTGGAAAAATATCAGGAAATGAAGCAAGAACTCCAGAGAAAACACGCTTTTTTTGTAGGGCAAAAGAACCAACAAAAGTAATCTCAATGCCACCGGCAACAATTATTTATGAATTTCGTCTCTTTTTTTATTCTCATACTTGTCTTTCATCTGTCTGTCTGGCTGTCTGTCTGTCTGTCATACAATGCAATTGTTCACGCAGCTATTAAATTCTCTGGAAGCAACAACAGCAGCAATGAAATAACAACAGAACGTATCACAAGCAAGAAGAAGGGAAGGAATGAGAAGAAGAAGAATAGGCAGAAGAAGCAAATGCATTGTAAATGTTAGAAGAAGAAACTTGAAGGAAGTACGTTTTATTACACACACACACATAGACTTTTGCATACATTCATGCATGCATTTCGTCGCTGCACACAATTTCACTGTGTCTCATAATTGTGAACAATTACGAGTGGATGTCAGTGTGACATGTTGTTGGCATCAACAATGTTGCCGTCTTTTGTGTGGCACGAACACACACGACGACACACATGGCCAGGTGGAGAGGGAGAGACAGACACGTGGTCTGAACATTTTATAAATAGAAGAACCACCTCCATTCCTCAACCAGCCGCCTCCCTCCCAACAAAAGAAGAACAACAACAATGTTAGTCATATTTTTTACACAATAAATAATTCGAAATAATACCGTTTTGTGTATCCCACCGTTTTGTGGGACAACCTCAGATACCGCTAATCACGAATATTTAATAGCGTATCATTCCGTCCCACCCCCTACTATCCCACTCCATCCGGTTCTTTTCTCTGGCTCACTATGACTCGAAAGTGCAACCATCCATCCTTCCATCCTTCCATCTCGAAATGCAACATTTCCAGCCTGTTGTGTCAGGTCAAATCCCATCACATTCCACTGAGCCCTCTTCTAGTGTCAATTCTGCCCAATAACTAGTATATCCTCTACTATTATATCCAATACAATCTACTGTATCCAATACCCATCACATCCAATACTTATCTCGGCCGGCAAGTTTTGTCATCTGCGTCCCTTTTCATGGCCCTGAAGAAAATGTGAATGTACATTAAAAAAGCCCCAAAAAATAGTTCATCATTTTTGTGTAGCAATTTTTAGTTTATTGTTTTTTTTTTTTCATTATTATTACCAATGATGCCAACTAATCTTTTTTAGTTCCACTATTTTTATAACGCGTTCTACTTTTCGGCCATTTTTTTTTTTTGCTGCAATTTACAGTTATTGCCGGAATTTCCCAAAAGTCGTATAAATTCAGTTGCTGCGAGCATAAATACTGCAAATAGATTCGCTCTCAAGCTATTTCGCGCTTTCTGTCTCCCTCTATCCCTCGCTCTCTCTCTCTCTCTCTCTCTATCTTTCTATCCCACTCCTACTCACTCTCTCTCTCTCTGAAACTAGCGAAAGCCAGGCATCGCCTTTGGCTGGCCTTCAAATCATTGACAAGGAATAGAAAACGGAGAAATATGGCAACCCTATGGGCATTTTTTTTTTGTGGAGTGCTAAAATATGTGAATACAAATTTTCGCCTCGTTGAAGGCGTTTCTTTAGAAGGCTAGAAGAATTATTTTAAAACACTACAATTTTTTTATTCCTCTCCGTAATAAGTTTTCTGTATTTTCACTATTAAATAAAGTGCTAAAGAGTGAACAGGAAAGAGAAGGAGGGAGGGAGGGAGAGAGGGAGGAAGCTGTACTAGGATAAGTCTAAAGACTCTTTGAGATGCAGATTTTAGCAGCTACACTTGAAGTCTTGAAGATTTGCAACTGAATTTCAACACTTTGAGTTGAACGCACAGCGATGCGGTACGGTAGCGGTTCCGGTGACAGTCTGGTATCCGGTAAAGTGCAACACTTACGAGTTTTTAAATTCAATTGAATTTAATTTTGCAAAAGTCTAGATTATGGATTATTTTTTTAGTCTGAGAAATTTTTAAAACCCCGAACTCTTCATTCCGAACGCTTAAAGCCTGAATTCAAACGGTTTTCTGGACCACTTTTCGGATTCTTCACCTCCTTCCTCATTCCATTCTAATCTCGTTACGATTTTTGTTGGTTTTCATTTGAAAGCACCACATAACAACAACAACATCACGTAACTCAAAATTATGCTTGTTTTAAGCTGGTTCTTGTGTTCATTTCGAAGGAGTGCATCGAGCTGTGTGCCAAATCTAAACAAATCTGGATCTCGGTTTAACAAACTTAACAATTTTCAGTTTTAATGCATGTAATCAGTTGGATCAGTTGGCTGTTATTGTTGTTATTGTTGTTGTTGTTGTTTTGGTAGTAATCCAAATCCAAGCTGTTATCTGAAAAGCACTTACCAACCCATAAACCCTCCTCCTCCTGCCCTCCTGCCCTACCCACTCATCACCTTTCGCCGTCACCAAGAAAACGGCTCCAGCTTCGAACGGCAACAACAACAACAGCCACGTTGAATCCAATCGACTTCATGAGACCGGAAATAATCCATTCACATTTTATTCACATGGCCAATTTGTAGTTATTTGCTTAAAGTTTCCATACAAAATAAACCAACACAATGCACACTAACATACTCACACACACACACAGGCACACATTCCAGTGCATGCAAGTCGAAAATCGAGTACATTCGAGTCGAGTAGAAGTCGTGGACACACCGGACCCGACCGGAAGCCAGGCGCAGAGCGTTTCACAGATCATAAGCATAAAAAGAGGGCTCGAAGTTAGACGCTTTTGCTGCAGGTGGACCTGCAGCAGCGTCTGATAAACAAAGACTACATAAACTACGGACAAACGAGCCAAACATAACGACACACAACACGGTTCTCTACTCAGTGAGAGGAGGGCAGGTGAGAGGCACAGCATAGGGAAGGGTCACCGAGCAGGCAGCGGAGAGCAAACAAACGGCAGAGCGACCAACGTTTAAACATGCAGCCACAAAAAATGCAGCCACATTCTTGCCCAAATAATTGCTCTCCTTTTTGTTGTTATTATTGTTGTTGCTGTTATTGTTGTTGTTGTTGCTGTTGTTGCTGTTGCTGTTGTTGCTGTTGAGTTCCTACTAGAAAGCCACTTAAGTTATATTACGTTGGCTGAGTGTCCTTTTAATGTGAACACGAAGCAGCACCGACGGCAGCGACTGAGCAGAGGCACAGGCAGCAGCGTCGACACTTTAAGTGGCCTGCAGGCTAAAGCACAACAACAACACGTCCGAGCGCTGGGTGTCACGAGTGTGATTTGCAAGGAATCGTTTTCTCTGTCTTCTTCTGCTCTACTCTTCTGTTTCCTTCTCTCCCCTACCCTCCCCCTCCCACTCCCACTCCTTCGTCATTCTGCAAGCAAGCAACCCACCTGAGAGCTTCGTTGCTTTGAGAAGCATATCGAAAAATAAGTGAAGCGAAGTTTAGCTGAAGTAAAATCTGCAGAAAATTCGATACGATGTGTTGCTCATGTGACTATATTTGTTTATGTAAGTGTGTGTGTGTTCACATGGATGCCATAAACCATGTCTTATGAGGCCAGAGTTGAGTAGCTTCCACAAGTATTTATGTGGCAGTCGGCCAGGATCTCCTTAAGGTTGGATACCAAAAGCAACAACAACCAACACCTACAAAGCTATTCGGAACAGAAACATTTGCTTACGTGCCCAATCAGAAGTAGAAAAACGTCCCTTTTGAATGGTTTTCTTTCAATTCAAATCCGTTGCCATCCTCTGCTCTGCATCGATTCTCGCTGTTCTCCTGCCATCCTCACTATTCGCCCGCTGCTTCCATCCTCTGTTCTGCTGATGCGATCCGCCGCTCTGCTGACGCTTAACATTAAAACTGCAAAATAATGTAAAATAGAATGAAGTATTTCTAAACATATAAAAATTTGGTAGCAAGCTTATCTAAAAATCATTCACACAAACACGCGAGAAAGACAGAGAGAGATATAGAGAGAGCGAAAGAGAGACATGTACCAAAGTAGCACTCACGTTTTTTTATTCACACCACACAACCGAAACCCACCACGCAGCATCCACCACCCACCACATAAATGTCATTCGAAGTGTAGTGGTATTTTATTGCCAGTGTTGCCGATGCAACAGGAATTTGCATTTCATGAATTTGTTGATCGATGCTGCTACGAATTGTGCCATGAATAATAAACCAGGAAAGCAAACGAAACGATGTGATTGCCAATAAAATCGAAAGCGACAATATAATAACAACAACAAAAACACCCCGAGTAAACACCGAGTAAACGTAAAATGATTGGATGAAGAGAAGGTAGACAATAAAAACAACACGGAGTGAGAGAGAGAGGGAGAGAGAGAGAGAGAGTGAGAAAGTGAACGAAGTTTTTAGTTGGGTTCGAAAATCCGTAAAATGTCTCATTTTTATAGACCATTTTTATAGAGCGAATTGTTGCTCTTTTATTATTGTTGTTGCTGTCGTTGTTCTTGTGTGAATGCTCATCAATGATGCCAAATCAAATAAAATGCATGAATGTGTGACAATTCAAAGTGAAGAGCTTCAAATTATTTATTACTCCAAGTCCAAAATCCTCGTGAGATATCCTTCCGCCCTCCTCTCCTAAACGACTGTGGCAACACTTCCTTTGCTTTCACCTTCCTAACCTCATTTCTCTCTTTCCATAGCAATTCAAACAAAAACACCAACAACAACAAAATGCATATAAAAAGCATAAAAAGTTAACCATTTCAGGACATGCATCGTTCGTCTTTCGTGTTGCGTGTGCGAAAGAGATAAAAGACAACAACACACTCACACATAAAACAAAAGACTAAAATTACACTACAAAAAATACAACAACAACACAGACAAAACCATGAAACAAATGAAAAAACACCAACGTTTCTGTAACAAACGACACATAAAAACGATACATGAAAAGATACAAAGAAAAAGAAAAGAAGAAGGATAAAAAAAAAGAAGAAAGAGAAAGAAAAAAAGAGACAAAAAGAAAAGAAGAAAGGGACAGGAACAAATCGCAAAACGCACCGTCAAAATACAAGAACTGCGAATGCTAGAGAGGAAGGACGAATGGTTTAGAGGGAGAGAGACTAAAACAAAAGCTTCAAAAGTGTGGTACAAAGCGGATCTACGCAAAAATAACGAAAAACCAAACAAAAACAGCGAAAAAGGAAACAAAAAAGAGACAAAAAAAGCATCACAAAATACGAGCCGGTGTCTGGGCTAAAAATCATTGCTTTCGAAATGGAGACGGATTGCAGGGCAAAAACGCGTAACTCACATTTGTCGAGGCCATAAAATGCTCGAGTGACAGGAAGGTTGGGCACAGCGTTGTTGTTGGAATTTCTATCGATGCTGTTGTTTTGGGTTTTTAACTCTCCGAGCAATCGAGGCGTCCAGCAGATGGCTTCACTCAGCAGCAGCAACAGAAACACCGGCAGCGATAACTTTAAACTTCGCTCGAATGTGTTTTTAATTGAGGCCAGCAGAATCAAATCCCACACTCACCATCCTCAAAGCCCCGAGTCACTGCCCTCCTGACCTCCTCTTCCGACCCCTCCTCCCATCGACAATCTAAAAAAATATGAACTGTTGTCGGGTTTGTTTTGTTATTTTTTAGATCGTGTATTTTTTCATGGTTTTTTCGAAATTTCCAAAGCAATTTTGAAAACGTTCTGAACTATCAAAAGTTTATAATAATCACGGCCTCAGTCACTGTTAGAAGAGACATAATATTATAGAATCTATAATATAGATAAAAGTATACAAAAGAGTATTTTTTTTGCCACAAACACAAAGTTAAAACAATTTCGAAAGAGTCCTGAATGCTTCTTGGATCCCTGCAAGGAAATCGTATCACACGACGATGAGATGACAATCGTCGATGATTCATCGTCGTCTTTCTTTGCTGACATCGTCGACTTAATGTCACAGCTTCTTTTATTTCCATCTTTCTTCATCATTAAATTTCAGTATCATCGAAACTTCAGAACCATTAAAAGATTAGAATTTGGAATGCACGCTGAAGACGTGGCGTGGCAGCAGCTGCAACATTCTTGCATCATAGCATCATACTCATCATTGACATCGTCATCGTCCTTAACAGCGTCATCGTCATCATCATCATCATCATCATCAATATCTTCAATAAAATCACGATCAGCATCGCGGTCCTGCATTTAAATAAGAAGAAGAAGCGGAAGAAAGGGACAGCGACGAAGAAGAAGTCAGCTTTTGCAACGAGCAGCTTCTAAGAAATCGTCTTCCGTTTCCGTTTTCTTCCTCTTCTTCGTTTCTACGTGATTTTCAGTCGTCGTTTTCATGTTATTCTAAATTCAATGTCAGTCAGGAAGTTTTAATGTTCGTTGATATTAAATGTCATGTTAATGGATATAACGGGATACGGATATAACCGTTCGCTTGAAACTCATCATCATCAGTTTTCAAGAGAAGTCAACATCATATATTCATCATTTATATTCATTTATCATCACTTCATCGTTACTCATTACTGTACATCATCACTGATCATTAATTCGTTATTATTTACCATAATTCATCACGATTTATATTCTTTCATCATCACACATCACTCAATGTCCAACACCATCTCCTTATTAGCATTTCAGATCATTAATAATCATTATGCATCATCAAACATTCCCAGTCATTATAATTTATCATCATTCATCAATCATCATCCACTCCTTGTCGTTCATCAGCGTTTATCATGTCATTCATCGTCTAATATTTCCATTCATCATCCTTTATCAATATCATTATTCATCAATGTATGTACATCATCATTCATAATAAATTCATTATTATTTATACTCATTCATCATCATTTATTTCTATCCATAATCATTCATTTCATCTCATTTATCATCTTATTAATCATCTCATTTGTCATCTTATTAATCATCTCATTCATCATCTCATTCATCATCTCGTTCATCATCTCATTCATCATCTCATACATCATTTCATTTATCAACTCATTCATTAACACAACACAATCATTCTGATCATCATTAAATTGATTTTCATTGATGGTGATGATAATGATGATGATCATCGGTAGGATAATGATCATTACCTTCACTAAATTTTGTATTAATAAACTCAATACGATGTCTTTTAGCGTAAAGTAATAAGCTAATAATAAAAAATAAGCCAAGTTTTCCATAAACAACAACAATCTTAAATGCAGCAATCTTCATCCGACGATAACAGAAAAACTAAAAGAGAACATACAGAATACAACAAAAAACCGTCTCTCTTTCTCACTCACACTCATCGACGACATTCTGCTTGATGACGAAAAAGAAGAAGCAGCAGCAAAACTTCACCCACGAGTTGCAGCGTAATCGGAAAAAACGTGAACGATGCGACGTTGTGCTCAGGTGTGTGACTGATGAACTGATTGACTGACTGCCTGACTCACTGAATGACTGATTGACTGACTGAATGACTAACTCACTTATTGACTGAGTGACAGACTGATTGATAGAATGACTGAAGGTTCACTGCGATTTAATGCGATTAAAACGCTATGAAATGTCATTTCATCGTTTTTAATTGAGTCTTAATTTGTTTAACTTGAGTTTTCGTTGAAGCTGAGGACTCGTTTTCATTCTGCGTCCCACTCTTCGCCGTCCTCTTCGTACCCTCGTTAAATCCAGCTCTGGATGTGTTTTAGTTGCTCTATTTTAATCCAGATGGCGGCGGTGGTGTTGGAGTTGTTGTTGCTGTTGTTATTATGGCACTTGTTACTTTACTCTACTCTGTTCGTTGCTGTTACTTTTCCTCATTTCATCAATCGATGGGGTAGCTAAATAAAGAAGATTTTCTCACTTAATTTTTTTTTACTTGAAATTCGAGCGACAACAACAGCGCCATCGTGCGGCCGGACGTCAAACTTAAGCGTTAAATAAGTCAAGTTTAAGCATCAACGAATGTTCAAAAAAGAAACTGAAGAAAACAAGCAACTAAATGATTATGAAAGCAACTAAAAAAAACCCAGAAAAATAAAAGAAAATGCTTAAAAAACAAATCAATTGATTTTCTTTTTCCTGAGAGAAGCGAGAACAAAACAATAAAAAAGTGAAGCATAAGAAAAAAAATAAAAATTACAACACAAAAGAACTCATCGATTGAGATGCATTAAAAATGGTGTGGTTTCTGTTGTTGTTGCTTAACTGAAATAAAACGCAAGCCGCTCGGCATCCGGAAAAAATAAAAATAATCTGCTTCGCATCCGGTTTTCGTCGATTTTTCCGGTTACCGGATTCAGAGCGAAGGAATGAATGACGGACTGAATGAGTGAAAGAATGAATGAAGGGCTGTCTTTCTCTGTCTATCAACCTGTCTGTCTGTCTGTGTGTTTGTCTGCCTGTTTGTTTGCCTGTTTGTTTTTCAGTCCGGACAAACGACTTGATTGCTTCCTTTTCTTCTGACAATAAAACAAAAGAATGCCAAATAATAATAAAGGCGTAGAAATATGAATGAGAGAGAGAGAGAGAGAGAGAGAGAGAGAGAGAGAGAGAGAGAGAGAGAGAGATAGTTTAATAGAGACCGGTAAGAAGAGGAAGCGACGAAGAACAAAAGAAGTGGGTGCCAAATCAGGAGCCTTGATTTTACTAATGAGTGAATGGTTTTTTAAGAAGGATCCTTTTTTGCCGGGCATCGATTCATGATGACGCCGCGAGCCGTTTTTCGTTGTTGTTCTTTGAAAAGCTTTCAGTGTTTGCTTTGTTCTGTTTGTTTCCTGTGTAACCTTTTATTTGTTTGCTGTTGATTTTCATGTTGTCAGTGTTTTCCACTGAGTCTGAGTTTAGTTTTTCATTTATCGGTTGTTCCGATTCAATGATTTAAAACACACAGACGCTCTGTCTGTCTCCCTTTCTCTCTCTCTCTCTCTCTCTCTCTCCCTCTCTCTGTCTGCCTCTCTTTCCTTCATAGTTATATTGTACTCCATTAGAAGCTGTGATGTTGAGATGCTGCATGTCCTGTGAAAGGTTTCCTGCCGGAACATAAACTAATCAAATTGATTTAAAGTGGCACACTTGTATTTGTGGTTGTGTGCCTTTACTAAAAGCATTTCAAATAAAATTTTATTTACATTTCTTTTCAGTCATTACTTTTTATTACCTGATTAAATTTTACTCCAATTTCGGAATTCCTCATGATTCGCTGTCTATTATTCACTGTTTCGTCTCTGTTTTCTCTTCTCTTCTTCCAATTTTCCCCCTTCCCATGTTTATTGAATGAACTCGCTCAAAAAACACAAAAAAAACAGATTCCTTGGATTTGAAAGTCCTTCCTTCGCTTTTTCGCGTTTATCGGTGTGTTTATTACAAATATTCCGCTGCTTTTTTTTCTTATTGCTTTTCTCTCTCTTTCTCTCCAACACTTTCTCTCCCACCTCTGAAATTCACAAAAATAGCAACACAGTTCAGTCGTCAATGAAGTCACCGCTACCGTTAGAAATGGCCACAGACATCGAATCACCATCGTTAACGGTACTCGTGGAGGGGCAACGTTAACGACAACTGTTAACGGTAATCGTTAATAATCGTTTGTTGAGTACACTTGAGCAAAGCCTAAGAGAGCATAAAGCCAAAAGCAACAAAATGGAACATAATACAATAAAATAAGACAACGAAACACAAAAAAGTAACAATAAAAAAACAATAAAAAAACACTAACAAGAAAATGTTAACAACAAATGTTCATGTCTCTCGAGCTTCTTGAAGTGGTTCTTACTTTTTCAAGACTACGATGATGATGATGATGATGATGATGATGATGATGATAAATGTTAGACTAATAAAGAAAAAACTAAAGAGAGAAAATACACAGCAGCATTATAGGACGGTGTGAGGAGGAAGGATGTGATTGCAAGGAAGGGGCAGCGTACAGAAAGAGAAATATAAAAATGAGCGGTTTTCATTCACGTCCGGAGATGAGCAAAGAGTTTCATTGCATTTCAATGGATTGACTCACTGACTGGTCGACTGATTGACTGGCTGACTGGTTGACGAACTGACTGTTTGACGACTGACTGTTTGATTGACTGGACTGATTGACTGGCTGACTGACTTAACTGCTTGAAAGTTTCAAGGTTTTTCTAAACATGACTCAACAACATTTCAACTTTCAACATTGTCACCCTCTGTTCATCATCAACGCCATCAGCGTCGTCATCATCATCATCATACCGATCTTCATCACCATCAACATCAGCGTTGAAGCAATTTTAATGACGGAAATAAGCGATAACGAGAGATAACAAACGATGATAACGTTAACATAATAATAATAACGACTTTCTTGTTGTTGTTGTTGTTATTAAGGCACTAGTATGTAGAAGCCTAGAGATTATAATAGAGTTCGCAGGCAGAGCAAATATTAGCCCACGATTTTCGATTGCTTGGGTCGCCCCAGTATCGAAACATTGTATTTATATAAACATATGTATGTTGCTAAGCACAAAAAAGGATACGAGAGCAAAATTGTGTTTCTGTGCTTCTTCATGTTCTTCGTCTTCATTCGAAAGACGAAAGAGGCCCCCATTGGCCTCTCTGCGGAAACAAACAAAGGAAAAAAAAACAAAATCAATACATCGAAGCAGTAAGTAGACTAGAATTGTTCTGAAATAACATTTATATAAAATCAAATATTTTTTATACAGGCGAAACGATTACCTCGGAACTACCACAGGAGCAGGACGTTCACGGAAAAGGTCCCGAAATGAGAAAAATGCCGATGTTGAAAATAGGAAAAAAGCAGCTGACAGAAGCATCGAGAACTAATAAAAACATTTACATTTAATTATTGAGATTAACTATAATATTAATTAAATTTAGGAATTTTTTTACTAAAATAACTGAATAAATTCAAAAGAAATAAAAAAGCAGAAGAAATTTTTGTTGGATTGTGGAATTAAATTCATATTTGGGTAAGTTTTGGAGGGACATCGGGGAATATGAAAAATATACATGCCACCACTGTAGTGAAATGAAGTACAAATACATTTTTAAAAAGTTTTATTTTTCCTTAATATTTGTCACTCATTTGGCACTTTTCTCATCATGCTCACCTTTCATTTAATTACACTCAATCAAGTGTAATCGAAATCCTTATCGAAAACCACTTAACGGAATTTTTTGTACTCCACAAAAGCAGCGGTTTTCTTCTAAAGAGTGAGGGAGATAAACGAACAGTCGCTTATACAAAAGAATGCACTTAAAAGAGTTTTTTATGCAACCAAAAATTAACCGTAAACTTACGCTCTATTCTCCTCTCCTCTCTCCGTCACTCTTCGACTCACAGAAAACGTAGAATCAAACATACACACACTCTTACCTATCAAGCAGCACGACAGAGACAACAATAGCAACATAACGGGTTGAAACAGCGGAGATGGCAAGGAAATAAGAGAACACGTTAAATACGACACCAAAAACAAAAAAAACAAGAGATGTTCACAATGTAAATTTGACGAAAATAAGATGAAGAAGAAGAAAAAGAAGATGAAGAAGAAGAAGAATAGAGCAAGCAGTAGAGGAGGATGATGAAATGGATGAGAAAGAAGAAGAGGAGTTTTGTCATTTTTGCCATTTAACATAAAGTTAACGGAAGTAACCGAATGGCACACAGAAAATGCAAATAAACTCCGCGTTGACACAAAACAACAAACGAAGAAAAACACGATGGGTTTGGAAAAAGGAAGGAAGAAGAAAAAGAAACAGAAAGAAGAAAAGGCTCAAGAATAAACATGAAAACACACACAAAGAAATACGCGAAAAATTTTATTATTTCCTTGGTTCATAGTTCGGGGCTTTTAGTTGACAGTTATATTGAATGAAAGAGTGAGAGAGAAAAACACAAAAAGAGAAGGAGAGAGAGGGGGAAAGAGAGTGAGAGCGAGATATGTTGGTGGATGGCTGACTGTTGTAAAAAAAATTATGTTTCCTTTATAAATTGTATGCAGCTTTTTGTTTGCCACACACACAAAAACCCGAAAACGCGAATTCATGCCAACAACAAAAATCCAAAAAAAAGGAAGAGGAAAAACAGAAAAGAACTCCACCAACTAAAATAGGAGCAGACGAACAAAAAACGGTAGTAAAAAATTTTGAGTGCAAATTTAATGCCGCGGCGCCAAATAAAAGCTGCAAAATTGAACTCGTTCAACAAAACAGTTCAAGCAGCGAAGGAAACAACAACAACACCAACAATGGGAAGAACAACAACACGAAGAAGAAGAAGAAGGGGCATAACAACAAGAATACGGAGAACAAAGCCAAATAATAAGCAATGCAAATAATGAGGACAAGAAATGAACGATAAAGAAAACGCGGTCGACTGTGTTGCGGTTCAAGCGGCTTCAACGACAATCGACAGCGTTGTTTGTCCTTTTTTGTATTTTGTTTACATTTTAATTTTGTTATTTTATTTCGACTGCGTATAAATTTCACAGAATTTACGCGGCACTCGCTGTTTTGCATTCCGAGGAGTTGCCCTCATCTCCACACACACACACACACACACTTTAAAGACGACGCCGGAAGTGGTGACCCATCCGGCGGTTGTAATCCTGGTGGATCCTGCTTTTGTTTATTTATGAGATCTTTTTTTTATATATACTATCTGGGTCATTTAAATTTTGGTAAACTGAGGAAAATTCAATCGAAAATCTTTAGAAATGTTTACATAAGCTTCACTTTCTTCGCTTGATTGAAGGGAACCTTCTTGAAATACCAACGAAATATTAATTATCACGTTTGTGTTGTTGTTGTTATGGTGGTTGTTGTGCCTATTAACAAACAGCTGTGAGAAAAGCCGCTTGAACCGTAGAAAATGCTTTACAAGGTACCTCAAAAATATTTTGACACCATTAAATAATACTAATAATAAATAATAATAATACTAAATAATAAAACTAATAAATAAAATGTCCCAATCTTTACTAGAAGAAAATTGCAGAAAAATTAATAAAAATATACATATGTTTATGTTCTGTGAGTTTTAGAAGATCTCCTATAATCTCAGATATAAGATCTCATATAATGTAACCATGGATGTCTATAATTATGTGAAAAAATATCCCAGAATTTTATTGAAAAGGGGACATTTTACCAAGAACAAATGCTTATCAAGTTGAAAGTCAAAAAAGGTTGGAATATTTTCAAAATTTTCAACAAAAGTCATAAACTCTAGATTAAGTTAATAGAAATAGTTTTTGAAAAATTTCCCGTTAGAGACATATTCTAAATAATCGGGAAATTTTGATAAAAAGCTAAAGAATGAAGTACGATGGCTTCTAAAGAAGAGTGGAGGAATTTCAATCGCTCTCCCTCTCTGTCTCTCTCACCCAATCAACATCTCCTTCTCTTCGTCCACTTCTCTCTTCCATCCACTCTTTTTATATATCTCTCCCTCTCGGTTTCTCTCTCACTCTCTAGCCCCGTGGTTATGCTATCGAATTTTGCTTGGCAAGTAGGATTTTTTTTTTGTTGTTTTGTGTGTAAAAGAGAGTTTTGTGTGTAAGCAATTCTCTCTTTTACACACAAAACAACAAAAAAAAAATCCTACTTGCCAAGCAAAACTCGATAGCATAACCACGGGGTAGGTATTTGTTAAATAGCGGGAAATCGACTCGTCTTAGTTTCTCATTCTCTCTCCCTCTCTCGCTTCCTCCCTCTTCTCTCAGTTTTTAGTAATGATTAAAATACATAATTCTTCATTCATTGAATTCTCTTGTGATTATGTTAAAGTAATGTTCTAAATGCTCTCTTCAATTACAACTCTGAGAGAAATAATTTCAAAAAATTCAATATTTTGGGAGTGAAATTTTCTCCTGACTGCGGTGGTGTCAAAAATGGTTTTAAGTGAGTCAAGTTTGAAAAATAGGCGAGAAATATATTAATCATTCACTCGCTCTTGATCTCTCTCTCTCTCTCTCTCTCTCTCTCTCTCTCTCTCTCTCTGCTCTCTCACTCTAAATCTCTGCTCTCGCTCTCTCTCTCAATCACTGCTTTCTCTCCATGTTGTCTACCTTTCATTCTCTCTTCTTTTATCATTGCGCATATTCAGTTGAGGACATTTCTTGGAAATGATGGTAAAAATGGCGCTGTCAACGGTAAACAGAAATCCCTCTCCTCTCTTGGATTAATGTCCGTGTTAATCTCTTTCTCTCTCCCATCATTCTCTCTAGAAATTTCCCTCTATTTTCGAATTAAACGATTTTTAACGATTGACATGTTGCTCTTTCACAATAACGGTTCATGCAAATCAAAGAAGAGCGTTCTTGTGTGTATGTGTGAGTGTTTACGTGGGTATGCGTGCGTTAGTGTCAACCGAGCCGACTAACGATTCTCTGATGGATGGCCCTTTTTTTTTGGCTTCAGTGTTTGTGATTCCTCTTCTTGGTGTTGTTGTTGGTGGTGGTGGTTTTGCTGTTGTTGTTGTTATTATTGTTTGTGTTGTTGTTGCTATTATTGTTTGCGTGATTCTCATGTCTGCAATTTTTTTCTCTCTCGAATCCTTTTCTACGTCGTTTTCCTGGTTGAATTTCTTGTATCGCAATAAAAAAAAGGAAAGAAATACAAATACAAGCAAACACACACATTCACGCATTGAAATTCAACACAACATATGATCGATTGTCATCTTCTTGTTCTTCTTCAACTTCGCAAATTCGGCTTCTCATTGATTTTACGCGTTTCTATGGATTTTCCACTCTTCTGTAGACATGTATTTCTAGAGATGAAGGTGTGTGTGTGTATGTGTACGTTGCAAGTGAAAACGCGAGTCCTTTTTCGCATTTTGTAGTGCATCCGGTGTGTTTAAAGCAGCTTCTTCCCTTCTTTTCTTTATTATTTTCTTATTATTATTAATATTATTATTTTTTATGTTATGTTTTATCATATTTTGTGGCCTCCTTTTTTACATGCTTTTTTACATTCCTCAATTTTTTATTCTTTTTTAGTTTTTCGTATTTTTCTCTTGTTTTTGCTCGATCTTTTTTTTGCCTTCAGATTGTTCAGTGTTCATTTGTTTTCAATTTCACTTTGTTTGGGTTTCCGTTCCTTTTTGTCTGGTTTTTTTAGCGGTTTCTTTTTGAGGAAATTTAAAATTCTGCTAAATCGTGCAACAACTACACTGAAAACTTGCGATAACAATATTCAATGCAAATTTTCGCAAAAAACTGTGTCAATTTTTTCGCTTTTCTTCTGTTTTTGTTTTGTTTTTCTTTCTTTTATTTGTTTGTATTGCATTCTTTTTAAACATGTTTCACGTTATGACTGAGCAATCCGCTAACCTGGGGGAGCAAAAAAACACCTCAAATTGTTGAACAGTCATACTTTTTTTCTTCTTTTGTTTACAGTTGGTTTTCCGGTTCCATTCCGCACACGCAAAACGCAAAATGAGCTCGCAAATTTGCATACATAAAGTGTGCAAATCTTGATGCAGCAGCGATTTGCTCAGAACAGCAGAAGTGTATTAAAACACCCGGGAAGGCCTTGAGGGAGGGGAGGAGGGGCGGAGTCTGGGAGTTAAGAGGAAAAAGCTTTGAGTTGTTTTGTTTTCGCTTTATTATTGTTATTATTATTATTAGTTACTGATTTGATATTGATTTATGATTCAAAACAAATTGAATGATTTATGAGACAGAGATAAAGAAGCATTCATACACATCAAATCACTATTAACAACCACACCGACAACAACAACAACAACTAAATACATCATATACCAGTGTGCATCCACTTTATATCATGTATACGGGAAAAATAAATCCTGCATGCTGCTTTACTGCAGCAGAAGCTGCGCTCTTTAGATGGCTACCCTGCTATTTTCTTAAGTAAATAAAGAAATGAGTGCGAAGAGTGCCGAAAGATGATTGCTGGAAGATCGTGTTTTTCACCACCACCGCCGCGTTATTGCGTACAACAACAACGAAAGCTCTTGACCTCGGGTGGTTGCATTCGTTTCATCTCAGCATTTCTTCGCCCTGCCTTGTGTTGTTTTTGTAGACACCAGAAATAAAGAAACTATACGAAACGATGTAAGAAAACTTATGCAAATTAATTGCATTTTAATTGTAATGGCAGCTATTGAAATATACACCGAACATGTACATAAAACAAAGCGAGTTGCTTCGTTGACTGTCGGTATTGTTTTATTGTTGTTGTTGTTCTTTTTTTTTCTCTACCTGCGAAATTAGAATTGTGTGCCGGTGCCGCTGCCGTCGGCGTCGCTGCCGTGATTCCGATGCAACGTTAACAGAGACGTGACGTAACTCAATTCAAGAAAAACGTAACTCAGCTCAAGATAACTGAACTCGACTATGAAACTTAATGTTACATTCATATCTTTCAGCATATTTTCCTTTAAATTCTCAATTTTTACAGTTCTTCTTTTTTCCGTACATTTCAGAGTACATTTTTGTTAAAATTTCTGCATTTTTCCACCATGCTTGATGCTCCATGTCAACCGAAGAGATGAAAAAAACAAAGCAAGAAGAATTCGTTGAAAGCGCTTAAAAAATGGCTTTAAAAATAGCTTTTATAAAAATGTGAATGCATAATTTATGCGGAGATTTCGTAGAACGGAGCAGAGAACGAACAAAAGATTCCATTTCAATAACGTTGCGATGGCTACGGAGCTGAAATCGCATTCCGCATTTCGCCATGTTGCGTCCTTGAAAAGCTACCCAACAACTCAAGCATGAAAATGATTTTGAGTCAGGAAAACAAATTAAAATATCAGCTTATTAAAAATTTAATTAAATTAAAATTTAAAATGTTTATATTTTAGATCGTTTATTTTAATTAAAATTTAAAATAAAAAGTGTTCAAACGTTTTCTCCTGTCAAAACGCTAAACATTTGAACCACAACAAAGGTTAATAAATAATATAGAAGAAAAGCGATTAAAAATGATGGCTGAGGAGTGACTGAGTGTGTAATCGTTGGTTTTGTCAGAGGGCAGGGGAGGGAAAGGGACAGAACTGATGCAAAGGATTCCCTTTCTCACTAATCAACTTTTCAATCAACGGAACAACAGAACAAAAACAACAACATTGCAACATGGAGTGCATTTTGTCTGGGAACGACTCTTATGTTAGTTTTTATACAGCCATCTCTTTCACACCTGTGCTCGTGTTCGCCTTTTGTGTTGTCACAAAGAATGATGGCAGTACAACGCAAAGAAAAACAAGCAACACGAACTTTAATGCTCTTCGTTCATAAAAATACACCCCGTACTCGTCTCGGTCGGCTTTTATTCTGAGCCGTTGTACCGTTTTATTTGTGCTGCCCTTGTTTCATTTTCGGTTCATCCTCTTTTGTTGTTGTTGGTGTTTTTATTTTCTTGTTTTTGTCAGCTTCCAATCGAATTGAATTGCTTTGCATTCATACAACATGGACGTGAATTCATTTTCAAGCTGTTGTTGTTGTTATTATTCAATTCATCTCTTCAATCAAGTGGATTGCATTTTTTAACCCATTTTTAAGCGTTTGATATTTGATGGTGGTTGTTGTTTTATTGTTGTTGTTATTATTGTTGTTTCTGTTGTTCTTTGATGACTAATTTATTCCTTCACCATGAGTTCTCTTTCGTCTTGATTCTCAAGCGAACTTTTCACTTCGACGATTCTTCGACTTCCCTTAACCCGCGTCCAGCCAGCATCCAACTGACCTAAGTACCTTGCTTCACCTTTCATTCTTTCCACACCCTACTTTCTCCTCCTCACACTCCTCTTCATCCTCATCCCCCTTCCTCACAACCTCCTTCCCTGACCTTTCGTCATCCGAGTTCAATCGTCATCCGACTACACACGCGACTGGGTACATTTTATTGGCTGCACAGCAACAACCGCTGCTGCACGAGGAAGTAACGGTACTCGTTAAATAACTGTTATTGCTGCCAGGAGGTCATCCGTTGAGGCGAAAAATAAACAAACAACCACACAAACGCACAGCAAACGAAGCAAACTAAACGAGTGCACGATTGCAGCCACTCTTCAGGGAGAAACGAGCTCCGCAACGGAATGCAACCAGTACGAAAAACGATAAACGGAACAAAACACGAACTACAACAATAACAACAACAACAGCAGTAACAACGACAACGAAAGCACGAAGAACACTTGAACAGTTACACCAAATGTAACAACAACACCAACAACATCAGTAATAGCAACAGTTATTGTAACGGTAACATGACAAAATCGACACACGGAGAGCCAAGTGGCAGTGTGTGTGTTAGTGTGTGTATGTGTACAAATAAAGTTTAGGTATTTAGGAGGCGTGCCTGCACCTAATTTCAGCTGCAATGATTATCGAAGTGACGACTTTCGAAGTGCTGCGGAGTTCTGCTGGTTGTTGTTGTTTCATTAAGGATATGAACAAAAATTGAACAAAGCCACCAGCCAACAACAACAACAACAAACAAGAGAGCAATCAAAGTGAACCCACGGAAGAGAAGAGGAGAAGAGGGAATCCATCCATATTCTGGTTTTATTGCTAAAATTAGCGACTCTGATTTGTTTAACTTTCCAATTGAAAAGTAGGCGGCAACTCTATTGAAAACCGACGCAGAGCCCCGTCGCTGGACCGCACTTCAAAGGGAGTGGGTGAGAGGGTACTCAAAATCCGCTTGAATGACAAAAGAGAGGCCAAAAGAAATAACAGAGAGAACACTCAACTGTGCCCCAAAAATACTGTTTCGACAACATGTGAAAAAAACCCAGCAGCTTTTGAAATCGATTTGATTGAACTGAAAAATTTTCGATATTGTGAATCATTTGAAATTTTTTACACGCAAATTAATATTGAATATTTTTATAGATTTTTTTTTCTTCCTTTTACAAAATATTAAGAAGAACAAAATAATAAGAAGCAGAAATTAAACCTATATCAGGTATGTGAAAAAACCATTTTTTAATCCAATTTCAAAGTCTGCCAAAAAAAAGCGGCGCTCTAATCTGTCCATCTGTCTGCCTGGCTGTCTGTCTGTCTGCTTCTTTGTGCATCCAATCACTCGATTTGCACAGCGGCTACTGCTGCTTTTCCAACTTTCGACGGTTTCTAACGCTTTGCTGATGAATTTGCTTTGTAGTAGCTGTCGTTGTTGTTGCTTGTTTGGTTTGTTTAGCCAAACTTCCGCTATTCTGTCGCGGCACCCTTCCTTTTCTTCGTCCCTTCCTCCGTCCTTCCATCCTTCGTCTGCTTTTTGAACTACCGGGCTTTGTTACTTTTGTATTGTTTTTGTATTTAATACAATACAACGCAATGCAACTACAACAACAACACAACAACAAGGACAGCGACAGCGAAGCAAATTTGTACAAAGCCACCGGAAACGGATGTGTTGATTGTTGTGTTGTAACTGAAAAATAGCAGCTACACCAACAACAACAGTAGTAGTAATAAAAGCCGTAGCTGACGCTGAAGCAACGCTGAAACATTCCCATGAACAGTTTTTTATTTAACGGTACTTCGAACACCTTTTAATTTAAAATATTTTATCAATACTGTTGTTGTAGTGGTTGTTGTTGTTTTATGAGGTCCTCTTGATTTTATTGTCACCATTTTTGTTGTCTTTTTGATTTGTTCACTCACCTGAACTGACTTCCAGGGGTTCGATTGTTTCTGTGTTGTTGTTTTACCACGAAAACCCCACAAGAACACCACAAAAAATGACAACTAAGCCAGGGGTCATAGCACAGCCTGGGGTCTTTTGTAGCACTGTAATTTCCTTGTTGTTCTTGTTACTGTTGTCCTAATTTTCATTTACAATCGGAATTTTTGTCGAAACTGTCAAAAACAACATGTAAGAACAAATGTCACTTTTTTATTGACTTTTTTATCATTTCCGCAAAAGAAGTGCAATAAAAATGATGGATCAATGAAAAAAAACCAAGAAACAGCCGCGCAAATCGGTTACGCACTCACACAGACACTCACTCTCAGGCCCTCACTCACACACACACACGTGGACTTACGGCCCGCGGCTGGCAATCTTGATGACCAAAACCGATGACCCAACAAGGGAACAAAAAAGATTTCGACCCGGATGCGGCCAGCTTCTAATTAAACCATCTTCTTGTCTCTGGTCCGTTCCTGGTTTCGTCGTTTTCACCTACTTTTTCAGGACTATTTGGATATAGCTTTGTTGTTGTTTCTGCTTTTGTTGTTGTTGCTTGTGATGTTTTCATTTGGCTGTTATTAAAAAATGGGTACAAATCATTATTTTCCTTGAATTTGTATGGTTTTTTCGCCATCATCCTGAAGTCTTCTCTAACATCTCTTCTCTCTCTCCCTCTCTCCCTCCCTCTCTCCCTCACTCTATCGTTATTCCACTTCTTTATTCATCGCTTTTCAAGTGGAATTCCATATAAAAAATATTCCTCATCTTTTTTGGTCTAAAACACTGCGAATTGTATTTTTTAATAAACTCGAATCCTCTGGAGAAAAATAATGCAACCGAAACACGTCTGCGATACAGATTTTTTGTAGCTACCGTAGAAAAAACTACAGAAAAACTAGAAAAAATATACGAACGCGTGTGTTTGTCGCTCGTTCCGTTCGTTTGTTGCGTTCGTTGGTTGCATCGTAAATAGAGCGAGAAATGAATATCGAGAGAGAGCAGGATGTCGTAAAATATGAGATCCGGCACGATCCAATAGAGACCAAATGTAAACACACTCTCTTCTCTTCTGTTATCCGAATAAAATTCCCTCCACAAGAAAGAACCTGACTTTGCTTCGTTTGATTACTATGCTTGAGGCGATAAGAACGAAAGTAACTAAATTTAACTAGAAATAGAATAAATAATGCAGAATTGTAACGGACATGCTACAGTACTGTTAACTACTGCTAAGTGGTTGGTACTGATCTGTAAAAAGCACTGTAAAACTCAACTCTTTACAGCGGCAATAAAAAGAAACCAGCCGATGGCCCACCCGTTATTTGCTTTGCGTTTCTCTATTTTTTTATTTTGTTGCTACTGACTTTTCACGTAACGTAATATTTTTCGAAGAACCACAAAAACTTTTTCGATCCTGCAACGAATCGTTTGCAAAATTCAAAAACCAACTAAAAACTAACAACAAAAAGTCGAAAAAAAGAACAAAAAATTGCAAAAAAAACGCTTATTTTCAAAACACCTGCACGGCGAGTTTAATTCTTCCAACAACAACCACAACCACACCCAAATAACAACAACTGAGAGCATTTTTCACAGCAACAACACGAGAGCAGCGACAAAGTTTTCAACTTCAGCCTTCAGTTGAATGGACAGAAAGTCAACCAGAGTGCGGTCAACAGAATGAAGGAACAATAAAAGGAGTAAAATCCAAA
Organism: Myopa testacea; assembly: GCA_949629155.1. Lineage (NCBI taxonomy): Eukaryota > Metazoa > Arthropoda > Insecta > Diptera > Conopidae > Myopa > Myopa testacea. Next base: position 41,416,222 of record OX451345.1, on the reverse strand, counting down.
GCAGAGAAGCAGGAAGGAGCAGAAGTTAAAGCAGAGGAAAATGCAGTTTAATTAAGTTAAGAAAATAAGGACACTGAAAAATGTTTGAACCGAACACTTTCAACGTTTTTCGCAGCATTCATTAAACAACACAAATTAAAGCCATTTCTCAGTACTTGTTGGCTGTTCCTTTTTCGTCTACCCTCCCCCCCCCCCCCACTCCCTTGAATTTTGTTGCTCTTTTATAACGACATTCATTTCATAATAAACACAACTCGTTGACAGGAAATCGACTCAGCAAAAAGGATGGCAAAAAACAATTAAATTTTGATTTAGTATTTCCCACCGTTCTCTCTCTATCCATCCGTCTCTTGCTGTCTCTCTTTTTACTCCTATTATTATAATGCAAGCACAATAAAAGCCACAGAAAGGAATAAAATAATAATAAATGAAATTTTAAGAGCGGAAAAAAGAGTTAATTTTATTTATTATAACAACGAATGGTCACAATTCAAATTAGTTAGCTTTTTAAGTGTTTGAAAACACAAAAAAATAGCAAATACGTATTGTGAATTATACCATGTTATTTAATTTAAATACTAAATGAGCGGATATCATTTTTAATACGTAGTAAATTAAACAACAACAAAAAATAGTTTAATTAATTTCACGCAAATAAGTTGAATAAATGAGGATGTTTTTGAATATGTGTGTGTGTGTGTGTGTTCAGGAAATTAATACGAGTTGTTTATGTGCCAGTGTGTTTTTCGCAAATCCTTGATTTTTCCAATTAAATTCCATTTCCGCTTTCACTTCATCTGCTCTGCATTAAAAAACACACTCGCATAAAAAAGTGTTTCAAATAAATTTGAGTTCAACTAAATACCCAAAAAAATTGTTGATGAAAACAAAAACTTATTTATGAAGGTTTTTTTCGGTTTTTTATTTTTAACGAACATCCAGTTTCGATCCCGATCAATTAGTTAGTTAAAAGAACAAATAAACTACTAAAAATAAGCAAAAAATATTTAAATGTTATTATTTCCTTTGCTTCAATTACATATTTATGAGTTGTAATAATTGCGGTGTCATCTGAATACGCAAAAATGTTGCTCTTTTTCAGAGTGTTTAGCATGTTATTATGTGAAAAATGGGTCTCAGTTATGATCCTTGTGGAACTCCATGAGCGATTGGTACTTCGTCGTAAAAGTTCTCGACTTGAACATACGATCTGAGGCGCAGATAATCTACAAGCCATTGTAATGAGTCGCCACGTAATCCGCATTTTTGAAGCGATTTAATTAGTTTTTTATGTGAGAGTATGTCGAACGCTTTTGAAAAGTCTAAACACAATATGAGACTATGGTAATTTTTACTTAGGTTTTCATTTAACCAGCTTGCAAAGCATCCCAGGAGTTTATTAATGTTTTTCCCTTTTTGGAAGCTGAACTAACTGCCGTGAATTATTTTCTATTTGGAAATAAAGTCTTGGAGTCCTTTAACCAGCACTTCTTCCAACATATTCTCAATTGCGGAGAGTATTGCTATGGGTCTGTACTTACCGCAGTCTGCTATCAATCCATTCTTGTAAATCGGACTAACTATTGCAACTTTTGGAGCACAAGGAATTCTGGTCTCATTAAGACCCATGTTGATCTCAGCTCAACAGCTTCGCTATTATTGGCGCCATTAAATCCGCATAATTTTTCAGATCTTCCATTCTGATCCCATCGTATCCTTCAGTTTTCATTTTCATTTTGTTCAGAATATTCCGGACCTCGACTTCTGTTGTGGGGTCAATATATGTAAATTTAATTTGGGATGGAACCTCGTGCGTGGGAAAATGTTTGAATAGAACAAGTATGGATGGAATTTTTCACATTTTCAGAAAAGCTATTAGCGAAAGTATTACATATTTCATCAGTTGAAAGGTTTATAATGTTCTTAGTAATTATTTCGTCTAGATATGGGGCTTTTCTACCTATTATTTTATTAATTATTTGCCACATCTTTGTCGTATCTCTTCGGTTCTCGTATAATTTGTCCCGGTAATGCTTATTTTTTGTCGACTGTAATTTCTAGTTTACTGAGTTTCTAAACTTTTTATACACACTTTCTTTTGACTTGTCTTGAGGACTCGCTAAACATGTTCTCTAAAGCTTATGCCTAGTTACACAGCATTGATTTAATCTGAAGTAAGACCAGATAAAAACGAAATCATCTCAATCAAATCAAAAAAACGTTTGTCGTTAGTTTTGCTTGAGAAACTTCATAAAGAAAAAGAAGGAAGAAGAAGTGGAGAGAGGGGGGAACGGAGGGAGGAAGAAGGAAATCTGCATGAATCAATACTGTGTCCCTCTCGAGCCTGAGGCGAGACGTGGCGAATCGAATTTGTTCTCGATTCTGGTGTTCTTTTCACACGGAAAACCATACACAAAGCACACACACACACTCATAAACATATGTACATACACACATCCATATGCATAAACAGAGATCATCGTCTTCGGTTCTTAGAACTCATTACAAAAACATGATAACGAGAGCCAAACTACGGGAATCCATGCAAATACAACACTGTGTGTGTGTGCGTGTGTGTGTGTATGTTTATGTGACTGTGTGTTTGTATGATAGTGTGTCTGTGTGTCTCTCCGACGCTCTGCTGAAACAAAGCAACCAAGCAATTTTCAACGAATTTAAACAGAAAATTCAATATTCCACAAATTTGTCATGTACTTGAAACTTTCGACACATCCTTCGAATACCTGAAAATCTTCGAATCCATTGAATCCTTCGAGTCCTTCGGATTGGTTCACCACAAGTTTGTGTTTCTATGCTGCTGTTTGTCTTCTAGAATTCATATTATTTTGCAGAATGTGTAACAACTGGAAGGTGACACTGAATGTCATTCAGCTCTCTGGTCCCTCCCCCACCCTCCCCCCCCCACCCCACCCTTTCCCCCTCTCCTACTTCCAACCACTTTGGCTACAGTTACATTTTTAATCCTTGCCTTTGATGGGCGTCCTATGAAATTTTGTCGATTCGCTTGTCTTGTGTCAATCTTATCAACTCGAATCTAAATTTTGAAGCGATTTCCTTAAGCGATTCCCGAGATTTGGTGTTATACAGGGTGTGTGTTCTTTTGGATGATGATAGTTTGCAAGAAAACATTTCATTCGTTTAAACAAAAAACTGTGACTGCATCACACCGCGTCGTCGTCGCTGTCGTCCTCGTCTTCTCATCGTATTTTTCACCATTAAATGACGAGCACTAATCGTCTGTATGCGACGAGTACGTTATAAACGAACGACCACGATTGGGCCATGTCGCAATAGACGTCTGGAGGCCGACATCTCTCGCGTTGATTGGTTGGCTTAAGTCAGATGCTATAAATTAGTGTTGTTTCTTTGTACGCTATTGAAATACCGCTATCAAGTAATAACAACGAAGAATATGCAACATGCTGAAACTTGAAGATGAGTTTAAAGGATTCCGTCTGACGAAAAGCATAACAACAACAACACAAGGAATGAATGAATGAAAGTAAACGGTTGCTCATCATTTCGTTCTCAAGTGGAAAGAAAGTAGTTGATCCCTTTCGTTTGACTTTCAATCTGACTTTTAAAATGTATGCTAATAAAAGTTTTTGTTGGATTGTTTGTTCAGCTTAATTTCCTGGCGATTCGGTATTCCTGTCTCTCTGAATTGTGATCTGATAAAGTGGCAAAACTTGAAGAATTATCAAAAAGAAAACAGCAGAGCTTACAACACGGTAAAATTACTTAACTTGTTATCGGCAGCGACATCACAACATTAAGAAGTCACTAGTGATGGTTGTGGTTGTTGTTGTTGTTATTGTTGTTGTTACTAAATTGTGTTGTTGGTCTCTCGCTGAAGCCTCGAAGAAGCTGACAGTACTGTAGTTTCACTGCAAAGATACCTTAAAATCGAAGGGATAATCGAAGCATCGGCAGAGAAATAAAGAAAAAGATAGAGATAAAGAACGATGGTGAGAGCGAGAGAGAGAATGATAGAGAGAGCGAGAGGGAGAGTGAAAGCGAACGAACAACGTAGTATAATTTATAGTAATGCGGTTAAAGGATGGAGACAAGAAGCAGATGAGAAATTGTATGAGAAAAGAAGGAGGATGGAGGAATGGAGAATTGGAAGACGAAGAAGAATAAAGGAGCAAAGCCAAAGGAGTAACGCTAAACGTCACTGAGTGCGGGGGCGTGAGCAACGAATACACAAATCATTCCCGCAAGAACAACAACAACTTAATTGCAAAGTCATGTTTATGTTCAAAGGATATCAAGAATAAGCAGCAACTTTGCAGGTAGCAAGTTTTGCTTGCAGGCAGACAACACCGACAACAACAACAACAAAAGGCTCCATACAAGCTACGAGTAACTGCTGCTATTAGCTTACTTAGCACTCGAAGGTTGAAGTGCAAGAAGAAGACGAAGAAGAAGAAGAAGACGACGATGAAGAAGAAGAAAGTTTAGAAAAGCTTCAAGCAGCAACGTTAAGGCCAACGCCAGCAGCAGCGACAACTCAAGACTTTAAAAAATGACAGACTGAGTTGGCTGCAAAGTGTATCTGCGGTTGTGTGTGTGTGTGTGTCGGAGTCTGTATGGATGTGTGTGTACCTTCACTGAAAACTGTAGTTGCAAATTACAAAAACAACAAATTAATTTGGAAACAAGAACAACAACAACAAAAATACGCTTTAGGCTACGCGCACACTACAGACTTTTTGTCGGCCGATAGTGTGTTTACCTTCGTGTTTGTATGGAGATATGCTCATAATCGGGTCGGTGTAGTGTGCGCGCTTCCATATAACTCCATGCTGATTAAGAATGTAAACAAACCGACTATCGGCCGACAAAAAGTCTGTAGTGTGCGCGTAGCCTTAAAGCAAAAGCAAGAAGCGCAATTAATCGGCTTAAAAACGAGGTTGCATAAAAAAACGAAGTCGTATAAAGAAACGAAGTTGAGTTGCGATGATGTCGACGTCGTGTAGCTGATGCAGCAGCGGAGTTCACAGAGATTTGGTAGGAAGAACAAAACAAGGCATTTTCACAACTCCATCGGATTTTCTTCTTAAATTCTTCTCTATTAATTTATGTGAATACTCCAGTACTTGGGAGTAATCATATGCTTTCATATAATAACTATAATGGATAAATAAAAACCAGAATAAGCGGATGTCGTTGGATGGAGCAGAGCCGCCATCACTCTTGTGGGCTCCCGTTTCGGTTCGTAGTCCGCTGCTGTGGCTGCGTTTTAGCAGATTTGAGTGCCAAAATGTGTTTAAAACTGATGCTGCTGCTGTTGCTCCACATCGTCGTCTGCTTTTGCTGCTGGTACTTCTGTTGTTCTTGTTTTTTTTTTTTTTTGTATTTCTTTGGCTGCATCCAATTTATGCTAATTTCTGCCATAAGCTGAGTTAACTTTAAAACAACAACAAACCTTACTATTAGCAGTAAAAACTACACACAACTACTGCAACAACAACATCAGCAGAAGGAGCATTACGTAGGTCAACTTTATGCAACTCATTTTGTTCAACTGCTTTCACTTCATCTCTCACACTCCTCCCACCCTCCCCAGCCCAGCCATTCGCCGATAAACCTTTAAAGAACCATGCGTTGCCTGACATAATATCACAGAACCGTTGATAACCTCAGCCAACTTTAGCTTAAGCTGTATGAATCGCCGGCAGACGTCGAAAGGGGGAAGGAGCGCAGTGCGCTGTGATTTACTTTCATACAGAAAGAGAAGGAAACACGGGAGAGTGTAACAGAGCGGAAGAGAGAGAGGCAGGGTTGCAACTTGGCGCCAATTCAGTAGCTGCTGTAATGTTCAGCGGAATCACATGATTTAGTGGCCCATTCGGTCTTTTTAACGGAGTAAAAGCATAATATAGATGATGAACAACAACAACAACAAAAACAACAAATCCAGCAGAGAGAATAAAAAACACCTTCTAAACTATAAACCGTTGCTGTGGAAGTGTTCACATTTTTAAGCAGACGAAAAGCCTTGAGGATGTCTTTCGAGTTTAAATTTCTGAAATCTACAATAAATTTTTCAATTAAAGCTTACTTAAAACTGAACTTTGAACCACGTTCATAATCATAGTCGTTGTTGTTGACACTTTTTTCTTAATTCGAATAAATAACGAAATGAATGCCAAGAATAGTTTAACGTTCACAAAATCATGTCTTGTAGGAGTATTTTGCTTATACTACAATAACAACAGAACCGAACAACCCAACAACCCAACAACAACCGAATCGAGTCGAATCGAATTGTTTTTTTACTCTACTCTAAAACAACCGATTCTACTTACGATTATTTGTATTTTGTACTTTGAAAAATCTTTGATCAGATTGAAAAACATTTTATTTTATTTTATTTCATACGCAAATTAGTTGGTATTAAATTTTTAAATAGTTTTCGTTTTTTAATTGGACTTTTCTAGGAACTGCATATATTTGGAGAGTTTTATTTCGGATTCGTGTGTATATTTTATAAACTTAAGCATGTCAATACCAACAACAACACCGGCGACAACAACAACCACAACAACAACAACTAGGCCAGCAGCAGCCAGAACAACACCAGCAACAATAACAGCAACGACAACAGTAGCGGAGGCAGCGGTGTCATCACCAGCTGAAGCAGCAACAACAACGTTAATATTGCCAGCGTTGACCCCCAGTGAAAATAGTGACGACGCGGACAATAACAATAACAACAACTATAATGATAGCACCAACCAGGTCAACAACGAGGACAACAACAGCTTAAGAAGCAGCAGCAGCAACAACACCCCAGAAGGGTCTGCCAGCTCCTTGAACCTGGGGCACATACTGATGAATGGCAATGATATCGCGAATACTGTTTTGCAAAGCAACAACGAGGAGTCACACGATGAAGGGGCCCACGGGGATGGCGCACTGTCTTTAAGGGGGTTCATAGTAAATCCTCTCCGACGCAGCAACCGAATCAGGGCCAGACAAAACAACCTTCGCGATCGCATCAATCGCGATCGCATTCATCACCGACCGCGTCGGAGCAGACGGGGAAGGCACGCGAGACGCCGGAACCCTCTCCCGGTACCTGACCCGTCCATGCATCAAGAACTGCTTCACATAAGCAATCTCTTGCGTGACGTCGCAAGTATCTTATGTAACGTTCGAAGGATTCTGCAGCGGCATGCATAAACGTTGTATGTCAAGCCGGAGCTGCGACGAAGCTGCTTTTTTAATCACATGTTGTTTGGATCCCCTTTGCGATGGATGGTCCACCTTTTATTGTTTTCGCTCTTCGGGTGGCCTTGAGAAACTTTTAGATCGGTTGATGATGCGTTGCACGAAGCTTTGTGATTGAACTTTGAAAAAGCGAGGATCAAATGCAGGCTTTATTGTCTCTAAGCACCTCAAAAAGCCGTCCCAATTGTGACATCATTCCTTACGTTCATATAAAAACACTTAAAGTATAAAAAGCAACTACAGACAAAACAAGATGTGGAATGTTTTTTAAAGTACCTAAGGTTTGTTCAAACAATCCAAAAAACAAACATAAATTATCCGAGTTCCGACACGATTTTGTTAAAAACTGTTGAAAAAAATGGTTGAAATTTATAATAAATCACAGCGAACGGCCAAACAACAAACCATGCAAAGCTGAGGTCAACAAAAACCACAGGACCCTGAAAACCACAGGACACGCCTACAACAAAAACAGGGAGGCTCGTTTTCTCTTTTTTCCATCATCGTAATTTTTTGAACAGCTGTTTTTTTTAGTGTGATTGTGTTTTTTAAGAATCGCTTATAGATGATTAAAACAGAAAACAAAAACAAAAGCATTAAATTTCAAGCAGAAAGAATTGTGTAACAGTTTGTTTTTTTGTCTTCTTTTCATTGGTTCTTTGATGCAGAGAGTTTTTTTATTGGTTTTTTTTTTATAAAGTTTTTATAGAACAATAATTGATTTAAATGCTATTTACTTGGTATCGAGTAAAGTTTTCATTCCCGTTTATTTTGAGGGGGCTGGAGGAGGAGGGTTGAATTTTTTCAACGCAATAAATTTACAGTTAATCACCAAAAAATATACAGCTCAGTATCTCTGTTAACACTCTGCCTGGATATCAACGGTTCTGAATTCCCAAGCGTGAAAGCAAGTAAATAAAACAAACAGACAGACAAACAGACAGACAGACAGACAGACAGCCACACAGTCATGTATGTGTGCTTGTTTTTGTTTGTTTTTCTTTATCTTTAAACAAAATCTCACTCACTGCTTTTTTCCTTTTTTACATGGGCTTGTAACAGCTCACTTATTTGCTGTTACTCTAAAGCACACACACATACATACACCCTCCCTCCTCCTTCCCATAAGCAACATTCAACTCTCAACTCCTTCGCTTTCATGGTTAATTTCTGGCGCAACGCTTGCGCTTGTTTTTAATATAAATTTCAAAGCTCATTAAAAATGTTCAGCTGAACAATTTTCCTGCAACAGGAGCAAGAAGAGAGTTTATTTTATGAGACTTGAAATTAATCTTCCGTTAGAGTTCGTCGTTGCGTGTGCGTGAGAAAAGAAGCGATTCTTTTCTGCTTCCTCGGAGCGGAATTCCCTCTGACTCCAAGATTGATCTACGTATCTACGGATACGTATTGTAAACATATTACAAGGCAATCTCTAAGTGTATAAGACACCGAACAGCATCAGCGTCATAACTTCCTAGCGTCAAAAGTTGGCCCAAAATGAATACGCCAGACGTTCGTCAAAATTTGTTTAAATATCTGCCGCTTCTTCGTTTTCACTATTCGTGTTTTTTTTCAGCAAAATTGTTTGAAGAATTTGGCAATTTTGAACGAAGAGTAGGCAACACATTTCCGAAAAAAATGAGCGTAAGCTCGACGTCGGTGCGAAAATAGAACCGATACGATCGAAGCGTCATAACTCCGAGCGTCAGAGAGCAAAATTCTTCCATAAATTTTGTACAATACATTTTTTTTACGCTGACGCTGTTCGATGTGCTTATTCACTAATCTAGCTCGCCATAACGCTATCTCGCTCTATTCGTCATTGAAACAATTTGAAAACAACACAGAAACAAAATGAAGTAGCAGCAAACCATAGCAGCAATGGAAATCAATATCAACATCAAGTAATGAGTTTCTGGGCCAGGGGTATGCGGAGGTAGAAAACAGATTCAAAAGAAAGGCAATATAAATCTTTACGAACACTTTGTATGTAAAACGTATATGGTGTGAGAGAGCTAAAACTCCCTACTCTGCGTTGTAGTTGTATATTCTACATTGTCACTATTAATCAAGTCAAGCTCGTTCAATTGTTTTTCACAATCTGGTTTTCTAGTTTCATGAAAACAAATCAAATTTAATACATTACAAAAGTTATTGACAATATTACTATAATTCTTTATTAATAATCAAATACAACAATAGGTCTAACTAACATACATATAACTCACATGTTGTGTCCATATGTATGGCCATCTTTCTCTGTAAAAAATTGTTTAAAAAATTCTTGTCAATAATATCATAATAATTAACAAAAATCAATAATAATAAAAAATAATAATAAAAATCAACAATAATAATGAAAAAATAGTTTATGCTTTGTGTAGTGTATTCATGCTGGGTGTCTCTCAGCTCCGTTTGATTTGTTTTGTTTAGAAATCAGTTTCCAAGAGAAAAAGTGTCTTGACTTGATTAATAAATTTTTCCTCAAAACTCGTTCCTTTTGTTTCCAATGTTTAAGCATCGCTTTCAGTGCGATTGCGTTCACGTGTTTTGTGCGTAAGCCCGATATCCCGAGCTTCCGGAAGGATCCCGCTACAGAATTCTTATGCGGGAAGTCGATCATAAATAAAAATTGCCAAAAAACATTAATGATTGATACCCAGAAAACATTAATTAATTGCTCCTCAAAACTCGATAATTTTGTTGCCAATGTTTAAGCATCACTTTCATTACGATTGCGTTCACGTATTTTGTACGTAAGCCCGAGAACCCGAGGTTCCCGAAGGAGCCCGCAACAAAAGCCTTATGCGGGAAGTCGATCGCAAATAAAACTCCCTACTCTGCGTTGTAGTTGTATATTCTATTAATCAAGTCAAGCTCGTTCAATTGTTTTTCACAATCTGGTTTTCATGTTTTCTAGTTTCATGAAATCAAATCAAATTTAATGAATTACAAAAATTATATATTGACAATATTATTATAATTCTTATTCTTTATTAATAACAATAGGTCCAACTAACATACATATAACTCACATGTTGTGTCCATATGTATGGCCATCTTTCACTGTAAAAAATTGTTTAAAAAATTCTTGTTCATCGTGTATCTTAAATGAAAAATCTTGGCATCTAATTGACATAAAAATCAACAATAATAATGAAAAAATAGTTTATGCTTTGTGTTGTGTATTCATGCTGGGTGTCTCTCAGCTTCGTTTGATTTGTTTTGTTTAGAAATCAGTTTCCAAGAGAAAAAGTGTCTTGACTTGATTAATAAATTTTTCCTCAAAACTCGTTCCTTTTGTTTCCAATGTTTAAGCATCATTTTCATTGCGATTTTGTTTACGTATTTTGTACGTAAGCCCGAGGTTCCCAAAGGATTCCAAAAACATTAATTAATTTTTCCTCAAAACTCGTTCCTTTTGTTTCCATTGTTTAGGCATCGCTTTCATTGCGATTTTGTTCACGTGTTTTGTGTGTAAGCCCGAGATCCCGAGGTTCCGGAAGGATCCCGCTACAGAATTCTTATGCGGGAAGTCGATCATAAATAAAAATTGCCAAAAAACATTAATGATTGATACCCAGAAAACATTAATTAATTGCTCCTCAAAACTCGATAATTTTGTTGCCAATGTTTAAGCATCACTTTCATTGCGATTGCGTTCACGTATTTTGTACGTAAGCCCGAGAACCCGAGGTTCCCGAAGGAGCCCGCAACAAAAGCCTTATGCGGGAAGTCCATCCCAAATAAAATTCCGTACTCTGCGTTGTAGTTGTATTTGCTACATTGTCACTATTAATATTCAGCCGCCTTTGCTGTCGCCGCTGGCTGTCCTAAATTATTTTTGCCTGTGTACGGATCTGTTTTCTGATTTGATACCCAAAAAACATTAATGATTGGTCCACAAAAACATTAATTAATTTTTCCTCAATTGTTGATCCCCAAAAAACATTAATGATTGATCCCTAAAATTAATTTTTTCTCAAAACTCGTTCCTTTTGTTTCCAATTGTTAAGCATCGCTTTCAGTGCGATTGCGTTCACGTGTTTTGTGCGTAAGCCCTTGGTTCCCGAAGGATCCCGCAACACAATTCTTATGCGGGAAGTTTATCCTAAATGAAAGCCTGTGCTCGCGTTGTAGTTGTATTTTCTACATTGTCACATAATATTCAGCCGCCTTTGCTGGTGACTCATCTTGTAATTATTTGTATTCGCGTTATTTGCTTCTGTGTATGCAAAAAAAAATTTCATCTTCACAAGATTGTTGCTGTGTTGTCGAAGCTGTGGCTAACGTTGCAGCTCTGCCGATGTCGACGATGTAGCTCTGTTGACTTGTTGGCTCTGTTGATGTCGCGTCGCGATCCTGTTGTCGTTGAAATTTCCTATTCAACGTTTATTAACCAAAACCGATTACTACAGCTCCTAAAGAATGACTGACAAGAACAACTCCATAGAAACGAATGATCATACCTCGTGGCGAGCCGCATTTGATAGGCGATGGTGTTCTGAGTGCGGACATGCGAAGCGACTGCCGTCTCTTTTCCTCTACTGCCTGTAACCGTAGCCGAGCTCTTCGAATCTACACGGCCGATGGTGCCACTTACGTCACCCAGGTAGTAACCGTTTCAAAATTCAAAAGTTGTTATTATATATGTACATATGTACATACTATATTTTAATGTACATAAGAACAAAAAGGCGGTCATTCATTGTTTTATGTGGGAAGAAAATTCTACCACGTGTACGAAGTTGCTTCCAATGACTTGAAAATCAAAAATAATAATGATGTATAATAATATTTTAATACTTTGTGTTGATAACTTAACTTTGTGTGATATGATGAACTTTCTGTGCTAGAAATATTTATTTAATAATTGCAATTATATAAAAATACTTTGCAGTTATGAAATGAAATAAATTGTTGTTTAAAAAAAATAACTTCATGAGAAAATTCTTCCATCAAAATTCGAGTACACTTCGATGAGGGTTTCGATGTCGGTATTTCTTCGCTCCTCTCGATCAGCCTCCGTTCCGCCTCATATCACGCGCCTCCTCATATCACCATTATATTAAGAATATTGCTGTTAATCTAAGGACCGGTGCTTATCAATACTTAAATACATTACTGCAGTATCAATATTAGAAAAATAAACTCATTTTATGAGTTGTTGTCCGTATGCTCGAACTTTTCTTATAAGACCCCCATCAAGGTTTGTGCAACCGTTAAAACTTTTTCCTTTTTGTAAGTTCTTATACCATTTCTCTGTTTGATTCCAATTACTTATATATGTGTAGCCTTTGCTTTTTTGGAAATATCTCTTGTTGACATGGAACGGTTCTTCTTCACTATGGATACCACTGTCTTGTCTAAATTTGCGTCCGTTGAACCTTTACGACGTACACTTGGCTTATCCTGAGGATTCTCTTGAAACCTCAAAATGGTCCTTTGCGCGGTGGCATATGTTGATCTGGCGAGTTTTACCAATTTTTTGTAACTAATATTTGGCTTATTAGTCCAAATGGACAACATTTTTTACGTAGTTCTTCTTGGGAGCTTATTTTTTTGGATTGTAATATTGCTGTCGCGAAAACATTTGCAAAACTTTCAGTATCGGTCCTCATGTTACCGTTAAACCGGAAACTTTTAACTAAAAACTTATAAAAACATTTGGACAAAATCCGTAACATGGTTCGGATAAATCTCAGATAATCTTTAAATCACTAATAAATATAAATGTCAAGTTAAGAATTTTTGCACTGTTTAGAAATTTTGGACAATTTCTTGAAGTGAAATTTTAAAATTTATTGAAATCCCAAACATTGTTGTCTTTGTTCAAACACGTGCTTAAACTACCAAAATATCCGAAAATGCTTCACACCAGCCGCGTCCAAATCTTGTTGTTCCTCCTCCTTGTCTCCTTCTATTGGCCCGCTTTCTTCCTTATTCGCTGTTATACACAACTGGCCCCTTTAAGTGCCACCAAAATAAATGGCCGCATGAAATGAAACTTCACTTTGTTGACCTCAAAAAGCAGTCGGTCGATCTGAGTGCTTTTGGCCCAAAGCAAGTAGTAGCCAGCCAGTCAAGCGACCGGCCAACCAGTCAGCGTGGCTCTTGGTAACTTGCTCGGAGCTCAATAATTCATCATGTTGCCGGGTTCTTGCAGCAGCTTCTCGCCTGATGCGACAGCTGCTGCAGCTCGCATTATTAAGCTTTGGCGAAATTAATGATCAAGTTGTCCAAATTAATTCCCGCAGTGAGCACAAAAGCAACCGATGGACAGCTGGAGTTGCCCGAGGTGTTGTTGTTGCCTTTGCTGTTGCTTTGTTGCAGTTACTAATGATGATGGTGATAATGATGAAAAAAGCTACGTTGAGTTCGTTTACCGAAAATGACCAACTGTTGGGCAGTATATATTCGATCTCTCCCTTTTTATTCCTCCCTCCTGCTCGTTTTCCTTGGAGGGCAGCTCGTTGTGAGCGTTGCACTTCTTGTTGTTATTTTTGTACTTTTGTATCATTAATTTTGAGCTTGAACATGAAGCGCGATAACAGTGAAAACAAAAAATACCACTTTTTACCGCTCATCAGCTGTCAATGCAAAAGTGCGGCAAGAAAAAATCAATACATCGGAGCGACCGCAACAACAACTCACAGTGCAACAGTTTCGTGTATGTTCATCGGTCGCAATTCAGGGCCCAAAGTTTAGAACTAGCCGAATACAGTTTAGTTCTCAATCGCACGCATTGCATTACGTGCAAACCCATTAAAATTAATAAAATATTACAGAAAAACTATTCTTTCATCTTTCGATTCGAAGCCAATTGAATTTTAGATTTTCAAATCTTATATGCAATGCACTTCGTGTACAAACAGCTTTCCTTCCGTTTTTCTTAATGTTGTTGTTGTTATTGTTTTAGTTGTTGGTAATACAGTGCATTTTGATTATCTACCCAATGCTGCTAGTGTAGATGTTTTTCTTCTTTGTGGGCGGAGGCGTGGCTGCAGAGCGGAAAATAATTCTGAAGTATTTATTATATAACTGCAATTATTAAATTCTATTTTGAGAGTACATATTTCGGACACCAAAAGTTAATCATATGTTTATTTTGACATAAAAAACAAAATCGCACTAAAAGTTGGATAGCTTGGAAGATAATTTCAGCTACTGCGAAAGAGGATGTTTTTTCATCTGCAAAATCCAACGGGACTCATTCATTACTCAACTTCTCTACAATCTTGTGTAGTTTTTGCAACAACAACAACAACAACATCGCGCTATTGGTACCATGTTACTGAAGCCATACAGTCAACAATTCAAATGAGTAGAAAAGACAGTGTTTGGAAAGGAGGGGCGAATAGGGCGAACTGGGAGGTCTTTGAGTGTAGTTAGTTGAGGACACAGTTGTTGTGGTGGTTGAAGTTGTAGCTGGGGTCTCTAATGAGCAGCAGCGAAACGTGCTGCTGGCAGAAAAATTATGCACTTTTAACCAACGAGACTGGTGACAAAAAAGCAACTTAAAAACAACAACAAAAACACCATCAATAACAGCCAACACAACGACCAACAACGTTACTACAGCGACATGGCACACTACAGCAACACTCACAACATGACATCGTGATATGAGAGCTCAGTTTAGCGCAGAAGAGCAGAGCAGAGTTTAGCTAAGCGCAAAAATTATGTTCGACAGCGATTTTGGCATTTAGTGGAGCACCACCTCGCGCAACTCTCATGTCGCATGTTAGACGGGTCAAACGGAACCAAACAATGTTGCCACCTTCAGAGAGAGAATCTTTTCAAAAATTTCTATAAAAAGGATATGTTCAAAAAACAAAATAAATTCTTAAGTTCAGAGATTAAAGTAACTAATAATGAAATCAGATCTCATTCATTTAAATAAAAAAAAATAACAAAAACAAAAGAAAGCCGAAAAAAACAAAGATCCGTTACTTTTCCTTGTAGTTTTTTTAGATTCTGTTTTATTTGTTTTTAGTGTTCTTTTTCATCTTCTTCCTTCCCATCCATATTCATTTGCTTTTCTTTGGTGTGGCAACATTAATACAGCAACAAATACAAGAACATGAGCAACATCATCAAGAACATGAACAACATCATTAACTGCTTACACAGATTAACGACATAATTTAAGCGTCGCTTATCTGGTTCCCCAAGGATCCTTATGGCACCGAAGCACCGAAGTGAAAAAACCGAAACAACAACGAAAAAAAATCGCAACTACTAAAAACAACAACAACAACTTCTAATGTTACCCTCCACGTTCAGTTTGATTACATTTACTCCAACCTCCTCCTCGCTCCTCCCTTCCCCATGACGATGCATTACTTCATCATTTTAATCTGATTACTGAAGCTATTCTGCCATCTCTTCCCCTCTCATTACCACACCACATACGCGGCATACGTTTAGTGTATTAACTGCACAGGATCACACTGACACACACGCACACATGTGATGCGACTCATTTTTGTTGCTGTTGCTGCTGCTGCTCTTGATGACGATGACATTTTCACTGCTCTCGTTACTGATACACAGCCTCGTTACTAATCGTCTAGTCTTCAATTGTTTTTGTTGCTCTTAATATTGTTATTGTTTCGGTTGTTGTGTGTACTGTTTAATCGGCTGCCATTTTTTGTTTGTTCTACTGTTGTACTGTTATCGCTAGTTTAGTCATTGTTGTTGTTATTATTACTAGTATTCGCAATTTTCGCTGATGCTGGTGTTGTTGTTATTGCTCCTTCGTCTTCCTCTTCATCTGCATGCTCTAAATTTGATCTGCTTAACAAATGAGATTCGTTTCTGCAGCTCAACTCAACTCAACAGCAACAACAACACAACGATTTTGAAGAAGAACGACTGCAGTGAGAAGGACAACGACGACTGAAATGACAGCGACGCTAACGACAGCAAAAACGATTTCTTTGTTTCTATCATTTTAAGCTGAAGGATTTGAATCCCTGTCATCGTCTTAAGTGCGCTGTTGCACAGGTGACATGTTCACACAGCGTTACCATATCGTTTAAATAGATACTCGTAACCAGAACAGTTTCAGTGCACATTTTATTCTTTTATTCTTTCTATTTTTACATACATACTCAGATCTAACGGTTCGATGGGGTCTGCTTTGTGTGTTTGTGTGATTTTCTGTTTCTTTTTTATTTTCAATCTTCACTTTTTGCGCACGTGATTTGATTACTTGAGAAGCACCGTCTTTAAAATGCTGCCAGTCAGCTCAATTGATAGTCACGACTGCGTTGCGCCACAGTTTCTCGTCATTTTCTGTTTAACTGTTTGTCGCAGCAACACAGCGACAAATGAATGGCGACGATGAAGTCACTCACGTACGTTTTGCTGCCGCTGCAATTTGACAACAGCGACGCAGCGCAACGGTTCTCAAAGCGTCCGTCCTCAGAGGTTCTTCCATTTTATTAGTGCTTTTGTGGTGAATTTTTTGTGCATGATGCTGAAGAAAGAAAGAATTTTGGAATCAGATTTTAAAGATCAGCTATCAGTTGTTACTCGCTTCCTTTTCCCCTCTTCTTACGCTCTCTGACATTTGAATTCAATTATATGCCACTAATAATCGGAAGATTTACTCTTCCGATAGCAATAAAATATCTTTGAACAGCAATAGTCGATGTTTTTTTATAGTAATTTTGAAAAGAAACCGAAAAGAAGCCGATGGTGTTTATTACTTTTTCTAAAAATTTTAGTATTCTTCGCTGCATGTCAATATATCACTTCAGTTCAATATTTCTCTGTCTTTTTCTCCGCTTCAGTGAATTTTCTAAAAAAACAAAAAATTTCATTAAAAATTGCAAATTTAATTTATGCAAAAATTGACACAATACACAATTTTGATTGAAGTTGCTCAAATTTTGATTTTGTTTTTTCTCTCCTTGTTTTCTATGTTTGTTTTCCTTTTTCCAAGTTTTTTCTACCTTTCGAATAATAACAACACTGGCAACACTGTTCGCTCAGTTTATTCAACGGTTTTCCATCGATTCTTGTTGCTGTTCATTAAACAAGCTGCTTTTTCCTTTCTGTTTCTATTCTGCTTTTTCTCTTTTATCTTCTTTTTCTTTTTTATTTTCTTTTTCTCTTTTATCTTCTTTTTCTCCTAGATTTCTGTTTGATTTGTTGTTTCCTTTGCTTCTCATCTCAATGTTAATCTTGATGGATGGTTATTGTAAAGGTACCGAATACTGTACTGATACCGTTACCTTTACCGCTACCGACCCGGCAAGGGTTCTGATGAAAAAATATGGCATCAGATCCTCGTTGATTCGGTTTGTTTGATACGATTCGTTCGTCAATGTGTGTATATGAAAAAATCATCCAAAACATCCCAAAAAGTCATCTAAAAAAAATAGAAAAACGCATAAAAGTACAATCAGAGTGCGAATTCGTACTTCTTGCTTTGAAACAGTGGAGCAAATCAATAAATAAGCAATTAAACATGATTTTAAAAACAAAAAATGTTTTAGTCATGATTTCTAAAGATTGCTAAAATTTAATAACCCTTTTATAACTAAAAGGGCGGATGGGTTGCCCTCTGAACCCGCCTCTGTCCCTCTTTCTTTATCCGTTTTTGACATTTCCTTCAACTTATTTTAAATGCCTTTGTTACGAAATGCGAAAAAGTTTCTCTTCGGATTTCTTAACCAACTACGCAGCAGATCAAAATGAATGCATGTTTTATGTGACAGTTTGAAGTCACTGATGAAGGAAGGAGGTAGAAAGGAAGGAAGAGTTGCGTTCCTTTTTCGTTTCCTTACAAAGTTTCATTGTTGTCACTTGGATCGTTTATAGTAAATAGCTTCAAGTGTAGTTGAAAGTGTTTTTCTCAAGTGAAGTGAACTCAACTGAATACTTAACGAATCCAAGTCAAGTCTTCGTCTCTGTGCAGATAATATTTACAGTTAAATATATTAAAGCCACTAAATTAAAGGCTGTCGTCGGAGTATCTTTAAAATGTTTCTTTAAAGATTTCGATGATGTTTTTAATACTGAACTGAAAGCGAAGTTGGTGAGTAAAGCAACAACAACAACAACAATAGTAGCATCATCATCAAATTTAAAGCCGGATATGAAGACATAAATTCGATGTTTTTATATCCGAAGAAGCCGGAAACCGGAAACAGGAAATTGCTCATTAAATTGTACATACGTTATTTGAGATGTGATTGAAAACATAGAATAAGAGAAACAAAGACGGGAAAAGAGACGGAGCGAAAAGGAACAGAATAACACGTGTTTTGGAATAAAACAAGAATTGGAATAAAAATTGGACATTTTTTAATATTTTGTGACATTCGAAAAAGCAAGATGAATATCAACAACAACAATAGCAAAAACAATATTCTGTTCAATATATCGCACTTCAAAAACCATTTTAAAATTTAAACATTAATGAATAACGCACGCATACTTAATTTATGTACCACACTACCGGCAAAAAGTTCCGGACAATCAATAAATCTGGGTATATTTTTTGTTAATAGGTAGGTAGTAATACTGGCGAATAATGGACTCCTGTCGCAAGAAAACCCTTTTTATACCCTACACACGAAGTGAATAGGGTATAGTCACTTACTGCTTCCGTTTGTAACGCATTAAAGGAGGCGTGACAGGTATAGAAAAGTATATATATTCTTGATCAGCGTGACCTCCTGAGTCGATTTAGCCATGTCCGTCTGTCTGTCTGTCTGTCTGTCTGTGGAAATCACGATTACAAGAGAACGAATAGATATATCTTCATCAAACTTTGCACGAATATTGTATATCACTAGAAACTCATCGCTATTGAAAATGGACAAAATCGGATAATTACCACGCCTACTTTTTATACTGAATATCAATTCATTCCTGCTTATAGCTCCATTTCTCAGCTTGTAGAACGAATTTAGGGTTGAAATTTTGTCCAGAAGTCCATTGTCTCTGACCAAAACAGATCACCAAAAATGGGCGTGGTCCGCCCACTAATTAAATAAAACTCGATTACAGGAGAACTAAGAGATATTTTCATCAAATTTGGCATGAATATTATCTATCATCAGAAACTCATTGATATTGAAAATGGCCAACATCGGACCATTACCACGCCTACTTTTTATAGTGAATATAAACTCATCCATGCTTATAGCTCAATTTATCAGCTTGTAATATGAATTTGAGGTTGAAATTTTATTCACAAATCAGCTGTCTTTGACCAAAACAGACTACCAAAAATGGGCGTGGTCCGCCCACTAATTAAATAAAACTCGATTACAGGAGAACGAATAGAGATATTTTCATCAAATTTAGCACGAATACTCTCTGTCATCACAGGCTATTTGAGATTGAAAAGGAAAAAAATTAGACCATTGCCACGCCAATTTTTAAGTAAACGTGTGTAGGGTATATGAACTTCGGCCAGGCCGAAGTTAACACTCTTTCTGGTTTGTTTTACTGTACAGGTCATAAAAAATCGGGCAAAGTTACTAGAAACCATTTCTAGGTATTTGACACCATTTCTGTATAATGGAGTGATTACCACAGTAATTTCAAAACATTTTGGATCCTTCCGTTTTTTGATCGAGTATAAAATACCACAATATTGAAAGCATTCAATGTTCTTTAAGATTCAAAGAAGAAGGCAGGAAAATAGAAGTGTTGGCAGAGAAGCAGAACAGCGACACAAGCAGCGAGTTACCAAAAAACAAGACTTCTCAGGAATAAAAAAACATCCAAGAAGGAAGCAAATAAATACGTAAATAAATACAAACATAAACAAATACATAAATAAGTAAACAAATACTTCGAAAAACTACTCGCAAAAGAAATTCCAGAACAAAATCTCGTAAATTTTAACATTTAAAAATTCTTCGTTGCTCCGTTTGCTTTCGAATAACTTTCGACTTAGTCGTTGTAGTTGTAGTTGTTGTTGTTGTTGTTATTGTTTTCGTTTTTCTTGTAGTTCGTATTCCAAAAAACACTCGCTTCCTGACTGTTTTAAAACGGACTCGATACCATTTCTGTGGCCGTGAGTTGGTTGGTTGGCTGCTGTTGCCCGGAAGGAAGGAACCACGAAGACGACGAAGCAGCATGAAGGCTCGAAAAATCGGATCGAAGAATTTCTGACTTTTAGCGTGGTGAAGGCGGAAGGTAGGAAATGGGGGTGGGGGGGAGGGTAGGGGATGTGGTTCCAGTTGTTCGAACAGGATCCCAGTTTTTCTTATCGGAGAATATTGTTTACATTCTTTTCACTAGATCATCGCATAACTCTTCTCTCTCCCCCCTCTCCTTCATGATTTCTTCTCTACCCCTCCCCCACTTCTTTTTGCCCTTCCCTTTGCAACCATCAGAATCGAATCTTTTGTGCGAATTTTCAAACTAATTTATTGCGATTTTATTTATTTCAAGATTTATTGATCACACACAAACAAACACACTCACACACACATGCTTATCATGGTAAAAATACACAAATGTTTCTTTTGATATACATAAGTGAATGAATGTAAAAATTTTTATTTAAATTTAAAAACTTATATTAAAATATGGAAACCATAACAAAATTGTTAAAATACGAGTGTCAGAAAAGAAAGTGATATGTTTCAATTTTCGTCCCTTCCGCCCCCCCCCCCTCCCCCCACCCCACT
>OX451345.1:41075667-41395098 GCA_949629155.1 Myopa testacea | reverse complement strand
AAAAAACAACAGCGGCAAAATTCAACCGGCATCCTGCAGCCATTCGAAGTGACAACCACAAAAACAACAACAACAAATGGTCACTTGTCATGCACCATTCAACATGTGAACTTTATTATTTATTTCAAATATTATTCAACGCAAATCACAACAACAAGACAGAATCTGAATGAAGCGAAAACTAAAACAAAAACAGCCACACAAAAAACAAAAAAAAACGAACAACTTAAAAATATACAAAAATACAGTGACGTCCCAACGTCATCGGCAAGCTCAAGAGGCGTCTCAGACTGTAGTTTTTTAGGGGGTACAATTGAAATTTTTAAATGAACTTATTATTACATTAGAAATAAAATAAAACGCACTTAAATCATTATATTTTGATTTACATAATTCCAATCTAAACCCAAATAGGATTATAAATAAAAGTGTATATCCATTTCAACTGCAGGGGTTCTATTGCCCTCCCCTTTCGAGGCACCGTCCACGATTTACACGCTTATGCTTACAACGGCTCCTGCTGCTGCTGCTGAAGGACGGACAACTAAATTAATGATAAACAACTATACGCTATACCAACAACAAAACCAACACCATCACAACCTGAACTCCGCGGAAGTTTTGTCAATTTTTCAACAAAAATTAAAATGAAAAGCTTTTCATGACTTTTGACGTCACCGTAGAATAGCGACGGAGGGAAATAAAACGGGCGATAATAAAAACAAATGAATTTTTTCTGCATGTTAAAAACAAAAACAACAATAGTACGAACAATGCTGCTTTTACTGACCGTGTGCCTCCGTTTAATAAGCAGCAACAAAAACAACAAAAATGTTGTCTGTGACTAGAAGTACTATGATGTGGTTGATGGGGTGTGAGGCAGGGGCTGGGGATTTAGCGGTGCAGCGGCTCATCTTCTGTTAATCAACCCCATCCACATACTCAACCTAAACTTTTCAGAGTAAATTTTTTTAGTGATCTCAACTTCAACCTCTGAGCACAACAACTTAAATCTCTTGAGAACACTCCAATCATCAACCTTCTAACTTCAACCGCGACATCTGAACAGCGCTCACTCACCTCTGAAATGATCACCCACGACCTCTCTCTCTGTCTCACTACTTCTCTACTACTTTAGAATGACCCTCTTACTTACCACCTTCTCCTCATGATTCCGACACCTTCCTACCTTCCTTCCTTCCTTATTTCCACCCTCTCCTCTTCTAACCTCCTCCTCATTCTTTCATGTTCTCTACCTCAACTTGTCATTAAATTTAATTATCTCGCATTCATACTCTCTCACTTTCTGCATAATTTCACGCAGTAAAATCACGATAATAAATTATAATTCCGAATCGTAAATTGAAAATCTAAAGTTTAAAATTGGAAAAGTCCACAATAGCTACAACAACATCAACCAGCGCAACAACAAAATCAGCTTGTAGACCACCAGCCAACAGCAAAAACAACAAAAACTACGAAATCTAATGCCACTCAACGAACCAATACCAAACTGACCGCAATATTTTCATTTCGTGTGGCAGGTGTTGCCAGATCGCACATATTCCCGTCCTCTTCGAACTTCGAAATCGTATGAAAATAACTTTCACAGACTTCAACAACCCTTCCGCATCAAAGCAGCAACGCTTTAGTGCTCAAATAGACTGAATTTACTACCAAAGAAAAAGAGAGAGAGGAATAGCAAGAGTGAGAGAGAAAGGTTGAGAGAGAGCGAGTCAAAGAGATAGAGTGAGCAGAATTAACGCAGACAGAGAAGGTCGCTCGATTCGAAAATAGAAAACTGGCAGGACGAGAGCCTGGATAAACACCGATAAATACGAAACAATAGAAAGCGACTCAAATAATGGCGAGTAGCTCCGATGTACCATGTTACATGCCATGTTACACCCGAAAAGTTTGTTGAGATATCAACATCATTCTCATTGTCAATCCTAGCTCATTCATATTCATGATCCTCATCCATTCTTTTTCCTTACTTCATAGTCATCCTGATCCTCATCATCCCCAAACTCGTCCTCATCCTCATGCTCATCTGCATCATCCGCATCCTTATCGTCGTCGCCATCATCAACCTTATTCATATTTTCAACGTTATCATTATCATTCCTATTCTCATCTTTCTTAAAAATGGTTTTTTTTTCTACTCTGCATAATTTTTCTTTGTATTCAATTAGAATTCGCAAGAGCTTTTTTGACAAATACATATTTTTTGGTATTGTTTCAAATGCATATGAATATAAATTTATTTTATATATAAATTCACACAAAGAGTTGGCGCTACACATGAGGAGCGCTACACTCTGCATGGATGGATGAATTGCCAACTGGTAGAAATCCATCAAATAAACTCATCATCGATCGTATTCGGAACAAAAGACAAACGTATTTTTAATGGTCTGCACAAAGAGCATCAAAGTCATCCTTTCTTTGAATTTAAAGTACATAGTACAATAAAAGAGTATGTGTGTTTGTATTGGAGCGTGTGTGTGTGTGTGCGTGTGTGAGAGTGTGTTATTTGAAGCCAAATCAATTGTTGGTCATTTCATTTACACTTTCCGGTCAAACGCAATCTAAACACAAACTGAAATCGTAGGATATCGGAGAAAAGCGAAGATTCGATAGAGTAGAGGATAAGAGGGAAGAGAATGCAATGACAATGAAAAATAAAAACAGATTTAAGGTGTGTGTGTTTGTAGATATTCTCGTTAGATTATAAAATAAAAAAAGGTCGAGAAAAATAAAACTGTCAGGAGTAAACTAAGGAGAAAGAGCGGAGATAGAGACAGATATAAAGAGAGAAAGAGAGAGATAGTGGGAGAGAGTTGAAGGGAGAGACAAATAAAGATAAATTGGATGAAATAAGAGTGTATCAAGCGAGCCAAAATCTGATCACCCAGAAAAGGCTTAAAAATCCGTATTCAATCCAAAGAAAACAAACAAACAATCAAACAAAAGGACAGCCAGAGACACACACACACAGATCTCTTAAGCATACAGATTTACTTTGTTTGAAGGCTAAACAAGAAAGAATTTAAGCTTTTTCCACACGATTAATTCCTATACCCAGCTCAAGAAAATTTTTCTAAAAAGATATGAAATATTTAACGAAAATGTAATGTATTAACATTATTTCTGAAATCTAAAAATTCATAAAAAATTCAATAAAAATTAATAAAATTCCATAAAAAAAAGTTCATGAAATGCGTGAATGAAAATGTTTTAAAATCTTTCAGATCCACTTTTTTGTCGTCATTCTTCGTTAAGGCAGCATCGTTTGAATACCGATTCGTTTGCGTTTTTAATTGAGTTTGAATTCAGTGAATTATTTCTGTCTGCTGAATATAATGAATGCTTCTTTGTTGTTATTGTATTTTTGGTTGTTGTAGTTGTAGTTTCACGAGCAGACTTAAAGAACTCTGAACGAATCCTTTTTTATGTCTTTCGATAGGTTTCAGTTCGTTGTAGTTGTTTTTTATGTTGGCGTGATTTTATCGATTGTTTGTTATTTTGTTCTCCGATGGGTTTCTTCTCTTCTCTCTTATTCACTCCTCTACTGCCCCTATTCTCTCCTCTTCCCCCATCAACTTATCTCTTTCCATTTCTCTCTCTCTCTTTATTCAACAACAGCGATTAGCATTTGTAGCACAAAATAACTGTAGAGCTCCAAAAGAATGCATTGAATGCTTTTTTATTCCTTTCCTTTATCCGAAAACTTTTTCAATATCGTTTGTTATCTTTACTGTTATTATTATTATATCTATTGTACATGTGATATTTTTTCTATTCGTTGTTGTTCTTCTTGTTTTATTGCTTTGTTTATTAACCCATTAAGAATTGAACCCTTTAATCTTTTTTTTGTAACTTTTTCAACAAAAACCAGTAGTTTTTGTTAAGAAGAAACTTTTTTATTTGTTTGTGTTGCCGTTTTTCGATTGTTTTCTCAGTTGTTTTGTTTTTTTCTTCTCAGTTTTTTATAAGTTCATTTTTGCTTATTTCATTTTCTTCTTTTTTATCCTTAACAATTCACTGAGTTCATTAAAATATCTGTTTGCTTGTTTGTTTTTGGGAAATAATAAAAAATAAATAAAAAATATAGAAATGGCAACCCTTTAAAACTATTCTGTAAGTTTTGTAGTTTTTACTTTTGTCTCTTTTGTGATTTTTTTAATTTATTTGTTACTGTTTTTCTAAATGTACATCATGGGTAAGAAATTCTTTTTTTTACACCCAACTGTTTGTCTTTTTTTAAATTTCTTTAGTTTTTTTAACATTTTATGAACTAAATAAGCACTCTTACATGCATACTTATAAATACACACACCCGCACATCCATCATCATCATGTTACTCACAAGATTGCCGCACAACAAGCATCCGGTTCCCTCTACGTTACGTTAAA
Source organism: Myopa testacea (assembly GCA_949629155.1). NCBI lineage: Eukaryota > Metazoa > Arthropoda > Insecta > Diptera > Conopidae > Myopa > Myopa testacea. The sequence continues at coordinate 41,390,679 of OX451345.1, read as the reverse complement.
AAGCAAATTAAATTAACGCTTGAATAATTGTTGCCAGAAACTCGTTAAAACATTTCAAACAAGCAAACAATAATAAGAAGAAAAAATAAACAAAATAACACAAGTCCGGAAAACCTCTCAAAGGATCAAAAATGAGGTATGAGGAATGGGTTTGTTTTTTGCTCGAGGTGGCAAGCTTTTGCACTTTGGCATTTTTCCATATTCACCTGTAGACCAGCGGACATTTTTTTCAAACCCTTCCTTATTTTAAATCCTCTGTTTTTCTGTTCACGCAGATTTTCCGTTTCTTTCATTTTAGTTACAGCGGTCGTCAGTCACACGTACAGTGGAACAAATGTAAACCATTGTTAATTAAGTATAAATGCTAATAAAATAATCAATTACTTAGTTTTTTCTACAGTAAGGAATCAGTAAATTAATCATATATAAAAGGTATGTATTTCAAAATATTTTTCAAAAACATAAGTGAAAAGTGGGAAAAATGTAATTAAAACAAAGTTTCTGGTCCTTCGAGCTGAGATATTGTAGAGTTAACATTTTTTGATTTTATCTTTATCAATAAAGAATAAACAATTAAAAGAAGAATAAGAAAAAGAAGAACAAATAAATAAATATAGAAATAAAGAACAATCAATTAATTAAAATAAAATCATTTGATAACTATAAAAAATCTAAAGTACGCTGCATAAATACGGATATACATATGCATATCTTACTTACGCAGGGTGAAGAAATAAATTATAGTTGGTATATTGTGCATCACTATCACAGTAAATATGTACATGTAATATGTAAGTCTAAACATCGATTGAATAAAAATAATGACTGCATTCAGATGCTATTATCCCCTGCCCACTGCGCCTCCCGGAGGCAGGAAAGAGGAGTTCCCACTCCTTGTTTTACATCTATCTCGTCGTCCTCGAGATCGTCTCATGTAACAATTGAAAGCATACTCGGCCCCATGCTCCTTGTTGTCGATTTACCATTACAAGTGCATTCGACGTACCACAAGCAAATCCCTTGCAGACAGGTGAGCGAGATGCATCAACCAGCTCATCAGGCAGTCAGTCATTCAGTCGTTCAGCCCATCGAACAAGCAGTTGGCGGGGTTGTCGTCATCGCCCATCACCACCAGTTGTCCAGCCACATCAGTAGACATCCCAGCGCACTTCAGCATCACTATCGTCGCCGTTTTCTGAAAAGGCAACACGTTGGAAATTTCACGCTCCGCAGAATCCTGGCGTCCATTCAGTAATCTACACATTCAGTTGTTTGTTGTTGTGTGGTGAATGGTTGCCATGGCTACGTGAAGGGTTTCCTGAGGCCTGATTTCAAGTGGTGTCTACCGTTTCGAACAAGCACAAGTCTACATTTGAAATGCGGCGAATAATGAACACGATTTTTGAAGCATGCTTTTAGGTGGTATTCTTAAAATTATGCTCCTTCAACAAGAATGCTCCGCTTTCTATTAGAAAAGTCTTCGTATGAGTAGACCAAAAAGTTGTGGTGAGGTGAGTTTAGGTGTGATAAACCACGTGGTAAAAAAGGATATATCGTATAATGATAAAATAGAGCATACCCTAAACAAAGTGCTTATCAAGCGCTCCTTTAGTGCATCATGAGTGAAATTTAATGTCATTGAAGGCAATTTTTAGTCTATTATAATATTTAATTTAATGTATTCGTAGTTTAATAAACGGTATTAATTAAAATTAATTTTACAAAACTAGTGCTCATCAAGTGCTTTTCTTTATCACTGAGTCGATTGATTCAATTGTGCAAATGTGCATGAGTAATGTGTATGTAGATATGAGTGTCTGTGTGGATGGGTGAGATATGCATATGGAGAGCTTGTATGTGTAGGAATGTTGTCCTTGTATTTATGTTTTGTTGTCTTATTTTTTATCAGGTTTTTCTATCACCGGTTTCAGTCAACATAACCAGACGTCATTACAACCTGCTACAACGCGTAACATGTCAGCATCAGTTGCGGCTTTTGTTCTCCTTCCTTGCTTTTGTTATTTATTCCCTTTCCATTCTTTCTTCCTTCGGAGGGGACCATCAATTCATGCACCGACGGCGTCACAAAGTGGAAAAGAAGAAAAAACGAAAGGAACTGGAAACAAATTCTTTTAAATGGTTTCTATATTGAACTTGACGCTTTGAATTCTGAGTTTCCTGTGTGAACGACTACAACTACAACTTTACATGTGACGGGTTAAGAGTTTATGTGTTTGTGCTGCTGTGCATTTTTTATAAATTTAATTTCATTTTTCCTTCTCTATTTCCTTCTTCATTCCTTCCTCACCACATTTAAGCGGTTTACGATTTTTGTTTTTCCTTATTTTATTTTATTGAAATTTTCGCCTGAGTGAAAGAAATGCTGTCATGCATGTATGTGGAATCGGATTTGCTATGCTTCGTTTCGAGAGAGTTCCAGCTTCAAGCAGCTGACAAGATTTTATTTTTTTATTTCCTTTAATTGCTTATTCTCAAAGTCAATTTTAATACAGTTTTTCAATTAAATGCCAATTCGAAGTAAAGAAAATAGCTCTCTTAAAGAAGTTCGAATTCAGCTCGAAGGACCATGGTATTATTAAAATTTCTGTTGAATGATTTAATTCGGAATCAATTTAAGCTTCAATAACAACGCTACGACATCATCTTCAGATCACCACATCACATAGCATTATTCCATCATAACACACAACATCACATCACATCACATTACATCTTGTCACCTCACATCACATAAATTCAAACAGAATCACATTGTTTTAGACCACAGAGATGGGGAATCGACATCCTAATTAATTGGATGTTGCAACTTAACGTTTATACAACAGCAAAACGAATCAATCTCCATCTCACCATCCATCAACCCTCCCCACATACATTCGTTTCTTTTCTTTATCCACGTTTCTTTTGTTCACATTAATACTAAATCTATTTTTTTCTTCTTCAGTGTTTTATGTGTTTATTTGTCAGATCATGAAATTTGGTGTCACTAAATTCCATAAAATATCGTAGTTCAAATGTCATTTCCAACGCAAATTAATGTATCCTAGTATAGAACCAGCGTGTTTTTTTTTTTTTTTTTTTTTGGTGTGACGACCTGGATTGTGGAATCTTCATAGATACTAATGGACCGGCCCAATTAGCATGCACGATTCACCAGGATTGGTGCCTACGTACTAAACCACAACCCGACGTACTTCAACCACTATCCCCCGCGGGACTGCCGTTAGGTATTACTTCGCGGGGGCTGGTAAGCAATCATGCTATCTTCATGGACGTTATTTTATCTGTCGATAGGGTGACTTCTTTCATCGTGACGCACTCGCTCCATCCGTCTGAGCTCCACGAGTATATTGGTGGTTGGAACCAGCGTGTGTTTGCATATGTATGTATCATTGCTTATCTTCTCTGTGGTCTATCCAATGGACATGAAACTTAATATGGTCCATTTGTGGGACAGAAGATCCTGAATTTATACACCAGGACAAATCGACTCTAAAGATTTCGATTTAAATTTCAAGTTCATCCACCTTTTTTCACATTATTCCGTTTATCTTCTTAGAAACCCTAAGGTTGGCATGCTTCTAATATAGCGCGAATCCAAAAATCAAGGACACTTAAGATTGATTGGAATGATTGGAGAGCTTTCTAAAGGATTAAGGACTCATAACAGCGATATTCCCACATGATCTTTCTCACCTCATTAATTAAATTTCATCGTATTACTTTTTTCATTATAAACATTGTGAGAATTATGAAAGCAAAAAAAGTATTATGTTTTATATTATGGTATATACATATTTTTTTAGTATAGACTAACAGTGTTAATAACAAGAGATTAATATTTAAAATTTCGTTCCGTCACAAGTTTAAGTTAGTAATTAAAAAGTTGATTACAACGCAAGCATTAAATTATTACATAATTATACAACCCTCGTGGGAAGGTTGTTGGGTATGTTACTGTGTATTATGTGTGTGTTTGTGTGCACTAAAGAGGGAATCAAAATTGTACGGTTTCAGATCAACTACTGAAGAAGTTTAAGCTTTAAAGTTTTTGTGTTTGCATGAGTTGTAAACGTAGATGTGTGTTTTAGATTAAATATTGACATGAGTAGCAGAGGATAACCCATAAATCCATTTTTCCGTCGCTTTGATCTGAACTATTTACTTCAGTGACGTGCTAAAACAGAGTTTTAACCGCCTTAAGTGATTCAAGTAATGTCCATAGGAGAGATTACATGAAAGGCCATACTTATTAATGCATGACCATACATCTGAATTGTTCATCAATGGAGTTGATTTGAATATCACTCATGCGTCCTACTCAATTTACGAACTGAGTCGATCCACTGCACATGGATATCGTTATTCTTATTCTTGTATTACCGAACCTTCTCTTTCTGCTAAAATGCAAGGATGTCCACAGGATGTATATACATATGTATGTATGTATATCATAGGAGTTATAGAGACAGTGAGAAAAGATGAGTAGAGCGCCAATACATTATTTTGAAGACTTCGTTGCTTATTGATTTGGGATTAATTAAAATTTATTATTATTATGGATATTTTATTTTAAGCTTCAAAAGTTAAACCGTTGACCATGTTTTTTTTGGTCTTTTTTATAAATGTTACTGAATGGATGTCCCTCCCCTCTAAAGAGAGGAAAAGAGAGAAGGAATTTTGTGAATTATTTAAAAAATTTCCTTGACATTTCCTTGTTATGTTTCGTGGATGTTTTTTGCACGGTGGGTTTCCCTTTATTTTTTCCGGTTATAAGTTATTGTTGTTGTTATTGTAGTTGTTCTTTTTCTTTTACACTACAGCTGCTGATTCTGTGACGCATGCAAAACAGTTTATGGCAAACGTCAGCATTTTACGACGTTTTTACGTGACTGCATGTGAGTCAACACATATTATAAACACATACACACGTGTGTGCATGTATGTTTATATGTGCATGTGTCTGTGTCCTTCTTTCCATCTGAAAAACTGACGAGACATCATGTCAAGCTTTAAAATGCAGTAGAAAAAAAAGAAAGCTCAACATTTTTACAACTAAAGAAAAAGAATAAAAAATAAATTTTAATAAAGAAAAATAAATTACAAAAAATAAAATAATACAATATGTACTCTGAAATATCAGAGAATAACCTAAACAAACATTTTAAGACATAAGCATTACGAAATAACTGAAACTAATGAATAAAAACACCACAAAGACACTCTCATAACAATTATAAAAAGCCTTTTCGGTAAACTACTCTACAGGCAACATCCAGAAACGTCTTTCGTCCCTCGTCTAAATCATCAGTGGATTTTTTAGTATATAGTAAATACATGTACACATAATTGAAATGCATAGATCCACCCATATACCCCAAAAGTCTGGCCAAGAATGCTTAACAAAGCATGGAGAAATCTGCGTATTAAATAAACAATTTGCACAATATAATATAACACACATATGTGAAATGGGCTACACGTGTCACAATATGATGCACAAATGTTCTACTCACCGAACAATATGCTACACATATCACAATGTGCTGCACACATGTGCTACTCATTTCACAATGTGCTTCAAAAATGTACTTCATCGCGCATAAATACCAATTTCAAATAAATATTTTCTTAATACGCTTTATAATTTCTTTTACTGATTTAAAAGTAAAACAATAAAAATTAATCTTTAAAATCACATTAAATAACTTCTACAATACACACGAAATTAAACACAATAAATCTAATATCTGGAAACAAATAAATTATGTGAAAAATATATTTTGTTAGAGTACTTAAAGGATCTTCTTCTTTCTTTTTCTTGCTTCTTTTCTTCTTTTCCGTTTATCACAACCAACAACTCAATTTAAGAAAACCAAAATATTGCATGTAAATTAAAAACTAAAAAAACACACACAAAATGCACCTTCAAACAAATCGCAATAAAAATGCAAACAGCAGAAAACATACAAAGTGAGAAAGCAAGAGAGGAGAATGAAGAGAGAGAGAAGTAAGTAAGAAAGGAAAAGATGTAGAAAAAAAAGGAAACAAACATCACCAACGTAGCAAAGTGATAAAGAAAAAAAGTAAACAGAAAACAACAACACAGGCACTACAACAACAACAACTGTATAAAAATAGATCGCACACAAAAAACTATGAAATCTAAAACAAAACAAGAATATTAAATATTCAATATTTGCATGAGACCAGAGCAACTAACGTAAAAGCAACTAAAATAAAAACTCACAGTTTCATTTCAGTCAAAGTTACTCAAATCAAAGTAACATTAAGGACACAAAAACTCACCAACAACAGCAACAAGAAAAACACACGACGTTTTTTTAGCAACAAAAAAAAGCCCCCGCTTAAAGTTTTTAAAGTAGCACAAGGAATGGGGAGAAAAACAAAGTATTTATGTGAACTGAAAATTAACGAGTAACTCAGTATATAAACGGTTAAAAGAAGTACTAAAAACAACTACAAATGCAACTATGTATAACTGTAAAGAAAAAAACTGAAATAATTTTATCACAAAAGTTGAGAAAAACTTAGAACTCAATCTTGGAAATAACATTTGTACAAATATTTACAAATAAATGCAATAAGATTATAACAACAACAAATAACGTACACACAAAATTGTTGTAAAAACAATAAACCCCGAAAATGTATATCAAAAAACATTGTTGTATAAGTTGAAATATAAATTCGAGGAAAGGACGAACAACAAAACACTGCAAACCAAAAAATACCGAAAACCGAACAGAAAACCAAGACCAACAGCAATCAATTCGTCAGAATCTCGAAAAAAGTAAAGAAAAGAAGAGCACACAAGTGAAAATATACCAAAATAAATTTAATAAAGATTTTGAAAAATATGAAGGAATTCAATTTCAAAACAGCAGAAAATCCAAAAACCATAACAAAGCAAACTCTGGAGCTGCAAAGAGTAAAAAGCCAAAAAAAAAGAAACGAAAGGCGAAGTCTCACGAAATGTATTTCTTTTTAAAACGTTTTTATTAGGTCACTTTCTGAACTAGCAAATTTTAAAAGCCATTTTTCGCCCATTTCCCGATTATCTAGGCTTTTGAAATTTTGACAATAATTTAGAACTGGATGACAATGCATCCCTAAAACATATTTTTGACGTAAGATTAATTTTTGTTTCAACTGTGAACAAGTATAATATACTCGTTGAACTTTTCCATAAAGGTTTGTGTACACACTGTCTACCTACAAACTATGTTGAGACTTTAACCACTCCAGTTATTTGAGAAGTGAGACAACGCTCTTACTTTTTATTATGGAATTAAATCGAGGTCAAGATTTATTTTTAATTTAGCAATTTAATATAAACTGAAATTTTAAATAGTTTTAGTTCATTTACAATTTCTTTATAACTTTTATAGATTATAGTTTTTGTATATAAAAAAATATTTTCAAAAAATTACAATAACTAAATAAATAAAATATCTTCCACAGTTCACTAAAAAATAAAACATAATTATTTAAATAAAAAACATTTTTATATAAAACGTTTTTTAGTGAACTAAAAAGTTTAAAATATAGAATTAGTACCTATCATTATAATCCGCCTCACGTTTTTCGTCTTAAATCCTAACATCTTTATGGAGTTGCGAATCTGTACGGTGCTAGCAAAATTATTTTAAACTTTTTGGTTCATTAAAAAACGTTTTATATTAAAACGTTTTTTATTTAAATAATTATTTTTTTCTTATTCCAATCTAATCCCTTCTTCTCTACACACTTAACGCCTCTTCGTTTCACACACACACACACAACCAACTATCGAGCTTCTCAAAAGCAGCTCAACTCCTCACAACAACAAGCTCAATTCACTTGCGTTTCACGAAAAACGGAGCGATGGCGGGGTGGAATGCCAGGAGGCGATCTCGAAAATCTTGAGCACATAATATAACGGTTATTTCGGATGTACTCGAGGTACTCTATTTGTTTTTTCTCTCAAAGACCGTCCGAATTGAAGTTTTAAACCAGCTGCTTGGTGCCGGTTTTCAACTTTGATACTAAATTTAAAACTTATATAACATAAACACACATACATAAACACGCACACAAACGGATAAACCATACTCACACCAACTCAAACACCGACAAATAGATGCAGTGTGCAAACTTCAAAAGCGGTCTTTCCTGAAATGACCCTCATAACACAACGCTTAAACCTCAAGGGGCCTTTAAAACCCCTTGTGGCCTTTTTTAGGGCGCCGGAGCAGGAGGAGGAGGGAGGGGTTTACTACACTGCATGTTTTTGATAATGATGATGTTGTTGTTGTTGTTGCTGATTATATTCCTAGCTCTGAGTTGCTTTGTTGTTAGCGAGGTCAAACAAATACACACAACTCGTTCACTCTACAACTCAGTACACCCTGTAAACTGTGCAGAAAAGACGCAGGATTTCGAAAAGGTTCAAGTTAAGAGAGCAGAAAAAATAAAGAAGTGAAAAGAAGAAGACGAAGAAGAAAGTGTACCCAATTGATGTACTTCTATACGATATTAGATACACAAACACATGTATATATTGTACATATATTTGAAGAGCTACAAGAGGTGTTTGCGTTTATTTTAGGGTTTCCGTGTTTTTTCCCCTCTTTTTATAGATTTTTTTTCTTGCAGATTCTTGTTCCTTTTTTTTGTACAATTCTTCCTCAACTCCAGCTGAGTAGATTTTTTGTGAACATTCATTATTTTTTTGGGAATTTTGTTTGTGTGGCCAAGTGACGAGAAAAAACAAACATCGAAAAGGAGGGGAGAGGGTCGAGTGATGTGTTAATAGAGAAGAGAACAGGTTAGGAAATCCTTAAAATTTAATTTGTCACTTCTTTTTGGGTTGAGGGATTTAAGGATTTACCAGGAGATTTTAAAAAGTTGCTAAGTGGAAACATTATCAGGACTTCAGTTAGTATAAAAAAAGATGAGCACCCTGTTTCCCAAACCATCGATGTGCTTTCGATCGTTTCTCTTCTAGGAAATTTTATCGCATGATTGAAAACAGGGATTCGTTTGGCTTTAAAGAAACGAGAAGCTTCGTTTGGCTTTTGTTTACAGAGTTAAATCCACCTCAAGTTGGGACCATACAACTCGAGGTTACTGCATCCCTTGAAACGATTTTCGCAGTATCAGGTCAGGTGGAGTGTAGTCCAGCTTCTACACCCGTGGTTGTAAGGAAAATTATATTTTCCTCATGGCAGATCAGCAATGCACAGAATGATGCATGCTGACACATAATTCTATTTGCATTCGGTGGCACAATTGTCGAGGCTGTCGTGGAATTTTCTCTCCAGATTTTCCAAATAATCCAGCCATAATTGTTTTGGGGATTTGGTACGAAAAATTCTTAAATCTGACAATTTTGCTTGCCTCTCCTCTGTGAGATTGTTTTTCTTCTCATCAGTGAACATCGACAGAGACATATTCAGTAAGTAATCGTATCGATTAACATCTACTGAATCGCCATTACTTCTTCCCTCCTCTTCGCTTTGAAAGCGCCTTTTGCACTCTAAGACTGGTTCGGCACAATAACCTTGGGTTTTAAGGTGATCAATGTTGACTTTTGCGTTGTCACACTGAACAGATCTCTTGTTAATTTTTTCGCAAATAAATCTCAACTGTTCTGCAAGACGATCGCTTTCTGCTGTCAGTTGGCCCACTAGGTATTCAAATCTCATTTTATAAAATGGCAAACGCAATGCGTATAACTCTTGGAGGATGTCACAAGTAGTAGAGAGGTGGCGTAATTGTTTGGCAATGTCCAAACAATACATGCTGTCCTCTGTCATAACTGTTGATAGCTTTAGCAACTTGCAAAAGTCGTCCTCTGACTTGTTCCTGTCGAAATAATGGTCGGCAAAATCCACTAGAATATCGACATTCGTTGCTGTGCCTTGGGTGTTGTAGTTGTTAATGACTTTTGATTCCTTCATTAACTTTGTAAGTACATTTTTTTCGTACTTTTCCAAAGTAAGACCTATTGGGAGTTCTTTTATTTCTATCGTATTAGGTGGGATAATACGCAACTTGCCCCAAGAAATGTATCGGTTGTCGGTAAAGTTCTAATTTTGCCCTTGAAATTCCTATACTTTGGTTGCATTCGGACGGCACTTTCATCGGCAATCGGTGATTGAGTATTTTCGTGCTCCAGCCATTACTTATGCCTTCAGCCCCATTAACCAGAATCATTGGTATAATGGGTACGTAATATTTTGGCTCGATTATCTTACCGCCACTCACTTCATAAGCAATAAGAGATCTTCGGCAGAATGGAAAATAAGACGTGCTAGGGGCACGACAGTTTCGTCGAAATATAATTTACGGCCCCTGCGTCTTTGCTACCTCCCCATCGAGTTTCAAAATGGCTACAAGCATCCAGAAGATTTAAGTTGTTGGAGCCCACATAGTTTTGCGCCAGTCTGATAACTATACACTCAAGCTTCTTTGCAGAGGGATGGTAATCCGTACAAAGTGCTACCTTGCCACATAATGATTGGACTCCAAATTCTGAATCGTGTGTGTCATTCAGCATGGTGAACATTATTTTTCGTTGCGCGGTCTTCAGACCATCAACAAGGCTTGGAATGACACGCATATTGTTTGCGTTAAAATATGCTACTAAATCAAGCATTATGAAGTCAGTGACTGTAACTTCATTTGTGCCTTTAGTGTACAAGTAACGAGCAGACTGGCCATGGCTTTCGCGCTCTTTGATCTGCTCCATATGAGACAGTACCCACTTCTTGCGTCTCAATGTGGTCACGTGTGGTATGGATGTGGTCATCCTCATCGCTGCCATTATATTTAAATGCTACGCGGGGGTTTTCAATTTCGCGGAAATATTTGTTCGTCTCATCAGGGGTCGAGCTAACCAAACCTTTATAATATTTGAAAGCGTAGCTGCCTGCATTTAGTGTATGAATTCTCGTTTCGTACTCCTGAAACGAGTAGAAGTACAGCTCTTCATTTAATGTCACCTTAATGAGGGGTATTAAAAACACTCGACAAAATCCATCCGCAGTAGCTCAAGCCAGTAAATAGGGAAGAACTTTATAATCAATCCTTTGATGTGGGCACCATTTGAAGTTATCCCTGGTAAGTTACTCTTTACCTTCTTCAAAACCAATAACTTTGCAAAACTTCTTTATTATTGAGTTTCTCAAGAATTCTTTCAACGTCGAGTCCGGGACGTTTAACAGTTTCCCACATATTGGGAAAGCGCCGTAAAAATCTCTGCCAATAATGTCCAACCCAGTGACAGGAACTAGTTGCCCGAGTCACCTTCAGTAATTATTAATGTACATTTACTGGAGTTTTCTCCACCTGCTTCCTTGGCATCGACTAGCTTTGAAATCTTCAGCGGCATTGCAATCTGAGTTGCTAATTCGTCCAGCTGATCGTCAGTCGATGGTTCCTGGCTTATAATTTTGAAAGTTAATGCTTCATTTATCAGTGCTGCATTGCCTGCAAAACCAAGGTCCTGCAAAAAATTATATGTGAAATGTGCTACACGTGTCCCAATGTGCTGCACAAATGTGTTTCACCGCAAATACAAACAAATTTCATATAAATATTTTCTTAATACTTTTTATACCCTACACCTTAAGGTAAGGGTATATTCACTTTGTAACGAAATGTGTAACGCATAGAAATAGAGACGATAGGTATAGAAAAGTATATATATTCTTGATCAGCGTGACCTCCTGAGTCGATTTAGCCATGTCCGTCCGTCTGTCTGTCTGTCTGTTGAAATCACGATCACAGGAGAACCGGTGAAGATATCGTGATGAAATTTTGCATAAACATTGTTTCTTGTGGTGTGCAGGTTGGTATTGAAAATGGGCAAAATCGGTCCACGACCACGCCTATTTTTTATTAAAAATGTGATATCAGCGTTCGTTTTTGAGCTATTACAACAAAATTTCATTCCTGGGTATAAAGTAGCATTATCCTTTAATATGCCAAATATGGGCGTGATCCGCCCACTTTTAGGTTACACAGGCAAAAGAGGGTTATATTGTTAAATATATAAACTTCCTGAATAAAACTTTAGATAACAACTTGTTTTACAAAAAAACATTATTACATGAAAACTGGGTGCGGTCCGCCCACTTACGCTACATATACAGTATAGCAGTATGAGAACAAGTTTATTACCACGGAAATAAAGTTTAAATGAACACAATTATATAACAACTAAGCTAGTTATTTTGTTTTGAAAAAGGTAATGACCACGCCTACTATTTATACAGAGTCGTAGCTAGGTTTCATGGAGCCCGGTTAACCAACTTGTAGCCCCAAACTTCCTAGAATTCAATAAGTCAATACTTGATTTCCACAACTGCCGCCCCCGACATTGTGCCGCCCAGAGTGGACCGCCACGGCCGCCCTACCCTAGCTTCGGCACTTTTTTCAAAACTTTTAGGTGTAGGGTATCTAAGATTCGGCCAGGCCGAATATAGCTTTCTTACTGGTTATAATTTTTTTTACTGATTTAAAAGTAAAAAAATAAAATTAATTTTTCAAATCGCATTAAAGAACTTCTACAATACACAAGGAATTAAACACAATAAATCCCACATCTGAAAAAAAATAAATTATATAATATGTAAAATATATTTTGTTAGAGTACTTAAAGGATCTTCTTCTTTCTTTTTCTTGCTCCTTTTCTTCTTTTGTTTTTCCACAACCAACAACTCAATTTAAGAAAACCAAAATATTGCATGTAAATTAAAAACTAAAAAAACACAACAAGACGCACCTTCAGGCGAATCGTAATAAAAATGCAAACAGCTGAAAACATACAAAATGAGAAAGCAGGACAAAGGAATGAAGAGAGAGAGAAGTAAAAAGGAAGGGAAAAGCTGTACAAAAAAATGAAACAAACATCAACAACGTAGCGAAGTGATAAAGAAAAATAAGTAAACAGAAAACAACAAGATGGGCACTAAAACAAAAACAACTGTATAAAAATAGAGCGCACACAAAAAACGTTGAAATCCAAGGCGAAACATGAATATTTGCATGAGACCAGATCAACTAACATAAAAGTAACTAAAATAAAAACTCACAGTTTCATTTCAGTCAAATTTACTCAAATCAAAGTAACATAAAGGTCACAAAAACACACCAACAACAGCAACAAGAAAAACACACGACGCACAGTGGCCGGTTTTTCAACTTAGCGGCCAAAAGTCATTTTTTTCAATGTCACCAATTTCAAAATGGGTTAGGTCATATGAAAGTAGAAACCTGAGAACCTAGGGAGCCAAAAAATTACAGCTTTATCTTGATTATTTCATTGGTAACTATGCAATAAAAAACAGCACTTTTTACTTTCAACTAAAATAAACACATTTTTTCAACTTTTCACAGATTTAGATATCCATATCTCTGTCAATATTTCAGATATTAAGTTCCGGTTTTTTTATTAAATTCTTGGATATATTCGTTGTCAAATGTTGTTACAATTGAGTAAAACTGTGGTATAGTTAATACGTAACAAGAATTCCAGAAATGGTCCAAATTTGGTTAAATTTCGTCGTATTTTGGAGCAGGACTTTTGCGCTCCAGAATGCTCCAAAACAAATTTTACACCATTGTAAAGCTGAAAGTTTCCTCTAAAAGCCCATACCAATTTTTTTTGCATCGGTTTGCCCCACCGGGCGCTAGAGCCCATTATATGAGTCAAAGTCACACACTGCAAACGTTTTTAACATGTTTTCCGTTATTTTTTTTTTTTTGTTAGTGTTATACTTTTCTTCCAAATTAGATGTATATTTGCACTAATTAGGCTTTTTTAATTATCAGGTAATTAGCTCTTATTACATATGTACTGTAAAAGTACCTGTCCTAATATATTTTACCTGTAAAATGGAAAATTTAGGCACATAAAAATTACATGTGCATAGGTAAAAAATCCGTGACGGAAAGAGTATTTAAAGAGTTGCGTTCCTCGAGTTTCCATATTCTTGGCAAAAACATGGCTAAGTTCACTTATAAAAATTTGGCAGATATTTACTTCTTACGAAAAGACGACGAAGATGTTACTGCGCATATTCTAAGTGATCCTTTTTTTGACTCATGCGATCAAGAAGAGACATATAAAAAGAAAATATCGAACTTTTTATCGCATTTAAAAAAAACGATACACAGATGTGAATCGAAATAAGGAAAAACTGTACCACCGCAACACAGAATGGATGAAAACTGAGCTCGTTTTTGAAGAAGAAACCATGACTGATAATGGCAGCGAAGGAATGGGTAGACAAAGGAAATCGATGGACGAATGCAGTGAACGATCTAGAAGGCGTAAACTTGGCGACATCAATGACGAAATATCCCATGAGAATATACAAAACGCATTCCTTCATCCAGTAGGTCCATCAAGAAATAAAAAGGGCAAGATAGAAGTAATTGAGAAAATAATGAAAGCGAGCCCCAGACGCGTCAAAAGGGTACTGAGCAGTGTTCCAACTCCGACTGATGAAAAGAAGTTTACTCCTGAGGAAGCATTTGCACTATTTTTGGATTTGAAATTAACAAAAAACCAATACAAAGAATTACGCAAACGAACTTATTCAAAGAAATGCAACGTGTTTCCAAGTTATGACGAGAAATAAAATTCTTTATCATGGCGAGCAAATTATTGAAAATAGTCTACTTCCACTTGGTGATCTTTCTGAAAAAGCACAAGAAAAAAGAAACAAGGATTACAGATTCTTTCTTGAACACAATACAAGGAAAATTTCAAGATATTGTACCAATGAGGATCTGCTTGCAGTTTTGCTGTGCACATCGGATCCATATATTTCAAATATCCGCCAAAAATGGAAATCTAGTTCAATCGAGTTAGATAGTGATGCACAAAATTTACTACTAGATGAGCGGAATTCTATCAATGAATGTTTTGAAAAAATTGTTTAATTTGAATTAGTTCCTTATTTATTACCTTATTTTTATTAATCTATTTTACTAGTATGTTCGTTATTGATAATAAAAAGTCTTTAATCATTAAATAAAAGGAAACGTATTATTTTTATAATCTCTTTTTTAGGCTTTTAAGAAAATTTTAATAGGTACCCTGATTGAAACTCTCATATCTCTGATTTTCAACGATCGATTTTTATGATTTTAGTCTCACATTAAAGCTTAAGATTAGAAGAATCCAACAAAAAAAACCGGAATAAAAAATTCCAAGAGAGTCAAAAGATATGGATTTTTGACCGCTAAGTTGAAAAACCGGCCACTGTGCGACGTATTTTCAGAAACAAAAAAGGGCTCCTGCTTAAAGTTGTTTAAGTAGCAAACAGAATGAAGAGAAAAACATAAAAGTGGCAACGCTATAAAGCACATTGATATGTTTGTATTTATGTGAACTGAAAATGAACGAGTAACTCAGTATATAAACGCTTGAAAGAACTACTAACAACAACTACTAATACAACTATAACTGTAAACAAAAAACTGAAATAATATTATCACAAAAATTGAGAAAAACTTGGAACTCAATCTTGGAAATAACATTTGCACAAATAAATGCAATAAGATTATAACAACAACAAATAACACACAAAATTGTTGTAAAAACAATAAACCCCGAAAATGTTTAGAATCTCAAACAAAAAGTAAA
This sequence comes from Myopa testacea, assembly GCA_949629155.1. Lineage (NCBI taxonomy): Eukaryota > Metazoa > Arthropoda > Insecta > Diptera > Conopidae > Myopa > Myopa testacea. The sequence continues at coordinate 41,374,994 of OX451345.1, read as the reverse complement.
GAAAAGAAGAGCACACAAGTGAAAAAATATATAAACCAAAAGAAATTTAATAAAGATATTGAAAAATATGAAGAAATTCAATTTCAAAACAGCATAAAATCCATAAACCATAACAAAGCAAACTCCGAAGCTGCAAAGAAGTATTTCTTTTTCTTATTCCAATCGAATCCCTGATGGTCTCTTCTTCGCTACACACTTAACACCTCTTCTCTTCACACACACACACACACAACTCTCGAGCTTCTCAAGCGGCTCAACTCCTCACTTACAAGAACAAGCTGACTTCACTTACGTTTCACGAAAAACGGAGTGATGGCGGAGGCGGTCTCGAAAATCTTGAGCGCATAATATAACGGTTATTTCGGATGTACTCGAGGTACTTTATTTGGGTTTTCCCCTGAAAAACCGTCCGAATTAAAGTTTTAAACCAGCTGCTTGGTGCCGGTTTTCAACTTTGATACTAAATTTAAAACTTATATAACATAAACACGCACACAAACGGATAAACCACACGCACACACCAACTCAAACACCGACAAATACATGCAGTGTGCAAACTTCAAAAGCGATCTTTTCTGAAATGACCCTCATAACACAACGCTTAAACCTCAAGGGGCCTTTAAAACCCCTTGTGGGCGGTTTTAGGGCGCTGGAGCAGGATGAGGAGAGATGGGTTTACTACACTGCATGTTTTTGATAATGATGATGTTGTTGTTGTTGCTGATTATATTCCTAGCTCTGTGTTGCTTTGTTGTTCGCGAGGTCAAACAAATACTGACAACTCGTTCGCTCTACAACTCAGTGCTCCCTGTAAACTGGGCAGAAAAGACTCCAGATTACGAAAAGGTTCGAGTTAAGAGACCTGAAAAAATAAAGAAGTGAAAAGAAGAAAGTGTAGCCAATTGATGTACTTCTATACGATATTAGATACACACACACACACACACACACACACATGTATATATTGTACATATATTTGAAGAGCTACAAGAGGTGTTTGCGTTTATTTTAGGGTTTCCGTGTTTTCCCCCTCTTTTTATAGATTTTTTTCTTGCAGATTCTTGTTTTTTTGTACAATTCTTCCTCAACTCCAGCTGAGTAGATTTTTTGTAAACATTCACTATTTTTTTGGGAATATTTTTTGTGTGGCGAAGGGACGAGAAAAAACAAACATGGGAAAGGGAAGGAGGGGGCTGGGAGAGGTATGTAATAATAGCGAGGAGAACAGGTTTGGAAATCCCTAAAATTTAATTTGTCACTTCTTTTTAAGTTAAGGGATTTCAGGATTTACCAGGAGATTTTAAAATGTTGCTAAATGGATAGAAACATGAGCACCCTGTTTCCCAAACCATCGTTGTGCTTTCTGTAATTTTTCTTCTAGGAAAGTTTGTCGCATTATTGAAAACAGGGATTTGTTTGGTATTCAAAAAGAAACTAGAAAATAGTCCGTATTCAACACTTTCAAGTAATTTTAAAAGCAACGAATGTTATGATGAAGTTGGTTCAAAGCATTACAAATTAACCGTTGTGCACTCACTTTTGAAGACACTAAAAAATTCAGAAAATTTTAAGTAATAGTAGAAGAGAGGAAGAGAGAACAAAACACAAAATAAAATCCATTCTCTCATAAAAGCGACGTAAGCGAACCCGACCGCCACCGTAGTTTCCAAAAACTCAAGCAAAAATATCTGTTGCTAAAGCTAACGATTTTTTAATTAAGTACGATTTTTTTATTAGTAGAAAAGATTTTTATAGAGTTTAAAGACAGAAAAAAGATGATTACAGGAAGCTTAAGAACATGGCTTAATTTTTCTCAGGTTCCTTTTGCCCAAAAGCATTGTTTTTATGCATCAACGAAATCATCATCCCTAACATCGCCATTATAATAATCAAGATCATCATCATCATTATCAAGTGCATTCACTTGACTTGAATCCTCTTTTTCGTTTACTCACAAACATAAATCATTTTTTATTAAACTCTCCTCTTCATTTAATATTATTTCTCTTCCTCTTTTATTTCTTACTCTCTCCATCTGCGAGGATCCACATCCTCCAGAATTCCACTTTCGCCCTTTTTCAATACAATGAGTTGCACTTAGTTTTTAATTTTTCATTGCGTTGCATACAGCGAGCGACACACCAGAAAGATAGAGAGAGAGAGAGAGAGAAAGAGAGGGAGATCGTCGCATGTCATAAAATATGAAAACAACAACAACGGTAACAACGCAGGCCAGAGCAGAGATGGTCTGTTGAACTTTAAAGCTGCTGTGTCGAGTTCGTAAGAAGTTAATTGAAAAAATTCTATTTACGTGTTCTTGCTTTTTAACCTTCTTCTTTTTTCTTCTTCTTCTTCTCCGTCCTCTTCTTCTTCATCATCTTCTACTTCCTTATTTTTATTTTATTTCTTGCAAGGATATATTGCAAAATATTCTGCGCTTGATTTGATTACTTTCGGTTAATGATTTGCAAGGTTGTTGTCGTTACTGTTGTTGTTGATGATAATGATATTTTTTCATAACATTATTGAATAACAAGGATTATGGTACAGTACAACCTCCCTAATCCGGACACTCGCTAATTCGGACTATCCAGTAATCCGGACATTTAAATTTTTCGGACAGTTTAGAAATTTTTCCTCTATAGTACGGACAAGTGTTCTTTTTCTCAGTAAAATTTCTTCGCTATTATATTTTATATTTTACCGCTAGACAAAATAAGCATTGTGTGTGAGCAAGAATTAAAGAATGTGTAAAATATTTTAGTTTACTTGAGTTTGCGTGGAGTTAAGACGTAAATATGGCTCCCGTAAATAAACGACAACATAAAACATTAACGTTGGCAGAAAAGTGCAAAATATTGGATACAATTGATAGTGGCAAATCAATCAGACAAGTGGCAGTAATTGCTAACCAAAATATTGAAGAACTTGATAGTTCTTTGGAGGAGTCTGAAAATGCTCAAAACAAAGTCCCACATAAAGAGGCAAGTGAACTGTTTTCAAAAGCTATTTTATGGGCTGAACAAACTAAAGCGACAGATAAGGATATTTTACTTTTAAAAGAATTTAAAAATAAAGCTGACAAATTACATAAAGATACATGTATTCAAACAAAAATAAATTCTTATTTTTCAAAATGAATTTTCGGTCACTTTTAGTATGTTCCTTTATGTTTCTGTAAATGAATTCAATACAAATGAATTCTTATGAGTACTTATGTTTCTTTTCAGTAATAAAAATAAATAATATATATGTACAAATATGTATTGCGTTTAAAATTTAATTTTAACTCTAGTCCGGACGATCCACTAATCCGGACAGATGCTGAAACTATATCTGTCCGGATTAGGGAGGTTGTACTGTACATTGAAAAGTGTATATACAGGGTGGCCGGATAAATTACGTTCAGAGATATAATTTAGGTGCCTCATATTGAAGTATCCGAATCACGCCCATTTATGTTCCACGAATTTTCATAGTTTTCGAGTTATAATTTTTTATCGGGTTTAGTAGAATTGTAGAATTTGTAGAATTTTTGAATTGTACTTTCATGTATAAAGTAAGAAGGTAGAGTTTCTTACCTTTCTACAGATATACATATATATTACGGGAATAGGTGCAAGAGAAAAATCGTTATAAAATGAGATCATTAAAAAATCATTATAAATAAATATCATAAATCATTAAACAATGAATGATGTACGTATGGCGATGATCCGTCTGACACCAGCCATTAACGAAATAATCTGTTACATTTTCACTGCCATGCAAACTCATTGTGAACAGGCCATACAAAAATTATGTCATTTTTCTCTACGAATTTTATGCAAAAAATTTCACTAGTCACTATAAAAATTCGCGATTAAACGAAAGGAGAAAAGAATATAGTAAAATAAAACTGCACCAAGTTTATAAAAGACCAAAAGGTTCGTGAGTGCGAAATTATTCTTGAAAATTACTCCTTAATTACAAAAAATCGGTTTTATAAAATTTTTCTCTAGATCAAAATGAGTTCAAAATCTTTTTTCGAAAATTCTAATGATGAAGATCAAGGTGGGAAACTTACCAGGAAAGCGAGAGAATCGCCATTCCTGGTTGTTGGTGAGTGAAAAAAGCGACCAAAATTTGGAAGCATTTTAATTGAATTTAAAATTATTGCCCCGGTGTTGGTGGTGAAATTGTATTTTAGAAACGTCAGGGGAACATTCACACATACAAATTTACAGAACGTGTCGTCTTAATTTTTCGTGCGGGAGGAAGGGCAGGTGGAATTTTCTTGTCACAAGATTTCGAAAAATGAACTTGACAATGACCTCGACCATGTACGTCATCCAGGAAAATTATCTCGATACACACACATAGATGTTGTATATATCCATCATAGAAACTTTCTTAAAGACCGTGAATACTGCTTTCAAATGATTACCTAATTTTTTCCATTAAAATAAAACTACTGGTCTGGATTAACCAATTTTAGCTTTAAAATTACTTCTGGCCTTTTGTTGATGTAACAACTGATTGATGAATTACGTTTCTTCTAAAACAAAAAACACAAAACAATAACAACCGTATAATGAATTGTATATCAACTTCTCAATTCCATATTACTATATTCATTCATTGAATTGTATTAACGATACGAATATACGGACCAAAGTAACGACAATTAGCTAATTAGTTGTTTTTCCAGAGCTAGTATTTGTATCTGTACGTATTTTGAAAGACAAGTTAATGCAATAATTATAGAGTTCTAATTGGGGTAGAGTCTTGAATTACTTCCTCTTCCTATTAAAATACATTTTATAACGTGATTATGATTAACAAAGTTGATTTTTGCTTTTTGACGATGTAAACTAGGAACCTGAAATAAGTAAAGTACAAATAGTCACTTATATCTTTCCAGATATACAGAAATATACAGAAAAGTATAAAACGATTAAACAAAATAAGAAATTCGAAGAATGTTTTCTAATTATGATATGTAGTTTAGATATCCTCATCACTATTAATACTAAAATGAGTAATTGTTTTTTTCAGGATTGGCCGGCTGTATAGCTGCAACAGCTTATGGTGCCTACAAATTCAGGCAACGCGGTAGCATGAGCACGAGTGTGTTCCTGATGCAATTGCGTGTCGGCGCACAGGGAGCAGTTGTGGGCTGTCTCACTTTGGGACTGGCGTACACAATGGCGAACGAGTACCTGTTGAAAAAGAAGCCTACCGAAGAGTAATGAAAACTACCATACAATCTTAAATCTGTTATTTGAAATTCAGATAAAAACGAAACAACAAATATTAGTCTCAAGTTAGGTTTGCCTTGGGTGTGTGTGTGTGTGTGTGTGTAACTTTGTATTGTTTTAATTTAGAAAATGTGTAGAAGTGTAGTCGTTTTGGAAAAACCGTTCACATGTCTGTAAATATGTTTATTTTATCTTGAAGTATTTTCTTTTCTTAATCTTCATTTTATTCATTTTTTACTAATATTTATAACATTTAATTTTTTCAGTTCGATCAAGAATTAACGTCATGAATTGAAGGGATTTAAAACCATTTTTGCTTTTAATTAAAAAACAAATGTTTGTTTTTTTGTGTGAACAAATACTTGTACTGCAAGAGTGGGACAGTTCAAATGGATAGATAAATAGATTTCACTATAGAAAAATTCACAAAGCAGTCAATTCACAAGCTATCAAAATCTGCTGTTAAACATAACAACCTAGAATTTAGAAATATCTATATTGTTATATTATTCATTTTTATTTGTTAGGACTTTCATATAATATTAAATGTTTATTAATTCAGAAAACTACAAAGTTATTCTTTGATGTTAAGTTGCCTTTGATGCTGAATAAAAATATAATAAACCAATTTTTCAGATATAAAATAAAATTAAATAGCTTCTGTAAATAATAGTATCATCTGTTATTAAATGCAAACAGCTTTAATATTGTTTTCATAAACGAATAGAAAACTTTACCTGCAGGAGAAAATATATGTATTAAAATCGAATTTATATTCGAGATAAATAAACGATGTTTTCACAATAACAATTGATGGTTTATCTTATTCCTATATTTTGAACTCGGACGGGACACGCACTCACATAGTGTGCATTAAAGAAACCTATATTAAAGGTTGATTTAAACAGCCGATATTAAAAGATATTGCAAAAATGTTGTCCCATCGCGAGGAATGAGTTCCCGCTGCTGCTTTAAACCCAACGCACCGGGTACAGTACAGTAGCGTCCAGATATATTAAAACACGTAATCTTCAAACAACCACACACGCACTTTGATGCGCTACGGTATCCAGAACAGTTCGATATCGTACCAGTACCGCACCGGTACATACCAAACCTTAGTTCACTCAACCGATCGATCAAGTCTGCTTTTTTTGTTTTTCAAATATTTATTCCTATAATCTAACAACGAATTAAATAAAATATTTTCTTAAATAAATATCAGTCTTAAATAAAATTCTGTTTCTTATAATTGATGATTATTTAATGAACAAGTTTATTCTACCAAATGTCGCAAATACGATAGCAAAACGGAACCCAGTCATCAAATAAAATACATTCATAAAGAGGGGTACAAAATCAAAGGTATTGTTCTTAAGCAGTTGCTGCTGGTGCAGGAGCAGTAGCAGCAGTGGCGGCAGCGGGGGTGGCGGCGGCACCAGTAACAGTCACTTGCTCCTCCTTGATGCGATCCTTCTTGAGGGGACCCATGAATGCCAATTTGTCGGCGGGTGTCTGGAAGCGACCATGACCCATCTTGGATGAGGTGTCGATGAACTTGATTTTGATTTGTTCCAAAGCAGAGCGCTTGGTGTGTTTCAGCAGCGACTTGCGCAGAGTGATTACGCGCTTCTTGGAGCCAATGCAACAACCCTTCAGCATCACGAAGTCATTGTTAACCTCGCCGTAGTGAGGGAAACCACCCATGGGAGTGATGCTCTTATCGGTCAAATCGTACTCAGTGGACGCATTGTTCTTGATGACCTGATAAAAATAGAAAGTGAGGAATTAGAAAGACCAGTCAACAATAAACGATAAGTAAGAGTGGTAAAAACGATCAGTCCTATCATTTAAATATCATGTAAGTATCAAAAAATTATTTGTTTTGTTTGATGTCGACATATAATAACTTGATCATCATTACAACGCGACGAGGAAGAGTAGATTAGAATGTGAGCGCTACCTACCTTTCCGTCTTTAGTGTGGATGCCAGCTCCAATGCGGTAGATCTTCTTGTTAATCTCGGTACGGTGATGGTAACCCTTCTGACCAGCACGTGCCACTGTGAATGACACACGACTTGGATGCCAAGCACCGATACAGGCAACCTTGCGCAGACCCTTGTGCGTCTTGCGCGGCAACTTCTTGGTGTGCCAACGAGCAGTGACACCCTTGAAACCTTTACCCTTGGTAACGCCAACGCAATCGATCATTTCATCCTGGCCGAAAACATTGCTGACTTGAACAGGCTTCTCCAAGTGCTCTCGCACCCACTTGACCTTGTCTTCAATCGATCCACCGTTCAGTTGGATTTCCATAATATGCGCCTTCTTTTGGCGTTGCTTGATCAGACGGATCTTTAGAAAAAACCAACAAAACGACTCTTATTAGCTACAAATTCGAAATTGAAGTTCTCAAGACAAGTTGATTATATTAAGATTTGTTTTGTACGTGATATGGTTTAACTGAACGATCATCACCCGAGCGGCTTCGAATAGTTAACGGAATATATCAAGAATCGCCACCCGAAGGGCAATTTACTCTGCGACGGTGCGGTCATAGAACTGTGCATTGAACATCACAGCCAGACCGCGTTTTAGATGCACTCGCTCGAGACGCATCACCGTTGGCCTTGCGGCTACTAGGCAACGCATCAAGTGCAAGTACATCAGAGAGCGTCGCTTACCAATTGTTATCGGAAAGTGCAATTGAAATGGCATATGGAAATATTTACCTGAGAGTGAGCTATGATGCGAATAACCTTGCAGTAGCGGACCATTTTGCGAAAGTTGTTCTCTATGCTCTTCTTGCCGAAATCGTCGGTCCATTTCTTGCTGGCCTTGGTGAAGGCCTTCTTCTGCGACTTGTGCCTGATTAATTGTTAAATGAAGAAACGATGAAATTGAGAGTTCATGGGCCAGCGATTTAACGCAAACGTTAAAAGTGTATTGGACGAGTGAGAGAAAGATATTCTTTGAGCAGCCGCCACACACACCAGAGCTCCATAGATGTGCAGATCAAATAAAGCCGTGGTCACAAAACTTCGCTTGGAAAGAAAAGAACGGAAGCAAACCTCATCGCAACTTAAAGCGCGAGCGGAGATTACATCTTCCATGTCGTGCTCACTTCTTAAACCAGCAGAAAATGTGTTAACCAAAAATTCCCACAAAGGGAACATTTAATTGCACAAATTTTGCGTGCTCACACGACTATCAGATATTTTGAAAGCTCTCTCAGCCAGAAGCTGATCGAAGAACTTTATAATTGATGTTTGTAAAATTAGTTAAAGTTGGTGAATGTCATGTGCAAATAATCAAACATATCTAAAAATGTATGCTTGAGAAAATAGCCATTTCACCATTTAAGGCGCGTCATCATGATTTCTTTGATACTAATCAGAAGGAAGGCAGTAGGTAACTAATTATTTCCTCATAAGAAGCTCTCAGATACCTTTTCTCATCACACAAGTCAAAGAAACTGAAGCACGCCATTAACTTGGTAATACAAAATAATATAAAACAATGGCTATCTTCCCAAGATGGTGGACCACATCAAAAGAATACAGAAGACATCAAAGTTTGTGAGAGAAACATACCAGTTCTTGTAGAATCGACGACGGCACTCTTCGGACAAGTGCTGAGCCCAGACGTTGACCAAAGCACGCAGACCGAATGGAGTTTCAATGTAGCCAACAGCACCAACAACGATCATTGGAGGAGTTTCCAAAACGGTGACGGCTTCAACGACCTCCTTCTTGTTGATCTCTATTGAGTGAGAAGGAAAAGAAAAAGTCCTATATAAGCGCTGCCTTGAATTAAACTAAAATACTATCAGTTTGTACGCATGTTCGTCAGTCCGCCCTAGTAATATCATAGAAATCATTGTGTTCTAACCATAAATTTTAAGCATTTCTCATCATTCAGAAAGAGCCTTTTCTTTAAAATCTTATCTTTATCAGGGAAAACTTACTTGAGCCAGGACGGTCGGCTTCACGAACAATGTGAGTCATGCCGGCCTTGTAGCCAATGAAGCAAGTCAAATGGACTGGCTTAGATGCGTCATCCTTGGGGAAGGCCTTTACCTTTCCACGATGGCGGCATGACCGCTTCTTGGGGTAGAAAGCCATTGAACCATGACGAGGTGCGGAGAATTTACGATGAGACTGAAATATAAAATGTAAGGTTAGGAACAAATATCTACGACAAAAAACCACGTGAATTCGCAACATTTTAAGTCAGCTAACACTAATTTTTACGATTTTATATTATTTTAATGGAATTTAATTGAAATACCGCAATATCAATTAACAATGTGTTAGATTCTTCAAGAATAAACTAAAAATGGCTTAAGCCAGATAAAATGGCCGCCATAAGCTATTAATATGGAAACCTAAGCTAAACTACAGAACTCACATATAGCTAAAGATTAAATATTTCATCAAATTTTAATAGTGCACAATTTCTGTTTAGAATTTTTTTAGAATTGACTACAAAAATTCAATAATTCTACTCACCATTGCTAAAAACACTAGTTACGTCTTCTCTAGTCGGACGACGATGACAGAAAGAAAGTTGTACGAAGTTTTCTGACTGAAGTAGCCTGTACTAATTTGTTCGATGATGCTACGTCTTCGTTAAGTTGTAAAACTTCCGGTTTTTTGGCATTTGCCGAGTCCACACGTCACTTCAGCTGCAGTTTTTCAATGAAACGCATCTCCAGTTCATTAAAAGAATGATGAAGCAAAATTTCGCTAAACACGAAATCGCATCAACTTCATCGTATAATCTAACAAACCTATTGTAATATTCATTGTGTTTTTGGCATAAATAGCGATCCGCCCGTTAACGCCAAGAATGTTCATGTGTTTGCAGTTGTTGTAGCTTGCGGAGCAAACCCCCAAAAACAACAAATTCCTCTTCTGCCCCCGTTGTTTCTGAATTATAGTTCTTTGAAATTTGAATTTATTTGCCTTATATCTTCTTAACTATAGAAGATATAACTATAACAAGATATTTGTTGTTCCGGGCAGAAAATTGGGCATTTGTCTGTCACTTCCTGAATATAACTCCGTTAAAATTTTTTGGGGCGTGGCTTTGGTTTAGGATTTATGGGCGTTTAAACGTCAAAAGGTTTATGTGGGATATCTTCTAAACTATTAGGTGCACCTGTGTAAGCGGGGTACCGTTTGAAAGGTAATTTTAATATCTATTTTCTTAGTCTTAAACCTTTTTTTGATTTTCTGAATAGTTATGGAAAAAATTTAGTTTTAAGGAAAAATGGTATTAGTTGTTTTAAAAAATTAGATTTCTCTCAACTAATATCGTAATTAAGGTATATATTAAAATCATTGGGCTAATAGCCCATAATTTTCCCTTTTCAACAGTATATTACAATGTTGGGGTATCTCCACCATTTCGACCACTTTTATTGAAATATTAAAAATAAATTTTCCTTGCACATTCGAACACACATAATAGACTTTTTTAAAGGAAACCTTTGTACTTTAATGCGCGTAGTGTTCGGTATTTACTACTTAAAATTGAAACGTTTTTATGAATTGCTATAAAAATACTATTTTACTGCGTAGCCGCCGTTGGATATACTAAGGGTTATTATTAAAAAGCGCGGTGCCGAGGACCGCATACGCGCCTAAAATTGGCCACAAAACACTATTCTGTTGCGTAGTCGGTGTTTGATATACTGAGAGTTATAATCAAAAAGCGCGGCCGTAGGCCGAAGGGCGGAGAACGCATACACGCTCTAAAATTGGCCAAAAACATTGGCATACACGCCCTAAAATTTGCCACAAAACACTGTTCTGTTGCGTAGCCGGTGTTTTGACAACGACGAGGACTATTAAACTGTACCAAACGAACAAATTCCTACTTAATAAAAAATAATTAATAAAAAAAAAACACATCATGAAATACACATAAAACACTGTTTTTAAATAATCATTCCTTCTGCAATTTACCAACTCTAACGATAAGTATGACATATTATATATCGCTGAAAGAGAAAATTATGGGCTGAAAGAAAAATTTTATAAATAGTGTTTTTAATATATACCCTAATTGTCATATAAGAGGGAGGGGGAAGGTTTTATAATGGCACCTTCACCATTTTTTTCTTAAAACTAAAATATCTTCCAAACCGTAACCTTGGATGTAAAATGGTGTACTGTACCGTACCTAATTTCGGAGTAATAAACCTTTAAAGAGGTGACCTTTCGCGACCTTCAAACGCCGATAACACCCAAACTAATGCCAAGCCCCCAAAAATGGGGGGGGCTATTTACCGTTATAATGGTCCCAAATAACGGTAAAATTAGTAACAAAAAAATCGGGGCAAAACCGCTAAACCAAACCTTTCCCTGGTCGTGTGACCTCAGCATATCTAGGTTATAGGGAAATTTTAAGGTTTTTCTCTTTTTCTAATGACCGAGGTCACACTTCTTTCACCGCCGCAAGGGAACTTTTAGCAAAAGTGTGTAGCGTAAAGTGCGAGGGAGATAGGTTCAAAAAATATACCGTAAAATCTCACCGGAGACATTGTCCGCGGTGAACGGTGAAACAGAGTTTCGGTGCAAACAAAAACAATGAAGTATACGTTTTAGGATGTTTAGGAAATGTACTCATTTTTGTACGATGGTTTACAAAGTGTATGGAAAGATTAAATGGAATTTGGTCTATTTGTTTGTGGTCTGTGAAAGTGCGTTTTCAGTATTTATGTTAATATAAGCATTTTATTTATATTAATCGGGTCTTTTTAATGAACTATACAGGTTTCAATACAAAATTGCTTTTCAGATTATCCGACAATTTTTTGAATGCATGAAGTTGACCACATTTCAAAAAAGAGGTTAATCTTAAAATTTCCTTATAACCCAGATAGAGATGTTGCATGGCAAAGCCAAAAATTTGTGTGCCCACGTTTCCGAGTCCATTATATTATCGTAAATCCAAAAAACTATACAGTTCATTGAAAAAACGCAGCTTATGTTTGCGGTATCCTGGTAAATGGATTGCGTGAAGTTTTTCAATCGCATAAAACTAAAATGATTGGCTCGAAAAATATACAATCTATATATGTATATAAAATCCCTGTGTCTGTCTGTTAGCAAACTATGTCCGGAACTTTTTTTTTTACTTCCACATCACTTAGAAACCTGAATTTTTTCACAGAATACCCAGTTGATGAGAAAAATCGCAATTTCGAATCGAAAATCGCAAATAAAACAAATAAAGCTTGATTCGATGTAGTCATTTTTTAAAATCTATCCATGCATACTAAATAAATTTCGTTTTTGCTAAGAATATACTTATACTATGTAATGTAATTACACTAACATTTTCAACATAATAACTTTTAATAAACAAATTAAGCTAGATCGTCCAAATATTGCCAGATTTCATAGGCTTTTCTTTAAAGCCGCGGACAAATATTTCTGCCTCCCACCAGGCTGGCGTAACTGAATCCAATTTCTCAGAGTTTTCTTTACAAACATCTGCCAGGCTTAAAGTAATAAAGTCTTTATAAACATGTAATTCTTTACAGCATTGCAAGAAAACCGATTCACTTGTTGTTTTTTGCTTTAAGAGCACCAAGTTTAGGTTAACATTCGCGCATCTGGCAGGTAGCTCACGGAAATCTTTAGGAAATATATGTGCCGTGGTCGTTGTCTTATCCAAATGGGTATTATCAAGCATTTCCAGCTCTAAAAACATATTAGTAGGGCCGATATTTTTCGAGAAAATGTTGTAGAGATCTTCGCTTGTTAATAAGTTACTAAATATAATGGAAATCGTATTAATATAGAATTAGCGATCAAAAGTGACCGGTACTCACATTAACATCTGATTTAAATGGGACTGCTGTATGGGATGGTGTTTGTGAGAGTGTTTCCTAGAAATCGCTGTAGTCGGAATGTGAATAGTGTAGGATTCTAATGGCGTGTAGGTGGTGGATCCAAGTAGGAAACGTAGGCATTTAATTTCATTTTTTTCGAATGCTTCATTGATCAACTATTAGCAAGTAAAATAGAGGATGAAAAAAAAAATAAAATTGCTGTAAACACTCTCACTTCATGCATTGCACTGATCGATTGTTTCGTTTGTGTAGCACGCTCACGTTGCCGTTCCAAGTGAAAATTTGGAACAGAAGCTAAAGTTTCATCATCACTACATCCTCCTCCTTCTCTATCTTCCATCCTTTTATCTTTACTAGACGATTCCTCTAGCCATTTTGCGACATAGTATTTGTATGTTTTGTAGACAAACGGTATTTGATTGCGTTGATATAGCAGAAACTCCAACACTGCATTTACCACCTCAGCAGCAGAACCAGGTGTGAGCACATCAATTTCTATATTTAAGTCCAGATTTTTTGAGGTAGTCATTCCTATTTTAAATTATATTTATTGTTTGGAAAAGACAAATAAAAAATGCAAACAAAATTCGATGACTATTTTTGACATTTAATGTCAATAGCTGCCATAAAATAGAAACACAGGGTGAAGGCATTGAGAACTGACATAGCAAATAAAGTAATGTACAGAAAGTGAAAATATTGTTAGCAGCTGCAAACATTGAGGTGCCTACTCCAATAGGAAAGCAAAGAACAGAAGATTCAGTTCATTAAAAGAACTACGAACGAAATTTCGCTAAAATTGAAATCGCTCCCACATTCATTGCATAAACTTTCATACGTAGAGTAATCTTAATCGGGTTTTTTTAATGAACTATACAGGTCTTCATACGAAATTCAATTTCAATTTTATTTTTTGACATTTTTCGAAATGCGTGAAGTTGGCTACATTAAAAATAGAGACAAATCTTAAAATTTCCCTATAAGCTCGTAATAAGGGCCTATTACATTGCAAACACTTGTTTGATCAACTGCAGTGAAGACATAAAAGTCGTTCGACGACTTTTGTGGTCGCAACTTGTCAAAATAACAGGCTCTCATCGGAAAGGATGACTGTTGTTCTTCTTTTTTTTTTGTTTGTTTCCATTCTATTTGAAGTTAGAAATTCATCAAAATTAAATTCGAAAAACACATTATTTTTTGCGATAATTGCAGCGTTGCGTCAACATATGTCCTGACATAAGTTTTTAAACATTCACACACACATGATAATTTTTTTAACCGACAACTTCACTTCGTAACGTATACCAAAATTGGAAATTCGAATGGTTTTCCGTCAATTCGTTGCTTATTTCAGCCACTTCCATAAGACTATGTGCTTCAATTTCATTTGACAGTAACGCAACGCACGACCACAGGTACCACAGTTATTTAAAAAACGCACCAATGGTGGGTGTCACACTAGGCATCTTGAGGCAGCCTTAAAAAAAAAGCTTATAAGTTGTACGCTGTCTAACAAAAATTGCGCGCTTCCTCAAACACGTGTACGTGCAAGCAGTTGAGAGTCAGTAGCAGCAACAATGTTATCGTTTACGTACCGTTTGTCTATATCTACCGTATATTGGAATCTACCTGAATTTATAATTCGAAATTATTTAATTGTATTTTCCATTATATCTTGTAATAACCATCACCTGTTTTTTACCTTTTTGCCAGCCTCCTGTTTTACAGGAATTTCCATGTTGTAAAAATGAACATGTTGAAAGGGTTGTCAGAAGGAGAGCATGAGGAATTGCAACGTTTTTCTGCATCTTGATTTTTATTAAAAATTCTAAGAAATATATCCTTCTCTCCATATTCTTTTAAGTATATATTAATAAATATTTTGAGTAATTTTTGTTAAATACCAATGCGAAATATGTTCATATTTCAGAAATAATTTGTTAGAGCTAGAAATAATAATAATAAAAATGACAATACAATAAAATTCTAAAAAACAGAAAAGGAAGAAAAAGCATGAAATCAGCCCAACCGGTTTTTCCTTTCAATACATTTTCTATTTCTATCGACATGCATATTATCTTAAGCGAATACCTTGCTGGGGCTGCTACGTATAATAAAGCAAAAATAAGAAGGCAACAGATAAGAAAAAACAAACTGTTTCAGGCTATGCTTCGAGTTGGTATACATGCCTTAGTGTTTGACGCTCGTGAGGCCGCCTAAATTTTAGCGCTAACGTTGAGGCGAACGTGGATCGAAAGCTGTTCCACTTTTTGTAATTAACCAATCATAACGAGTCTGGCATCAAGATGCCTAGTGTGACACCCACCATAGTTGTTCTATGCTGTCACCCTGCCAATAATAAAACATATTCACCACAGTGTTGGATTTAACTAAGTTTGACAGTTACCATCGTTGTGTTCTCATTATTTGCATTTATTAGAAAAGTGGATGTGGATTAATTTACCCGTTTAACAAATTTTATTAATTAAAATTTTCGTATGTTCGTACTGAATTAGAAAAAAAGAAATACAGAGATATGAATACTTATAATTATGAAGAGATGAACTGGTCAGGTGAGAATTTTGATCACTTATCTTTGTTATTTATGCTTTAGAATAGATTTAATTAACTGTATCAAGAACAATTAAATTTTTCTAGAACTTTGTTTAAACTTTTATATATTTACCTTGTATGCTTATTATTTTTTGAATAATTTCAGCTTATGCAATTATAAATTAGTAATATTCTTTACATGGACTTTATATGGACATTTGTTGTATTACTTTTCTTTATGTAAGAGAAATATATTATGATATTTAATAATTAATGCACATGCAGATGTTCGAGACCTGTTCCGTAATTGGCGTGAGAACAATGAACGCAAAAGTGACGATGTCATCCAGCTGTGGGACGCAGTACTTGAGGACAAGGTTCAAAAGTCTGGTAATGAGCGGCACTTGATACTGGAACAGGTGATACTGGCAGCATTGGACACCTCGCGATTTGACATAGCTACAAAGTGTACTAAAGAGCTGAGCCTTGAGTTCCCAGGAAGCATGCGTGTCATGAAATTCAAGGCGATGCGACTAGAAGCGTTAGAACGCTACGATGAAGCAGTCGATGTGCTGGATGCGATCATAGCAAAAGAAGAAACAAATGCAGCGCCCCGCAAACGCAAAATAGCTATTCTGAAAGCCAAAGGAGAAAGAACAGAAGCGATAAAGGAACTCAACGAATATTTGAAAAAGTATTTCATTGCTATATATAAAATCTTCTCTAGCATATCATAAAAAACCTGTTTTGTGCTTTCTTAGATTTATGTCTGATCAGGAAGCTTGGCATGAACTTTGTAATTTATACCTGTCTGAAGGCGAGTACGGTAAAGCAGCATTCTGCATGGAGGAAGTATTGCTCCATAATCCACATAGCCATTTGGTACACCAAAGAATCGCGGAAATACGTTATACCATGGTGAGAAAATATAGTTAAGCAGCAAATTTGAACCATTTTAATTTAAAATATGCGTTTTTAGGGCGGCATGGAAAACATTGAAATAGCGAAAACATATTATACACAAGCACTGAAACTTAATCCGAACAACTTGCGTGCTCTGTATGGCCTTTATTTGGTGAGAAAAGACAATTGGGTTTAGAGAACACGAATTTAAGTCAAAAAATATAAATGTTAATGTTAAACTGTTTGGCTTAACAATTTTTGGTGCTTATTTTCATTGGATAATCTATTGACTTACGTAATGTCATAATACAACGTTAGAGCAAAAAATGAAATTCATTTTCTCCGGCGTGACCCGAGAATAAATACCCTAAATACAGAAACTCGAGCCATTAGTTGGAGAACATAACTTCTGATTTTGTTTAATAATTTCACATATTTCATCTCCATAGCTAAAATTTATTTGTTTTAATGTTACTTTAAAAGTTACATTAACTCATTTTCGACAAAATATTTACTCTTTTTGACTGATTTCCTTCTATTAACGCGATAAGTTACTTTGCTATTTTTTTAAGAATACCTTTATAATTGTACTTTTCACATTATATTTTTTCGCAGTGCTACAACTTTATTGCCAACTCCAGAGCGTTGGGATCCAAACGTAAGGATGCTCAAAAGTTAGCGCAGTGGGCCCTCGAACAAGTCGCCCTGCGCACTAACCACACGTCTACAATGGAAAATAAGTTCATTGCCGCTTTAGAAAGCTCATTTGGCAACATGGATATTAAATCCAATTGACACACAAAACTCGACCCGAAAGTTTAATTTTATTAATAGTCAAGCAACTAGAAAACTTATATATGTTTACACGCATGTGTATGCACGAGTATGTTCAAATTAATCTACATATGTATTTACAAATTCGCATTGTAACTTTCGGTTCCCACACTAAATGAACTGTAACTGAAACCATAGAGTTTATTTACGATAATATAGTAATTCTGTTGATGGTAAATCGGTCTACTTAAGTATTTTTGTTATGTATGTAATTCCCAAATTTACAAAGTAACTTAGGTTTATGTAATGCAGTATGTAATGGATAATAAAGCTTGTAAATGGATTTCAATTGTCCTAAATCAATGTAACAGCACAGCAAATGAAACCATTAATATTTAAGAGAATCAATTTAATTATATTTAAAAAGTGCCTTTTCTTTCTCCCAATCACAAGAGCTTAATTTCGATTCATCACTATTCCGCTGTAATACTCAATGTAATAAAAGGGCGCAACAAAAGGGCAGCGTTCGAGTTATCCATTACTTTGATATTTCTTTGCAGACGCATTGAAAAATCCCTGCAGGCTCGCAGCTTTCCTCGAAAGATCTCATCGAGCTGTGTTAACGACAACTTTGGTTTAGCAGAATTCTGTCGTCCCACTGCTGTGGTTGGCAAACCATCAAAATAATGGAGCTGTGGCAGTATTTTGATTACTTGCTTGCGGTATTCACTCTCCTCGAGATCAGTAAAACAGTTGAGTTCGGTCTGTCCCATCACATTGCACATCATTGAGAGCTCTCTAAGATTGGGGCACTGGACCTGCAGTTCCTGCAACCAATCACTGATATTGATGAGGTTGCAATTGTTGAGCCTGTCCAAAGAGTATGAAAATGAGTGATGAGTATACTAACACACGCATATACAAATGTTTCAAACTTACCAGAGGATTTCGAGATTTTGCAGCAGCGGCAAAGTAGTATGATCTAGCTTATAATTTCGATCAAGTATGAGTGTCTGCAGCTGCGTGAACTCACGAAGAAAGGACAAATTCTTAAATTCGTTGTGACTTAAATCCAAAAACACAATTTCGTGCGAAATTTTCGATATAATCTCCTTGGGTATCGCTTCCAGATGTCCGTAGGCGAGCGAAAGACGTTTATTCGCCCTCTCTGCGGGACTGTTGAACAGTTTGCTGTCATATTCAAAGATTTTATCGAATTGAGTTCTGTAAACCAGGAATAAAATAGATTATTTTGTATACGATTTTCCATAAGATGTATTTAAAAAGATTTGACTAACATTGTACTTTCCATATCCACTGTTAGTCTTTACTGGACAAATAGTTGAGAGAAGAAGTCCAAACAAATTTTTTCTAAAAGTTAATTAAAACTTTGAAAATTAATTATTCGTATTCGGAATACGTCCCTCACTTCAGACAGTGTAGCTTCCCAGCGAAAGGAACGACAAGTACTAGACTGGATCGATTTTATTTCCGTTGGTTTTTCAATTGAAAAATTGTGATAGTCTAACAATTTTAATCTCTATTTACATAGTTTCACCACACATGAAAAAGTACGGTGTTTACATTACTTGGTCAAGGTACATACATATATCGCTGTTGTTGTTGTTGTTGTTGTTGTTGCTGCTGTTTATCAAGAGACAGAAAATGTGAAAAAGGTGAGTTCCAGGATAGGGAATGAGCTAGTTTTCGATAAATAGAAATAAGGCAGAATACAGAAAACACAATAAAGATGAGAGAATTCGGAACCCTGTCGATTTTAGTTCTAGGATATTTGATCGTTTTGTTTCTGTCACACAACAAAGAATATAGTAAGTCTTAATTAGTAATTGATAGGAATATTTTATATTTTAATATTAAGTTGTGAGGGTAATACAAACAAATTAAGAAACTGAAAGATGGAAAATTAATCTAACTTATATTTAAAAAAAAGTGGAATTAATAAAAATTCTGTTGGTAGATCTTAATGCTCATGGTTGCTAATTCAGTGTCCATATAAATAAATAAAATAATATAAATAAATAACATAGGAAGTCAGTGTTAGTTAAGAACTAACTGTTTTCTAAAAACGAGTAAATATTTTTATTTTATATTTCAAACACATTCCTTTGTTAACTAGAATTTAGTGTACTTTATTATTTTGAATTTATACATAAATCGAAGAGGAGTAGTTCTCCGTGTTAAAAAACAAATACAAAATACGATATGCAAACTAAATGAAGAAGTAAAGTAAGTAAAAGTAAAAAGTTATGTATTTTATACTCGTATACGTGTGTATCGTATCAACATGTATGCATGTTTGCATGCACACTCGATTTACTCGTCCCTAAATCGGGAGACGAGGTAGTAATCGCAGCTCTTTAGATAAGCTTGTTTTCTCGAGCGCATGAACAGTAATGATGAAGTTGTAAAAATGGCGATTAAAATAAGTATGTTAAAAAAAGCCGGACCAGCAGAACAATAAAAATAACACAAACAACAACAACGGCAGCAGCAACAATGAAAAATCAATTCAATTAAATTGAAGAAATGTCTTGTTATCATCTCAGTTGGTGGACGAGGTCTGGTACGTTTTTTTTCTTCGCTTGAGTCGAAAAATCTCCTTGAAACTGAGCGTTGGTGTGTTTTTTATGATATTCTTGTTGTTATTGTTGCTGCTGCAGTTGTTGATGTTGCTGAGGAATCCGTTATTGGAATAGTTGTTGTTGTTGTTGTTGTTGTTGTTTTGTATGATTAAATTGTTGCCGTTCAGAGGTCTTGTTTCGTTTTTTATAGATTCTGCAGTTTCTACCGATGATGGTACTGGTGTTTTAAAGTTATTGTTGTTCTGTTTTTGTTGACGTCCATAACCACAATGACCCAATGTTGTCAACAAGGGAGCAGTTGAAGGACTTCGCGTCACGCCATCCAAGTACTCTAAATCTGGCAATACATTGAATATGTACTCACGATAGTCGGCTACTATGGAAGTAGGCGTGGCTGGATCGTTTAAAGCATTCGAGGTTAGCGTGCAGAAACTGAAATTCGAATTGATGCCCGGATTGCCCATTATAGAAAGTTGCTCCAGTACAGGGCATTGCATTTGCATGCGTTGGATCCATGTTGCTACGTTCGAAATATCACAATTGTTAATCCTGTAAAGAGTCGGTTGCCGAAATGGATAGGTTCAATAAACCTCCTCTACATGTGCTCAAAAACCAGAACTTACCACAAAATCCTTAAATTCGGCAGATATGGCAAAGTGTTGACATCCAGGCGTCCGTTGCGATCCAAAATTAATGTGTGCAGCGCTTCGAAGAAGCTAAGAAACGACAGGTTCTGGAAGTTGTTATAGCTCAGGTCGAGGCATTTCGTGTGGGCGGCGAACTTCTCCGCAATGCGTTTGGGTATCGTGCGCAGGTTCTCGTAGGCCAACGATATGCGTCCGTTCTCCTCGAGTATGTTTTCGCCGAAGGAGTCGCCGCTGGCGTAGCTGCTCGTCGAAACGTTGGAGGAGCGCGTTGAGTTGGGGGAGGGGGTCGAAAGCATTTTGTAGTAGTCGCAGATGCTGTTCGCGGTGACGTCGTTGAAATCCTCGATCAGCAGACTCTCCGATGACTGGAAGTTCGCGCACTTTTTCAATAGTTTATGAAGGGTAGTTTCACTGGAAGAAAGAAATAGATTCAATCAAATAATTTAATTTTATCGTCTAAAATATTTAATACAAAAAGTAGTCAGCAGTTGAAGCTTAATTTCAAGGCAAAATTCTTTGATGTTGACACCTTTCATCAGAAGGGAATCGACGCTTTCTTTTGAAATCAGTTGCTAAACAAGTCACACTCTTGCTTTTAATTTTTAATATTTTTTTATATCACTTTATGCTTTATATGTATATTTTATATTATTTTTTTTGTATCTACTTCCTACTTGCTTTCTTTAGAGTGTGGCTTTGCTTTTGATAAGTTTTCTAAGTTCTTCCGGTGATATCCTTGGTTATCACCGGTACCATGCATATGTATGTATGTCAGTACATTATTGTTTGCTGTTTGGTTGCACATTTTTTATTGCAAATTACTTCTACAATTAAACTTAAAATAAAACGCGAATTTGTGTATTTGTCCGAAGGATACATTTTGTAGCAATTTGTAATTTTCATATGCAGCATTGTACTTGTACACACATGTCAATCAATCAATTAAATATGAATATCATTATCAATAATTACAAAGGAGGTTCTATCAAATTTTTGAATGCAGGAAAGTAATTATTGAGTGTTGTTGAGGGAAAAAGAAAGACCTAAAAAACTTAAATACAACAATGATTGATTATATAAATTGTTATAATGTATTTATTTATTGGTCTACAAAACCTATATAGAAAAACTGTATAAAATATCCAGGGTGAAATGCAAGTTTATAAAAACAATACAATTGTATATTGTAAGAACAGCGACTAAGCTTGTAAACAAATGTGTTTTGTTTTTGTATCAACCGTATGACATGCTGATACTATATACTCGTATGCAGTATATATGCAAATAAGTATGTACATATGTACGCACGATGAAGACTTCTCGCGTGGAAAGTTCCGGTACCGGGTACCAAAATAATATTTGTATGTTTGTAATACTTGTTAATTAATAAATAGTACGCGTTTAATGTTTAATCTAACCAAATTATATATGGTATATACTATATATTATACTATATATTTTACCATATAGTATACAATATAATAATGTATTTTTCCTTAAATCCTTTTACAGTTTGTACTCGATGCGAGAAAATTCATGTATATAATATGTTCGGTGTTACGTACTACTTTTTTGCAACATTGTCAATTACTTTCGGAAATTTTTAATTCATAACATTGATGCGCTTACTTACCTATTATCAATTATATTAGAATCTTCAAATGATCTCTCATCTGACATATTTTTACAAACCGCCGAAAAAACAAATCAGTGTCAATTGTGATCAATCGCCACAGAATCTTATTTTCATGTTTTTTCTTATTTACAATCTTTTAACTACTCCTGATATTTTATTGTGTAGTGTGAAACAACAGTACTAGTATTATAATACCAATGTAGATTAATTTATAATACTAATTTTGCTAACATGTATTAATAACAAAGAAGATTCACTTTCCACACGAATCTCTATGAAAATCGTTTGGATGAAAAATTCATATCATTCGTTCGATTATCTTTATTTGGTATATTTTTATATGAATAGATTTTATTTGGCTTTATATGTATAGTATTTTTTGTATACAAATTTGTGGATTTCTTGAATTTTCGTATCAATCTTTCTGGCCTGTAAACCAGCGCATTTAAAGCTGGCGGCTGATGATGCTAATGATGCTGGTGCGGATCACAAGAACGACTGGAAAGACAATCAACAGCAGGCAGCAAGTGACCGAACAAGTGGAAGTGAGTGAGAGAAGTCACACCATCATCATGATCATGATCGCCGAAGCGTCGATCCGCCGCAGCCGCACTCCCAAATTATGTACATACTTACAATTTGTATTATTATTTGCTGTTGTTATTGTTGTTCTTCTTACTCCAGAGTTAGTCCGTGATACTTACTAGTGGTTGTTGTTGCCTTGCCGTCGTCATGTTGCTGTGTCATTGCGTCTGTTTGTCATGTCAGAGCCTGCGGAGAAACAACCGAAGAAACTGTAGTGCCTCGTGCTTGTTTTTATTAAAGTCGCCTCTCTGCTATCATTCTTATCATTGTCAGGCGTTAGTGACGATAGCAACCTTAAAAACCGAATAATCATGATTAATCGTGAAGCGAGTTGAAACATGTAATCCATAAATGGTAGTGTGTATAATACAATATTAAGCATTACTAAAAATATTATATTGGTTTCAACTTTTTTCCCAAATAATCTGGATAAACTTTTCATTAAAATCATAGCGAGAAATATCACATATTTTGAGAGAAATGTGAGTTGAGAAATTATAATGCATATACTATAATATATATACATATATATATATATATATAGTACATATTCAATATTAAACAATAAAAAACTTTTTAAATATTTTCATCAATATTGCGTTGCTTTTGTTTTTAGTATAATTTCAAAACATGTGATATTTAGGTTATGTTAGGTTGGTCTTTACTCTTTTATTCGACTTGATGAATGAACTCTGCAATCAGTAGTTTATATAATCGAGACATGTGGTGTGTGTATATGAATTTAAAAAATGAATACATATGAACATATAAAAACTGTTTAAAATTTCAAGTTGCAACTACTTTCACCTGACTATATTGATTATTTAATGAGTAATTAGAATCGCAATAACAACTGATGTTTAATTTAAAATAGAATAAATGTGAGAAGATCATAATGTGATAAAACTTGGTCTATATACATGAATACATATGTGTGTACATACATACATATCTCTTGATAAGAAGTCAGTCACAGTAAAAACTAAATACATATGTATGTACTTTTTCGCTTCATTATTCTGCCTCAGCTTTCGCTTCATCAGACACACTTTTTCCGTCATTAGTATCAGCGTCAAGTAGACGACTGTACGTATGTATAATTAATTTAAAATATTATACGGTATTTAATTGTACATATATAATTATGCCCATAACAGTTTAAGAAAATTGCACAAAATAGAGACTTCTATTATAAGAGTGTCACCATTTGAAATATTGAGTGATAGAATGATTTAATGATTTCAGAAATAATTGAAATAAAAAGGACTTTAAACCAAAACTGCGGATTTTTAATTAATTAAATTGATTATATGAATTATATATAGTATACTATAATGGAAATCAGTTTATTGCACTTCTTATCAGAAGTAAACAATTTTATGTTTAATAATGAAGTAAGAAGCTTGAAAAAAATGAGAAACAACTATACACTATTGCACTGTCCTAACAGCACTCTCATGATAATGATAATGAGAATGATGGTGACAATTAACGGTGTTCAATGGATATGACTTCGAGTGGTGGTGCTGAGTGAAGAAATAACTGCTCATTGCTCATCCAAGAATGAGTAATTTTATGTTTTGTTTAATACAAGGCATTAGCAGAATTAATTAGAGAATTTTGTAATCAGAAAAAAATGTGCACTTATTACCGTAATTAAAACAAATTGCAATTAAACATTTTTTTAAAAAAACTTTTTGAAAATTTCAAATTTTAGCATTAATTATCTCAAAAAGTGCTCGAAATAGGAACCTAATTCAAAAACGAGGTTAAGCAGCAATATTTGGCTTCCAAAACCAGTACTTAGAAATGATCTGTTTCTAGTCTGTTGTTCTAGTTTCCAAGTTTGTTGTCTCTTCTTATGCGAAACACCCTGTATATACTAGATGAATCTGCATATCAGAATACGTGATCTGCTTAGATAAATTTACATATCGTAGCTTTTCATTTTTCTCTAAACACTGTAGTCATAATAGTCTTGTTTCGCCCTTGTTTCTTGAGCGATAAGCTCAAGAAAATTATAAAAAATACTTTTTCCACCAAAAGTAATGGTGTCGCGGAAATGTTTATTTTCATAAATAATAGGTATTTTAAATTTCTTCATAACGATAATCATGGTAACTGTATATGTTTAACAGTTTAGGAGATATGGTGATAAGAATTTCGACTGGCTATAACTCGATAACTAACTTGACTAACAAGAGGAATAAAAAATTGTTGTTGTTGTAACCATCATAAAAAAAAACTAAAACAACAACAAAATTGAAGTGATTCCGCAACGGTGAAGCGGTAAAGTTTCCAATGTCTTGTTTGATTTAATCAAAGATCCAGTTTCTGCTTTATTGTCCTATTATAATTTTTCGTTTTATTGCATTTACTCTAATTATTGTAATTCCATACAAATAACCAATATACAATAAAGTATTCAACAAAGTTCGGAGGATGATGAGTTAACCCCCGCTTCTGAACTAAGATTGTTTGTTGTTTTCTCTCTCGTCTGGCTTCCGAGTTATGGCTCATTGAATTTAGAAAATTTCAAACCTATATCTCCAAAACTATACGATGTATCAACGATAACCTACAAGTTATGGATATCGTTGGAACGGTGTTCATTTATCTTTTATTTCTGTAAAACAGTATTTTATCGAAAAACTATTAATATATATATCAGATCTATAAACATTGATTTAATAATATAGAATAAACTTAGAAAAGTATACAATATGTAGAGTAATATCTGTCTTATTATATGTTAGAAACAACTTTACCGTTATGGAACAGTATCAGCATAAGAAACTAAAGCAACAACAACGAAGAAACTGGAGTACTTCGAGTACTGGAGTACCACAGTGGTAAAATTAAGTTACATATATGTATATTATTTCGCTTAAGCCACGGTTACGCTACCGAGCATACTCGGTGAGCATTTTAGTCCCATTTTTGTGATCGGAGTGCGTGCTTAAAATATGCTTCTGTTCGACCCACGCTGTTTTCAAAAATAGATATTTGTTTTAACCTTTAACAGCAACCAGTCTACTATAAAAATGAAGAAACGTATTACTTAAGCTGTAGTTTTCGACGAGTGTTCAAGGTCTGAAAGCGTGATGTTTAGAACGGGGAAAAATGCCATTCTCTCTTTTACACACAAAACATCAAAAAAGTCCTACTTGCCGAGTAATATATTTTCGGTAGCGTAACCACGGTTTTAGATTGCAGACAAAAACTTAACGATCTTTGCAACCCTGCAAATTTGTAAACGATTGAAACAATTGCAAGTAGCGAGTGGACAAAACAGTGCGTTTTACAAAATATTTATATTACACAACATCTAAAAGGTATTATCTGGTATTATTATCTATTAGACCTTTCAAATGATTCTGTTTATTTTCGAGAAAAGGGAAGTTAAATTTTGCTTTGTTTTAGCAAATGGTTTTTGTTTTTAGTTCAGTTTTCTTTCAACATCCAGAAATTTGTTTTGAAATCTGGAAATGTGGAGTGAGTTTTAATATTTTTATTACAGTACAAAACAGATTTCATTTAACAATTAAAAGTTCTGTTTGTTTTAATTTCAATAATAAAAGAAAATAAAGTTTATATTTAGTTTAATTTTAAGAAAAAAAATGTTCATTTTGATATGGATTGAAGTAGTGAAAACAAAACGTTGAAAGCCGAGTGAAAGATTTTGCTCATTTGGGTTGATCTAAAATGAAAGTGCATTCAAGTGTTAAACTTCTACTCACTTCTTACAAAACTACAAATATGCAAATTATATTTATTAACGTCGGTATTACAAATTAAAAAAATTGTATTACACACACATTAAGAAAAAATAAATAAATAAGAAAAAAATAATGAGGAGTATTACTAGTGTGTGAGGAAATTTAATGTATGAATATGAAATTTAACCCAAATATGTATGTATATTAATTCATTGAGTTAATTATGTTATCGTTCTTTATCATTATATGAAGGTACATATATTAATTACTTCGAGTTACATGTTTATTTACTTTAGTTAGAGGCAAATAGAGTCCTAGTATGTTCTACAATATATCTATGAAACGATATTGATGAAAATATAGGAATTTATAAAACGACAAAAAGATTTAATCCGAAAATTATTTTAAATTATTATTTGTTTATTAATATTGGCATAACGAAGAAAATAATGAAATTATATCGGGTGGGTGTTCTTTTTGCCCCTTTAGCCATGTAGTTTATTATGGATTTATTGTAGTTTATTTGGAGGTTTAGAGACTTCAGAATGTTGTGAAAAGTGTTTAAAATATTAACAGCCCTAGCATAATCTGTGTGATGAGACATAATTAGGAAATGGTCTGCCAATTGAAAAGTATTGGTATTTGAGTTTTGTATTTGATGGAGGTCTTTATTGTATAAATTAAAGAGGATCGGGCTTAGAGAGCTGCCGTGAGGTAGATAATTTTGTATGATTACAGTTCCTTGTCTAGCCAGAGGGTTCTTTTGCTGTTGGTTTCTTTAGGAAATATATAATCCAGTTTCGGATGTTTATGGATTGATATTGGCTAGGAGGTTATGAAGTAGAGTTAGGTTGACACAATCATACGCCTTTGAAACATTGAATACCGCAATGATGACTATTTCTTTATTGTTTTTTGCCTCCGTTTGCCTCCCTTTCTATATGCGAAAGATTTGTTCGGTAGGACATTGGACTTTTCCATGTGATCTACCGGTCTTGTTTTTATAATTTGGTTGATTAGTTTCATAAAAACAGTGATTAGGGCTATGGTCGGAAGTTCGTTATGTCTGACAGGTCTTTTTGGTTTGGGTATCGGACATATTTTGATGATTCTTCATTCCGGATGAATACGACAGTTTGACCATTGGTGGTTGAGGGCTTTTAGAAGAATTTGAAGCGAGCTTACTGATAGGGTCAGTATCATTTCATATGTACGTCACTCCGTCATAACCTCCTACCTAGGCCTTGGCTTTGCAGCTTAACACCGTTTTTAGTTCCTAAATTGTAAAGGGTTGGGGTATGGTTGTTTGTTTGGTGATAGTATTTGATATTGTTGTGGCTTGTGGAACCTGATTTTTGAGAAGTTGTAGGTAGACTGTGTTATTTTCATCGCACCTAGTTTTTTTTCAAAGCCCGCATTTATGCAGCCTTTAATGAATCTATGAAAGAGGTGTAGGTTTGGATTATGAGCGAAGGAGCTAATTTTGTTATTGAAATCGGTTGTTTGCCTGTTTTTATGGCTTTTTTAAAGTTATTTTTAGCGCTGATAAGATTAATGACATCATCAAAGGTTTTTGTTCTGATGTATTTCTTTTGGCCTGCGCTTTTTAGCCGAAAGAGTTTTTTATGTCTTCATTCCCCCACTTTTTAGGACAGGTTTTGTCTTTGTCAGTAATTTTAACCAAAGAGATCTGGATTGTTTTCCTTATGTCAACATGGATTTGGCAGATTTAGTTGGCTTAAAGCTTTGATAAGTTTATTTTTGATAAAAAAATTTGTTTATTGTGTTGTTTATTTTTATAACAACGTGTAACGAACAGGGTATTTACTAAAAAAAAAATTCAATAGCTCCGCTGCTGAGGGTGGCTCAGCTCTTCCGGCCATGCTCAGGGAAAGTGGGGGGGGGGGGGTTCATGAACCCCAACAGCGGAAAGGAAACCCTGTTATGCGGATATTAGATTACGAACATTGTTCGAAATAACTGTAAAATTGTTTTTGCTTTCTGTACAAAACTGTCAACCTTACGCTCTTAGGTTTCAGAGTTGAGTTCATACAGAGAGGATGAACTTTTGCGAAGCAAAACCAAATGTTTGTGGTCGTCGACAACAAACTTCGATTAAAACGGTGTTCTAGTGTGCTGAAACAAAATAGTACTCGCGTTTAGGATTGAAATAAGTGCACTTTTATTGATAAAAGGTATTTCACGTAAGAAAAATAATCTCAAAGCAACTCCGTAACTTTGCTTTTTATTTGTAAATATTGATATTTGTAGAGCATAGAGCAACTACAGTGGTCACACAATTTATTCGTACACCCTGCATTGCATACAAAATATGCAGTTTTTTACTTTAAGTATTTGCAATTAGTCCATTATTTCTCTTGGATCAATGTAAGAATGGTGTATTCTTTACGATCTGCCACAAAAAACAACCGTTATGTCTGCTCACACAGAAGAGTTCCATGAAAAACAAACAGAGATGGTAAAATATTGCAAAAAAATTATTCGTACACTCTCTTTTTATGATCCTGTTGCTGCAAATATAAAGGTAATTGACATCAGTGTTTTGACTAATTTTGTGGGAAATGAAGTATCATTGGTTTTTCTAAGCATTTTCTACCGATTCGGTTGGCAATTGGCAGCAAATCACCAACCAGCCGGAAGACCAAAAATATTAACTCCGCGTGAGGAGCGTAAAATAATAACTTCCGTTGTGCAAAACCCGAAAATAACCGCCACGATACTATGTCAAGATATGCAAGAGTCTTTAAAAAAAAAAATAAGCACACAAACAATTCGTAATTGTTAAAACCCGAAAATAACCGCCACGATACTATGTCAAGATATGCAAGAGTCTTTAAAAAAAAAAATAAGCACACAAACAATTCGTAATTGCCGGCATAATGCTGGTTATCGCAGCAGAGTGGCACGCCGTAAGCCATAGATATCTAATATTAACAAAAAGAAGAGATTAGAATTTGCCAAATGCTACGTAATCTTCAGCGATGAATCAAAATTCAATGATTTTGGACCATTTACGTAGCATTTGGCAAATTCTAATCTCTTCTTTTTGTTAATATTAGATATCTATGGCTTACGGCGTGCCACTCTGCTGCGATAACCAGCATTATGCCGGCAATTACGAATTGTTTGTGTGCTTATTTTTTTTTTTAAAGACTCTTGCATATCTTGACATAGTATCGTGGCGGTTATTTTCGGGTTTTGCACAACGGAAGTTATTATTTTACGCTCCTCACGCGGAGTTAATATTTTTGGTCTTCCGGCTGGTTGGTGATTTGCTGCCAATTGCCAACCGAATCGGTAGAAAATGCTTAGAAAAACCAATGATACTTCATTTCCAACAAAATTAGTCAAAACACTGATGTCAATTACATTTATATTTGCAGCAACAGGATCATAAAAAGAGAGTGTACGAATAATTTTTTTGTAATATTTTACCATCTCTGTTTGTTTTTCATGGAACTCTTCTGTGTGAGCAGACATAACGGTTGTTTTTTGTGGCAGATCGTAAAGAATACACCATTCTTACATTGATCCAAGAGAAATAATGGACTAATTGCAAATACTTAAAGTAAAAAAATGCATATTTTGTATGCAATGCAGGGTGTACGAATAAATTGTGTGACCACTGTATGTGTAATCACAATTCTGAACAAAATTTTGATAGAGAGCAAAAATGGTTCATCGACAACAAACAATGTTTATAGTGTAATATCCGCATTACAAACAAACAGAACAGAGCTAAGGCTTACCTAGGCTAAACAGCCATTCAAAACAGACGAGCAAAAAAAAAAATGATAAAATCACTCGGCGGACGGACATGGAAGAATAGGGTGCAGTCGCAAGGGTCTTGAGAGAGGAGGGGGGGGGGGGGGGGAGGATTAGGTGGAAGTCTCCATCCCCCTTCTGTACCCACCCAACCTGGCCGGTATCAGAGATGTGATGTTCCGGCCCCAAAAACCTTTGATTATTGTTCAGTTAACTTATGTAATTCATGTGTATTTTAGGACAAATTGAGGATAATAGATCAGCTTTTCTTTCAGTTCAGCTTTTTTAATACATGCTTTAATTTTTATCAATATATTGTTTATTCTTTAATGTATATTTGCTTTTAGTTTACTTTAATTATTTATTTTAGTTAATTTCTTTATTTTAATAATTATACGATATTCAGTAAAGAAGGAAACACATTTGGCACATTTTCTTGCTTCTTTTCTTTTTATTGATTGATTTTTTTAATGAATTAAGATTTTCGTATGTTGGGCGACTTATTATCTAAAATTAAGTCCGAATCGCGTAATAATATTAACACATCTATATTTCAAACACGACTAACGACGTGCATCCGCACCAAGTACTTGTCACCAACTGTCCTTTCTAATTCGTTTGCTTTGACCATCGACCACACTGCAGATATCGCTGTCTCCCTCCCTCCCATCATGATCGGCACTCTGAGCAAATGACGTAGCATGGCGTGATGTAAAGTGCATACAAAAAAAAACCCTTTGATTTGTAAGATCACGCCATGCTACGGCATTTGCTCAGAGTGCCGATCATGATGGGAGGGAGGGAGGAATTATCATAGGTGTTAATTCTACTGTATATATGTATGTATATTTAGAGTGTATCATATGTGGAAATTTAAATGTACATATTTTCTAAGTCTTTACGTTGTATTATCCTTTACTTTGTTTCGTCTTCTTATTTCTAAGTGTCAATGATACAAAACAACAACAAACCAATACCGGTTTGTTCCGTTAATCATTGCTTAAGCAATCATGTAAGAATTTTATGTGCTCAGAAAGTTTCAGTGAATAAAGTATAGTCCATTCGTTTACACTACGGGACCCGCTCTCTCCGACACAAGGTGGGGAGAGCAAGACACCGACATCTGCAATGCGGCGCAGCGAAATGGGTGAACGGAACACAGGGTGAACCGAGTTTTGCTGTGACCCACAGGGTGAATCTACGGGCGAACCTCACAAAACAGGTGTTGTTTGACAACCTCGAGGCAGAACAACAGCTGAGAAAGGCAGCCTGTTGGGGATTAACAAAAAGATAAAGATCAATTTCGAATGGGTCATTATTCATGCCGGGAAAGTCACATATAATAATATTACCAAATGTCTTTAGCATGGAATACTCCCATCGGAGGTCGGAGTGTTTGGGTTGGTACTTTTGACGTACGACACAAGTTGCAGCGCGATATATATTCCGACACTTGGGTTCGCATTCCAGGCCAATATAGATGCCGACGAAGTTTCTCCAACGTCTTCCCAATTCCTGCATGAGCTGAGGTGGGCAAGTCGTGAGCGTTTCGTATCGTCGAATACCGTAACTCAGAAGGGACATAAAGTTTCCATCCTAAATCATCAGTGTCATCATTGCCCGTTGCGAATTCATTACGGTGATACAGATATTTATCGCCGACTCGAAAGTCGGGGAATTGATCGCCCGAAAGCTTGTCTTTAAGAACCTGGTACTCTTCGGAGTAGTACGCCGGGAACTCCAGGTCGATAAACGTTGCGTGATCAATCTCGATCGAGGAGATCTCCCCAAGTGGAGCATCTTCCATCGATCTTGATAACGCATCCGCCACCACGTTGGCCGTACCTTTGCGATGTTCTATCGTAAAGTCGAAACCTTATCATTTTAATGCCCACCGGGCTAATCTCCCTGCGAGGTCTTTCTGATTCATCAACCATTTAAGACAGGAATGGTCGGTAACCACTTTGAATTCGTGGCCCTCGATATACATTCGGAACTTCTTGATAGCCAAGATAACGGCCAAGCACTCGAACTCAGAGACCGTATAGTTACGTTGTGTCTTATTCAGCTTTTGGGACATGTAAGCGATAGGGCGCTCATTCCCTGCTTCATCGCATTGAGCATGCACCGCTCCTACACCCAGCTGACTGGCATCACACTGCACTACAAAGGGTTTCGAGTAATCGGGATGTACTAGAAAAGGTGCACTGGTAAGGAGGTTTTTAATCTCTTCAAATGCCTGTTGAGCCAGTGGTCCCCAGATGAAGGTTTTGCTTTTCGTAAGCAATTCGGTTAAGTGGAAGGTGATCGTCGCGAAGTCTGGAATAAACTTCCGGTACCATCCGACCATGCCGAGGAACCGTCGCAACTGTTTCGTGGTTTTTGGAATCGGATAATCGCTAATTGCCCTGACCTTTTCGGGATCGGTACGCAAGGATCCGTTACCCACTATATATCCCAAATAACGGACCTCAGAGAGACAGAACATGCTTTTAGACACGTTGATTGTTAAGCCGGCGTTTAGCAAACAGGTAGCCACCTCTTTCAAGTACACCAGATGAGAGGATAGTCATGAGTTTTGAAAGGTGTGTTGTTTGTTGTTTAGGTTGATAAAATTTGAGGATGAGAGGATAGTCATGAGTTGTTTGCCTCTGGCCGAGGTTATGGAGTCACCACATTATTCTTGTTTTCAAGGAATCGGAAGATCTTTGTTATTTCTGTGGTAAAAAGATTAGCTTTAGTAGCATACGGGGTATATGCAGATGGAATTGTGATATTTGGCTGAAGGTTTGTTGTTTGTACTACTAAAATGGAAAGTTATTTTTTTGAAAGTGATGTTGTTGTGAATTGTTATTGAAACTACCCCATACCCGTCTGTTCTGTTTTTGAATATAAGTTCATAGTTTAGGATTTTTCAATATTCTTTTCTCTCATCACATCGCATTATGATTTCAAAAGTATCCAAGTTGGTTTTTGTTGGTCTTTAGACTTTGGATGTTACAACTGAATATTTATTTTGCAGCTTAATTCGCCATACATATAATTTTTAAAAAAATTATTGTTAAATACAACGACCACATTTGTGAGCTAGTTGAAAAACAATAAAAATTAATTTTCTTACTTTTTACGACATCTTTGTGGATGCGATTTGGCAAAGGTAGTGTACATCAGAAAAAGAGAGAGAGATTCCAAATTTAAAATCTTAATTTGAATACCGTTCTTAATATTGAAATACCTTACTAAAATTGGATAAAGTTTTATTTCATTGTGTCTCGTGCACATTGTGTACAGTGCACTCGGGAAAACGTCAACACTAGTTTACGTCAACATCCCAAAACGTCAACCCTTAATTTTTTACATTGTGTACTCTAAAACGTCAACCAAACCACAAAGCTCTAAAACGTCAACTTTAAATAAACCAAAATTTTGAATTTAGCAACAGTTAAAATACACAGTTTTGATCACACACACATTTATTTTATGAAATTAGTTCAGAAATTTGGGTATTCCCCATTATGAATTATTGTGTGAAAAGCGAAAGTATCCTTCATAACTGCCAATTTTTTTTTCATTAGTTCCAAAAGTATTCCCTTTAAAAAATGTCAGTTTGGATGTTGACGCTGCTGTGTCATGAGACGTTTTATGTACTTTAGTTTCAATGTGTGCCGTTATTGCACTACGTCCATGAATTGCAATTGAAAATTCCCTATTGCAGATTGTGCATTTAACCAAGGAGTCATCATTTTGATTTTTAACTACAATGTAATATACAAGTAATATATAGTAAAATGAAAATGAAACTACACTCCGGAGCATAACTATAAACGCAGTCAAAATATGCTCAGTTTTGCAATTTACTGTTTTAAATATATTTATTTTTTCTTTGATTATGAGAGGGAAGAGAGAAAAAATCTAATAAAAGCAAATTTGCAAAATCTTATCGCTGTAAGTACCGTTATTGTTAATTTGTGTTAATTTTGCCGGAGCATAACTATAAACGCACTCGAATAATTTGATGAAATAAAATAGAAGCAGCAAAAAAAAGGATAGTTTTAGTATGTGGTTGGACCACCTTTATTTTGTATTACTTCAAATAATCTGTTTGGCATACTTTTTGTTAAATTAAATATTGTTATTTGGTCTCCATTTTCCCAAGCACTGAGTACCGCTAATTTTAATTGCCGAATACTGTCGTACTGCATGTTTTCTTTGTAGACATCCATTGCTAGGAGTCCCCAAATGTTTTCAATTTGGTTTTAGGTGTGGGGAGCACGCGATGGTCTTGCAACCAGGAATGAGTGGCTCGGCTTACATGTATTCTGGCGTTATCCTGTTGGAAAACCCAGTACTCATTGCCTATCTTTTCCATAAATGGCAATAAATGCATTCGCAATACCTC
The DNA here is from genome assembly GCA_949629155.1 of Myopa testacea. Classification (NCBI taxonomy): domain Eukaryota; kingdom Metazoa; phylum Arthropoda; class Insecta; order Diptera; family Conopidae; genus Myopa; species Myopa testacea. The sequence goes on along the minus strand of OX451345.1, from coordinate 41,340,280 downwards.
CATGTATTCGTATGAATTCATTCGAGTACTGGGAAGCGCCAATTCCAGCATTCCATCGACACAGAGAGCTACCCAAACCATTAAACTGGCTTCATCGAAATAGCGTTTTCAAAACATTTCGGGATCCTTTCGCAAGTTACGCCAATATTCATTGAAACCATCTGGGCCATCCAAGTTCCACTTTTTCTTGTTAGAATATTTGCATAAAATATTTATATTCAGTATCTTACCTTGAAGAAATTGGTTTGCATATTTGCTTTGACGTGCCAAAAGTCGTGGTGCCGATTTAAATTTTTGGCGGTGAATGAGTTTGGAACTCCTTAACACCCTGTGAATTGTCCATTTGGATACGTTTAGTCCACAGTCCTGAGCAATTTTGGCAGCACTCTTCTTTGAGTTGCTGGCATTCTTAATAATGCAACGCTGGCATTCTTAATAATCCTCCTGTTCTGTTTTTTCCATAATTTTAAGAATTGGCTAACACATTTCTCATTGCAGCATCAGACCGATTGAGGTTTTTAGCAATTGCACACTTGATCAAGCCTTCTTAATGAAATGCAAGAATTTTCCCAATTTCTAATTGCGTAACTACGTTTCCGGGCTGCTTTTTATTATTATTTTTTATTATTTATTATTATTTTTCATTATAATTATTATTTATTTTTTGCTGCTTCTATTTTATTTTATCAAATTATTCGAGTGCGTTTATAGTTATGCTCCGGCAAAATTAACACAAATTAACGATAACGGTACTTACAGCGATAAGATTTTGCAAATTTGCTTTATTGCATTTTTCTCTATATCCTGTCATAATCAAAGAAAAAATAAATATATTTAAAACAGTAAATTGCAAAACTGAGCATATTCTTACTTCGTTTATAGTTATGTATAATATTAAGTTATGTATATGTAATAGTAATGAGTGTATAATATTAATACTTACATGCAACTTCACCTTCACTTGATAAATAAAATAAAATTTGATTTTATTTTGTACACCTCAAATCTTGTTAACTTGAACAAAAAGTACGAAATTTTTGGTTTTCTCTAACCTTAAATTAATTAAACAGAAAGGGAATTCCCATAAAACTTTCCCGTACATACTACGCATACGTCAAGACTGTTAAGCATCCGTACATACTGAAATACAAATGAGTATAAAAAGAGTACAAAACTGAGTAAATGAGTATAGTTGGTCACCCAGGGCCGCGTTTAGAAAATTTGCGCTCAGGGGCTCGAAATCATCGAGCGCCCCCAACTAGCCTCCCTTCCCTATTGAAAAATCTGAAAATTTTTCATTTTGAATCTATTACATTTTATTGAAAAAATATAGTGTTTCATGACATATTGTTTACATAATTTCCATATAATCATTGCAATGCAAATCAGTTCTTTTTTTCATATATGACAATATAAATCAAAAATTCAAAAATTTGTGTAAGGGTTGGAGCTGCGATAATTGATAAAAGCGATGATACTAACAAACTGAAAAAAATTATGCGTATTGTCATTAAAGAGATCATATTGGAGTGAGTTACGTTGAGTTGTGTACTATATAGAACAACGATAAGCGCGTCGAAAATAGAAATACAACATAGAACATTTTTTCACTCTTACTCAGCTCCAACGTAGGCGTTCCCTAATTTATAAAAGTATTTTGCTAATGGTTTTCAATTTTTGATTTTTGGCCTGTGGTTTTTCAAGTGAAAGTTGCATCGGACCATTTTTTACTTTGTTTCTACCCTAATACAACTTTCCGACACTTCTTTTCTGAAAATATTTTTATAACCTCATCAAAATTAATGTTTGCACAAAATTCTGACTCAATATTTAAAATAGAAAGATTGTTGAGTTTATCTTGGCCTAATGTTGCCCTAAAAGTATTTTTCACTCTTTTTAAAGCTGAAAATGAACGTTCGCCGGTGCTGTTTGTAAGAGCCAGGGAAAGGTATATTTTTATTGCCACTTCGACGTTTGGAAATGTCGCTTGAATTTTATTTTCACAAATAAATCTCAAATAAGATATGGGAAGAGGAACATCGGAGGGAAATTCTTCATTACTAATAAAATATCTAAATTTAATGATTTCTTCTACGAAATCGTCTTCCAAATCGCAATTATAAATTTTTGCAAGATTTTTCGCGTAAGCTCTCATTTTGTCGTTTCCAACTTCGGAAAAATTTTGGATTTTGTTTAGGAATCCAAATGTTTCCCAATGATGTGTATAACTTGTCGCTCTTTTTTCTAGGGCATTAATAAGATGATCTAAAATCGTGAAGAAAACTTTAATTTTCATTGCGTTTCGCGAATCAAAAACAGTATCCGCTTCTGGACCTTCATCAAAGTGACGCTTCCTTTTCCGATAGCTTTTTAATTCGTATTTCTCACAACCAGATTTTTCTATGCCTCTTTTCTCAAAATCTAGATAGTTTTCTGTTGTTCTAAGATCCAAGAGGTAATTCTTTAAAGAGTTATATAATTTTACCACAGCTCCCAAATCAATATTAACATTTTGCAAGCTTTTATTTGTAGCATTGAATTGATGTAAAATGTCACTCCAAATTTCGCAAATAATCGCGGTTTCCAACTTATTCAATGAGTTCATCAAAGATTCTGATTCTATCCTGTTTGTTCGTTTCTGATTATCATCAGTTATAAGCTCTTGTAAAGCATTTCGAAAATGAATGTATCCTAGAGATAATGCTTTTGTTGCATCCGCTCTGGCAGACCAGCGCGTATCACATAATCTTTGTGGAACTAATTTACTATCCGATGTAGAAAGGTGTTTTTTCATAATTTCCCATCTAGATGTTGAACCAGAAAAAAATACATAGAGATTTTGCATAAACAAAAAAAATCTAGTAGCTTCTGAGCAACAATCAGCTCCGCAATTTCCAACTAAATTTAAGGAATGCGCCGCACAAGGAAAATAAAAGGCCAATTTATTTTTTTCTCTGAGTCGTGCCTGCAATCCACTGTAACACCCTGACATGTTTGCTGCGTTGTCGTAAGACTGACCTCTGCAGTTGTGAAAATCGATATCTAAGTCCTCTAAAATGTTCAAAACTGCGATACCCATTTGGTCTCCTTTGTGACCAACGTTTGGTAAAAAAACGAGAAAACGCTCTACAGGACAATTGTTTTCAGATACATAACGAATGACGAGAGTTAATTGATCTACGTTTTCAATATCTGGCGATGAGTCGACAATTATTGAAAAGTATTTAGCATTTCTTATTTCTTGTACAATAGATTTCCTAACGTGTTCGCCTAAGATTTCAATGAATTCATCGCAGATAGTATTCGAAAGATATGAAATGTGTCCACTATTTTTGTTTCCATGCTGAGAAATATGAACCTTTAAAAAATCATCATATTCTGCCAATAGCTCCAAAGTTCCGAGGAAATTTCCATTGTGGGAGTTGTAAAAATGCTCACTACTACCGCGGAAGGCCAACCCACGAGAAGAAAGAAATCTGACCACAGATAAAATTCTTTTTAACACCATACACCAGTAATTTCTCTCTCTATCAAATTGTATTTCGAGAGCTGTATCGATACGCCCTTCAATTCTAGATCTGGTTAAAAACAATCCTAAAGATTTATGATGAGCAGAAGATATTTCGTGTTGAGCAATTCTCTCTTCATGTTTCCAGTCTTTAAAGCCTTTGTAGAACCGATTTTCTTTATCCCCAAAAAGCTTACAGTATATACAAAATATATTTCCACTCGTTTGAGAATATATCATCCAATCTCGTCTTCGTACTTCCAGGTTTTTTAGTTTTCGAAAAAACATATTTCTTCTCGCGTATCTTTTCTGATTTCCATCAATAATAAGCGATGCCGAAAATTCTAATGCGTCTATGTTTTGATTTGGATGATTTTTTAATATATAAGAAACGGATGCGTGGTCTTCTTTCCACGTGTCCGGATCTTCAATGTCAATATGATTATCTCTAATTTCAGTTTCTTTGAATACTTTTATTGTATCGGATGTACCGGTGGTCAGAACTTCCGATTCGTTTTCCTTTTCATTTTGTTCTGCCAATTCCTCTACATTTATCCTGGTAAAAAAGAAAACGAATTTTCGCACGATAAAATTTATCGGAAAAATGAATCATCCATTATGAATGATATTCGCGACATCATAAGAAAATGAAAAAAGCACGCTCTTTCAATACCCGGTAAACAATAACATATTTAGGCATAACTAGAGAATATGTGAAGTTCTCAGATTTAAAAAATTTTAACATGTTTGGACTTCGGAGAGTAACGGATTATCACGAGACAAAATTTTTATGATCTAAGAACTTCACTTATTCTCTAGTTGTTCCCATATTTATTCCGATTTTAGTAAAAAAACACAATTGTCAGTAACTTACGTTTTGACAATATTACTTGAATTTTCAGTTTCAGACGCACGGCATTCCGCTTGCGTGAAGAAATTTTCAAGTTTTAAAACCTTACTAATCTCCTCTTCTTGCTTCTTAGACTTTTCAATATTTAACTTCCTTCTTGCACCGCCACTCAACTTTTTTTTCAACATATTTTACTACTTGTAATTAAAACTTGAATTGCTTTAGAATATACGAAATGTCAATAAATTATCAGATCAACTAATAAAACGCGAGAATGTTTCAATTTGAGCACTGAATAATGCTTTTGTTAATTTGCATGCACTTCGTTTCGGGCCTCGGGACAACGGTAAAAATCAAAAACAGTGTAGAATGAACCTGCCACTAGCAGTGTTGCCTTCTGGAGCTAGTGTTTTCTTTATAGCGCATTGATGCCAAATAGATAATTTCCCTTTTTTGGTAAAATTCTATTGGTATAAATTCTGTAAATAGCTTATATACTTGGAGGAATTCGATATTCAAACGTATTAAACTAATTGTACTAATAATTTTCATTAAGCTGCTACTTGTTTAAAATATAAAAAATCGGAACTGAATTCTGAAAAATAATTATGACTGAAATATGGGTAATAGTTTGAAAAGTAGCCTCAACAGAGTTAGCATCACTGTCCGAGTAGATACATATATGTGTGAGTTTGTTAGTTCACTTTGTCCACTGCAAGTGGCTTTCAACAGAAATCATCTCACAAACCAACTTCACAAAAAAATTAAGCACGGGAATATTGCCATATTGTTCGATTTTTTTTTTCCAAATTCTATTACTAATCTTTAAATATTTGCCGATTTGATGCAAAAGTTTCCACTCTTTTGTTTTTTTTTGTTCAGTTTGATTTTGAAAACAAATGAGAAGCAGGAGCGTGTTGTGGCGAACAAGCCATACTATTATATCAATTTTGTTAGCCTTTTGTGCGCCTGGATGTTTGTGTTTGATAAATTTGAGAACGACTAAATTGTTATGTTTGGTGTAAATCAATTCAGATGAGACTCTTACTGTTTGATAGTATCATTGTAGTTAAGTTGCTAGTAACATAGTATGTTAAGTAATTTTAGCTATATTTAAATTTAAATTATATTTTAATAAAAAATCGCAGTTCCTTAAATCGATATATGTTTGCAGTAGGTGCGGCGCCCTTGAAGGCTTGGCGCCCAGGGCTTCAAGCCCCGCAAGCCCATAGGTAAACGCGCTACTGTGGTCACCTTATGATAATGTTAAAATAAACGACCCGAGAAATAAATTTTAAAAAATGGTTGAAACTAAAGATTAGCAAAATGAAGAATCAAACGGCATTTAAAAGAATCAATATTTTAATCTCTAAGCAATTGTAAAAAAATCAAATTTATTAAAAAATTACAAAATATTCACTGAGTTATTCAATGAGTAATGCATCAATAATAAAAAAGGTAAGAGAAAAGGTGAAAAGATGTATGTTCTTACTTGCGTTCAACGTTAGCCTCTGCCATGTTCCGCTGTACCCTGTTTACCGTAGGTATATTTTTTATACTGGCAACTCTTTTGGTGAAACTATTTAGAAAATAAACATTTTTAATTTTTAAATAAAGAAACATAAACAAGAAATGTACGTACTTGAAATAATAACCTGATCTTTTCTTCATCTACTTTCCTGTTGATTTCGTCATAAAACAGCTTAAGGTGGTCGGACATCTTTTGGAAATTCGTGTTAACTTCGCCGTATCGTAGTTATTTCGGCCCCAAATGTTCCATGTACTTTCCGTGGCATTGCTTTAATTAGGCTTACAAGCATTACAAAAAATAGCAAGAATAGCGCTCCAGTCTGTTGTTTTCCAGTAGTTATAGTTGTACTTTTCCTGATTTTTGTCATCAAATTAGCATTTACCTTATCAGCACAACTTTCAACCCGTGGAGATTCTGTATACAGAGGACAAACTTTATGCACCGGCCGTTTAATAATCCCGTTCTGATGTTTGAATGTGACCACTCTTACTTCCTTGCCCTTGCCTGGATGAATTTCAAAACTCTAGCAAGCGACCACCTTGAAGGGGGTGTTGTTTCATCTTTTATGAGAACTACTGCTCCCTGTTTTAAATTTGTTTGAGAATATCTCCACTTATTTCTTTGCTGTAATGTGTGTAAATATTCATCCTTTCAACGATTTCAGAAATCTTGCCGCATATGTGGGTTAGCTTCCATTTGTCCAACGAAGATATTTGAGTGTTTTTCATAGGCTGGGGGTATTCAAGTATTGATTTCCCCACAATGAAGTGACCCGGTGTAAGTATCTATTGCACATAACGTACGTTCAGTGCCGCCTCAATTTGTGCCAAAACTGTACTGAATTCCTCGTAAGTTAATTTGGCATCTTCTACAATGCGCTTCAAATGATACTTCGCTGACTTTACTCCTGCCTCCCATAATCCTCCAAAATGCGGAGCTCCAGGGTGATTGAAATGCCACTCAATTTTCTCTTCTGCAAGAATTGGAATAATTGACGTATTATTTCTAATCGTCGCTTTACATTCTGCATCTAGTTTTCTTTCCGCTCCAACAAAATTCGTGCCATTATCTGAGTATATGTGAGCACTTTTCCCTCTTCTCGCAAAAAACCGTCGAAGAGCTGCCAGGAATGAATCAGTCACCAGATCGCTTACTGCTTCTAGGTGAATAGCTTTCGTGGACATGCATATAAAGACGGCCACATAGCCTTTGAAAGACTTCTGTCCTCTTCCTTTTGAACACCTCATTGATATGGGTCCCGCATAGTCTATCCCGGTGTGAGTGAATGGGTATGAAGTTGATATTCTAGGTTTAGGAAGATTACCCATGATCTGCTTAGCGCATCCTTGACGATATCGTAAACACTTAGCACAATATCTTATGCACCTCTTGACTTCATTTTTTAATCCTAGTATCCAGAAATTTCTTCTTATCGGGTTAAAGAAGAATCGGGTTAAATTATCGGATGTTTCTGACCATAACAAATATTTGCGTGTTGCAACCTTCCGCCGACACAATTCCGGCATCATACAAAAACGGATACAAGCTCAAAATTTTACTATTTCTGTCGATTGGCCGATTCTGTTGCAAGGCTTCGATCTCATTAAAAAATTCAGTTTTTTAATGATACTGATACTTTTAATGGTACAGTAGCTTTCACCCTTCGTAACTTTGTCCATTTGGAGAATTTATTTATCATATCATCCAGACAGTGTGCTTTTAATAATGTTGCAGTTATATTCACAACAGGAATCGCATAGTTACATGCTTTCTGTTTTGGCCAAAAAAATCTGATTGCGCTAGCCATGACGGACCTTTTCACCACAATGGATGTTTTTTGAATTTATCGGCATGTATTCCACGAGATGCAACATCCACTGGATTATACTTTGTGCTAACATGCTTCCATGTTGCATCTGGAACCAAGGTTTTAATTTCGCCTATAATCTTACGAATAAATTTGTCTTTACTTTTACAATCGTGAATCCATCCCAGAACTATAGTTGAATCGCTCCACGCGAATTCTTTGTGTTTTCGAGTAAAGGAATCTGCGACTTTTTTCAATAGTTTGGCTAAAAGATGAGCTGCACATAACTCTAGCTTCGGCAAAGTTTTCTTATTCTTAATCGGGTTGACTTTGCTTTTTGCTGTTACTAGCGCTACTGAATTATTAGATTTTGCATACACTACTGCCGCATAAGCTTTTTCGGATGCATCTGTAAATCCATGAATTTCAAATTCTTCGTCGCTCTTAATATTTATCCAGCGAGGAATCCTAATTTCTTCAATCAAAGGCTTGATGAACTCGTTCCACTCTTCCCCTAGATCTTTAGTTACCACTTCATCCCGTTCCGACTGATGAATCCATAATTTTTGGATAAACAATTTCGCTGTTACAGTTACCGGAGTCAACCAACCCAAAGGATCAAATATTCTGGCCACTTCTGACAACGCCTCTCTTTTGGTAATTGCCTTGCCTTGTGAGAACTTCATTGTAAAGCTCAACTCATCATTCACTGGGTCCCACTTCAGTCCCAACGTTTTTACGGATTCGTTATCTTTAATTTCAATTATTTCATTAATAACTGTTCTTGTCACTCCTTTGGTTTCTTCAGAATTATTGGATAGCCATTTCCGAAGATGTAAACCAAACTTTGCTAAGTGAAAAGAAATCCTGTTCTGAATGCTTTTACAAGTTTCAATTGAGTCACCACCGGCCATCAAGTCATCCATGTAGAAGTCAGTTTTGATTATACTACTTATATCCTTATCTGGACAGCGATCTGCAATCTCAAAAAGTGTTTTTATCGCTGGAAATGGCGCCGACGCTGTTCCATAAGTGACTGTGGTTAGTTTGTATTCCTTTAACGTGTCCTTTTCGTCATCGCGCCATAAAATATGTTGATAGGCTGGATCATATTCTGCTATTTTTATTTGCCTATATATATTCTCTAAGTCTGCAGTTACGACGTATTTCCATAACCGCCATTTGAGAATGATATCAAATATATCCCTTTGTAGTCTGGGACCGGTGTACATAATGTCATTGAGGCTCTTCTTTTTTGTAGCCTCTAAAGCTTTGAATAAGCTTTAGCAGCCCCTTCCGAACTTACAATGCGGAAGATCGCATGTGACCGGCTGGACCTCTCATTCAAATGAGTTTTACGCACGTTGCGTTCCGCAAACGATTTTTTAAAAATAGCAATAAGTTGCCTTTCCGTACGTATATCAACTCGCTTACAGTTTGATATGTTTTTCCCTTTTTGTTCATGGGCTACGTTGTACAACAAATCCTTCACCTTTTCAGGCCGTTGTAAATCTAGCTGATTCTATGTTTATCACAAAGGGAAAAATTCTTGAATTTCTTGTTAATAATAATTTGTAATTTATGATTTCAAGCTATAAAGCTTTGCTTAGCTTAGTTATTAAATTAATAAATAAATAAATAAAGACAAAAACGCCTAATGGAAACCATTCTGTTGCTTGTGGTATGAGCCTTTTTTGCAGAACCTTTTTGTATTGGCCCTGACGCATGGTACCTTCGACGATGTAGATCCTCCCTAGTACCCTTGCTGCTAATCACTGACCATATCATGTTTGGAAGACGGTGCTTGACTCTTTTAACGACACAATCAGAGTTAAGTTTTTCGTGAGGCCGTCGTCGAACAAACTGTGCCTTGTCTTAAAGTATCTGAATCGATGATTCATCTGAAAAGCACACCCGCAAAATAATTTATTTTAAAGAAAATGCATTGCTAAATGTATTAATATCTTGTACAAAACTTACTTCAATCTTCTGTCTAATTTCTGTGGATTTTGTCCTAAGCTAAACGTTTCGCCATCATTGCACCCGTAAGTTTGGGTTTCTTCATTGGTCGACAACACTTGAGACCCATTTCAACAAACCTTCTTCTTAACGTACGTTTCTAATAATTTTCTTAATTACTCTCTGTCGCTTTCGACGATTTTCGTCTGCGATTTGGCGAATTTTGCGTTCAGCTAGAGGAGTTATGCGTTCGACCACATCTATTTCCCTTACAACCTTTTCGGACGGTAATTCAGCCATTATTTTCGGAACAACAAGGTCGTCGATAGTACATTTATAGGTGGACGTTTTCGATCTCAAACATGTGTTCACTCTATCATCTAACTTCGATATGCTATGGCATATACCTTCTATGGTATTGCGTTCCTTTTTTGAGCTGAGCCTTAGTTTATTCAATAGCTCTTTGCTTATTAAACATACCTGGGATCCACTGTCTAAAAGAGCCCTTGCCCTTATAGGGTGCCTTTTATTATTTTCTATTATTACCACCGCTGTGGGTACAACATATTTATCACCCTTGTTTTCTTTTACAACATTGTTGTATTCTTTCGTCATTGCATTCTTTTTAGTTTTATCTTCATGTAACTAAGTGTGATGGTTTCGATTACAAACTTTGTAGTTAAATGCTTCACATTCCATTGCTCATTCTATTACCATGACCAATTTTAAAGCATTTAGCACACCATTTGCTGGCGATAACCAGATTTCCTTTCTCAGCTACCGCTAGCTGTCGAAATCTCGGACATTGATTAGGCACATGTACCACTGTGCAGCCTATCGAACACTTACCTGTTATTCTACTCGCTGGTTTTACTGTGGGACTATAGAATACTTTTTGAGTACTATGCTTTGGTCTGTAAGAAGCTTCTAAGGCATAATACTCAGCATCAGCAAGAAGTTTAACAGTGACTCAACCATTTGAATTTGTTTCGAATCCTTTAACGAGTTTTCATATTTGAATCTAAGATCATCATTCATTTTGCATCAGCTGTTTCGGATCCAATTGTAACGTTTTCAATGCTTTTTCCGACTTTCTTGAATGTTTTGATTTCATTGAATCTTTTTACGCAGGCCACGTTATCTACGACTTCAGGTGCATCAATGATCTTTTTGAAATACACACTAGCTAATAATCGTTTATTTGTATATTTTTTCTCAAGAATATCCCAAGCAATACTAATACTAATACTAATAATACTAAATTCGGTTACACTGTTTACCCATATTGCTAACTGAGGTATCAGCCGCGCCGTCCACCTACCAGCTGGACCCAGAAAAAGTAGATTCCAAAGGGAATTTAGATCTTCAAAGATCAACATAACTCCAAAGGTCAATCAGAAAGTCTGGACAGATGGGGTCAACACTGATCAAGAACGAAATAAAATATGGACTTTATTGTTATTTTTTATTTAATAATAATAAATTTCAAAATGTTTATTATGCATACTAGTCCTCGACCAGTTTTTTGCGCAATTCTCCAATCTCTACTCGCAGCTTTCCCACTTCCTCCTTTGCTGCAGTTTCGGTCGTCTGAGCGGCTATTAGGTTCTGTTGAACCACGTTCTGTTGCTTTACATAGCCGTCAAGGAGGTGCTCAGCTTTAATAACATTTTCATATGCAACCTTTAACTTTTCGTTTAGTTCTTCCCTTTCTACGTCCAGTTGCACGCGCAGCTTTCTTGCCTCAGCCTTCGCTTCAGGTTCAGATGCCTGAGCCGCGAGAAGTTTTTGTTCATAGCTGTTGTGTTCCCACAGCACAGCATTATTTTTAATGTCTTGGAGTTCTTTTTTATTTTCTTGTAGAGCGGCAATAGTCTGCTGCAACTGATAGTCTGCTTTCATTTATTTCAAGCTGAAAATTTAAAAATATTATTATATTAAAAATAGAAACGTTGTATTAACACAATACCAGCTCTTTTAGGAACTTCAAGGACACATTTTCTAAACATAAATGAGAAAAAGCCACTTTGGATTTGTTATCCTTATTTTTTTTTATTGTTTTACTTGATTTTTTTAATAATGCACACTAAGATTGAATCTTTTATAGTCCCTCAGAGTACAAAGTTAATAACCAAGGAAACAAATGAATGTACTTAAACTAACAAACAATAAATTAACATGTAATAATAAATGCTAAAGGAATTATGACAAATACTCATGACAAATATGACAACATTTAATAACAATAAAAATTAAAATTTAAAACAAAAGTGGAAGTAGATGTATAAGGAGAATGCAAGAAATAAATCGAAAATTAGAACAAAAGAGGAAGATATAAAAGAGAAAGTAGCTTTTAATACTCTGGTTAAGAATCTGCTGATTTTAATACTAAAGTTAAGAATGGGACCTTGTAAAGAAATCATTTTAATATGCAGGGGAAGTGAATTCCAAAGTCTGATAGTGTGAACAAAGAAGAATCTGCTACTGTTGAGGAAAGTGTGTCTAGGGGCTATGAGATTCAAAGCTCTTGATGACCGAAAAGAAAAAGTTTTTCATATAAATACGGAGGATTACGAGTATATATAAGCTTATGTAAGAACATGATGTTAGGATGCGAAGATATGTACATAAACCACAACCAAAACTACTTTCACTTAATAAGGAAATATGATCAAAACGACGGATTGCATATACACTAAAAGAAAAAATATGGTTCTCATAATTATAATTTTAAAAAACAATATTATGGTTGGATGTGATGGTTAAATCATTATAGCAACTAACATTTTTAATTGTATTTATTAATTTCTTATTATTTTTATTACAGTAATTATTACTAAAATCATAAGTGTATGATCATGAAAAAAAGTTAATTGTTCTATTAAAGGAGAAGGATTATTATGAATAAGATTTGGAAATTTGACTGCAAATATTTCGTCATTTAAATGAAATTTGATTATGTTTTTTATGTTTCTATATTTTCATTTTCAAAAATTAAACTCTCGGGTTCGTTAATTATAACATCGTCAATCATTATAGCAACTAACATTTTTAATTGTATTTATTAATTTCTTGTAGACCACTTCATTTAATACTGTCGGTTGAGCCAGAGTTTCTTCTTTTCAAGTTTTCTTTCCTTTGTGACGTCCAACAGCTGGATTGCCAACTCATGGAATATGTGTACCAAACTCAGTCTTCCGTTTTCCCTTTTTTGTGCTTCTTCTTCTCTCATCCTCTTTTTCTCTTCTTCCGCTTCTAAAATGCGGCGAGCCTCAACTTGGTTCTGAGCGCCGATAACCGACATACCTCTCTTCATAAACATGCGTTTTGGGACGGCGCCGGTTTTTGGAACGATTTTTTTCTCCATTTCTTCTGACCTAGTCCAGAACGTAGAATGAAATATGTAACATTTTTAGATCCACAAGAATTATAGTTCAGAAAGAAATAAGTCTGGATACCACAACAAAAATTCATGGTGGATGGGACAAAATTATATTTAGTGGTATTATTTTTATATTGCGCAAATACGTTGTGTGTTTCCCACAAAAAATCCTTTGATGGAGGTAATTGTATACCTTCTATGGTATTGCGTTCCTTTTTTGAGCTGAGCCTTAGTTTATTCAATAGCTCTTTGCTTATTAAACATACCTGGGATCCACTGTCTAAAAGAGCCCTTGCCCTTATAGGGTGCCTTTTATTATTTTCTATTATTACCACCGCTGTGGGTACAACATATTTATCACCCTTGTTTTCTTTTACAACATTGTTGTATTCTTTCGTCATTGCATTCTTTTTAGTTTTATCTTCATGTAACTAAGTGTGATGGTTTCGATTACAAACTTTGTAGTTAAATGCTTCACATTCCATTGCTCATTCTATTACCATGACCAATTTTAAAGCATTTAGCACACCATTTGCTGGCGATAACCAGATTTCCTTTCTCAGCTACCGCTAGCTGTCGAAATCTCGGACATTGATTAGGCACATGTACCACTGTGCAGCCTATCGAACACTTACCTGTTATTCTACTCGCTGGTTTTACTGTGGGACTATAGAATACTTTTTGAGTACTATGCTTTGGTCTGTAAGAAGCTTCTAAGGCATAATACTCAGCATCAGCAAGAAGTTTAACAGTGACTCAACCATTTGAATTTGTTTCGAATCCTTTAACGAGTTTTCATATTTGAATCTAAGATCATCATTCATTTTGCATCAGCTGTTTCGGATCCAATTGTAACGTTTTCAATGCTTTTTCCGACTTTCTTGAATGTTTTGATTTCATTGAATCTTTTTACGCAGGCCACGTTATCTACGACTTCAGGTGCATCAATGATCTTTTTGAAATACACACTAGCTAATAATCGTTTATTTGTATATTTTTTCTCAAGAATATCCCAAGCAATACTAATACTAATACTAATAATACTAAATTCGGTTACACTGTTTACCCATATTGCTAACTGAGGTATCAGCCGCGCCGTCCACCTACCAGCTGGACCCAGAAAAAGTAGATTCCAAAGGGAATTTAGATCTTCAAAGATCAACATAACTCCAAAGGTCAATCAGAAAGTCTGGACAGATGGGGTCAACACTGATCAAGAACGAAATAAAATATGGACTTTATTGTTATTTTTTATTTAATAATAATAAATTTCAAAATGTTTATTATGCATACTAGTCCTCGACCAGTTTTTTGCGCAATTCTCCAATCTCTACTCGCAGCTTTCCCACTTCCTCCTTTGCTGCAGTTTCGGTCGTCTGAGCGGCTATTAGGTTCTGTTGAACCACGTTCTGTTGCTTTACATAGCCGTCAAGGAGGTGCTCAGCTTTAATAACATTTTCATATGCAACCTTTAACTTTTCGTTTAGTTCTTCCCTTTCTACGTCCAGTTGCACGCGCAGCTTTCTTGCCTCAGCCTTCGCTTCAGGTTCAGATGCCTGAGCCGCGAGAAGTTTTTGTTCATAGCTGTTGTGTTCCCACAGCACAGCATTATTTTTAATGTCTTGGAGTTCTTTTTTATTTTCTTGTAGAGCGGCAATAGTCTGCTGCAACTGATAGTCTGCTTTCATTTATTTCAAGCTGAAAATTTAAAAATATTATTATATTAAAAATAGAAACGTTGTATTAACACAATACCAGCTCTTTTAGGAACTTCAAGGACACATTTTCTAAACATAAATGAGAAAAAGCCACTTTGGATTTGTTATCCTTATTTTTTTTTATTGTTTTACTTGATTTTTTTAATAATGCACACTAAGATTGAATCTTTTATAGTCCCTCAGAGTACAAAGTTAATAACCAAGGAAACAAATGAATGTACTTAAACTAACAAACAATAAATTAACATGTAATAATAAATGCTAAAGGAATTATGACAAATACTCATGACAAATATGACAACATTTAATAACAATAAAAATTAAAATTTAAAACAAAAGTGGAAGTAGATGTATAAGGAGAATGCAAGAAATAAATCGAAAATTAGAACAAAAGAGGAAGATATAAAAGAGAAAGTAGCTTTTAATACTCTGGTTAAGAATCTGCTGATTTTAATACTAAAGTTAAGAATGGGACCTTGTAAAGAAATCATTTTAATATGCAGGGGAAGTGAATTCCAAAGTCTGATAGTGTGAACAAAGAAGAATCTGCTACTGTTGAGGAAAGTGTGTCTAGGGGCTATGAGATTCAAAGCTCTTGATGACCGAAAAGAAAAAGTTTTTCATATAAATACGGAGGATTACGAGTATATATAAGCTTATGTAAGAACATGATGTTAGGATGCGAAGATATGTACATAAACCACAACCAAAACTACTTTCACTTAATAAGGAAATATGATCAAAACGACGGATTGCATATACACTAAAAGAAAAAATATGGTTCTCATAATTATAATTTTAAAAAACAATATTATGGTTGGATGTGATGGTTAAATCATTATAGCAACTAACATTTTTAATTGTATTTATTAATTTCTTATTATTTTTATTACAGTAATTATTACTAAAATCATAAGTGTATGATCATGAAAAAAAGTTAATTGTTCTATTAAAGGAGAAGGATTATTATGAATAAGATTTGGAAATTTGACTGCAAATATTTCGTCATTTAAATGAAATTTGATTATGTTTTTTATGTTTCTATATTTTCATTTTCAAAAATTAAACTCTCGGGTTCGTTAATTATAACATCGTCAATCATTATAGCAACTAACATTTTTAATTGTATTTATTAATTTCTTGTAGACCACTTCATTTAATACTGTCGGTTGAGCCAGAGTTTCTTCTTTTCAAGTTTTCTTTCCTTTGTGACGTCCAACAGCTGGATTGCCAACTCATGGAATATGTGTACCAAACTCAGTCTTCCGTTTTCCCTTTTTTGTGCTTCTTCTTCTCTCATCCTCTTTTTCTCTTCTTCCGCTTCTAAAATGCGGCGAGCCTCAACTTGGTTCTGAGCGCCGATAACCGACATACCTCTCTTCATAAACATGCGTTTTGGGACGGCGCCGGTTTTTGGAACGATTTTTTTCTCCATTTCTTCTGACCTAGTCCAGAACGTAGAATGAAATATGTAACATTTTTAGATCCACAAGAATTATAGTTCAGAAAGAAATAAGTCTGGATACCACAACAAAAATTCATGGTGGATGGGACAAAATTATATTTAGTGGTATTATTTTTATATTGCGCAAATACGTTGTGTGTTTCCCACAAAAAATCCTTTGATGGAGGTAATTGTATACCTTCTATGGTATTGCGTTCCTTTTTTGAGCTGAGCCTTAGTTTATTCAATAGCTCTTTGCTTATTAAACATACCTGGGATCCACTGTCTAAAAGAGCCCTTGCCCTTATAGGGTGCCTTTTATTATTTTCTATTATTACCACCGCTGTGGGTACAACATATTTATCACCCTTGTTTTCTTTTACAACATTGTTGTATTCTTTCGTCATTGCATTCTTTTTAGTTTTATCTTCATGTAACTAAGTGTGATGGTTTCGATTACAAACTTTGTAGTTAAATGCTTCACATTCCATTGCTCATTCTATTACCATGACCAATTTTAAAGCATTTAGCACACCATTTGCTGGCGATAACCAGATTTCCTTTCTCAGCTACCGCTAGCTGTCGAAATCTCGGACATTGATTAGGCACATGTACCACTGTGCAGCCTATCGAACACTTACCTGTTATTCTACTCGCTGGTTTTACTGTGGGACTATAGAATACTTTTTGAGTACTATGCTTTGGTCTGTAAGAAGCTTCTAAGGCATAATACTCAGCATCAGCAAGAAGTTTAACAGTGACTCAACCATTTGAATTTGTTTCGAATCCTTTAACGAGTTTTTATATGTGAATCTAAGATCATCATTCATTTTGCATCAGCTGTTTCGGATCCAATTGTAACGTTTTCAATGCTTTTTCCGACTTTCTTGAATGTTTTGATTTCATTGAATCTTTTTACGCAGGCCACGTTATCTACGACTTCAGGTGCATCAATGATCTTTTTGAAATACACACTAGCTAATAATCGTTTATTTGTATATTTTTTCTCAAGAATATCCCAAGCAATACTAATACTAATACTAATAATACTAAATTCGGTTACACTGTTTACCCATATTGCTAACTGAGGTATCAGCCGCGCCGTCCACCTACCAGCTGGACCCAGAAAAAGTAGATTCCAAAGGGAATTTAGATCTTCAAAGATCAACATAACTCCAAAGGTCAATCAGAAAGTCTGGACAGATGGGGTCAACACTGATCAAGAACGAAATAAAATATGGACTTTATTGTTATTTTTTATTTAATAATAATAAATTTAAAAATGTTTATTATGCATACTAGTCCTCGACCAGTTTTTTGCGCAATTCTCCAATCTCTACTCGCAGCTTTCCCACTTCCTCCTTTGCTGCAGTTTCGGTCGTCTGAGCGGCTATTAGGTTCTGTTGAACCACGTTCTGTTGCTTTACATAGCCGTCAAGGAGGTGCTCAGCTTTAATAAAATTTTCATATGCAACCTTTAACTTTTCGTTTAGTTCTTCCCTTTCTACGTCCAGTTGCACGCGCAGCTTTCTTGCCTCAGCCTTCGCTTCAGGTTCAGATGCCTGAGCCGCGAGAAGTTTTTGTTCATAGCTGTTGTGTTCCCACAGCACAACATTATTTTTAATGTCTTGGAGTTCTTTTTTATTTTCTTGTAGAGCGGCAATAGTCTGCTGCAACTGATAGTCTGCTTTCATTTATTTCAAGCTGAAAATTTAAAAATATTATTATATTAAAAATAGAAACGTTGTATTAACACAATACCAGCTCTTTTAGGAACTTCAAGGACACATTTTCTAAACATAAATGAGAAAAAGCCACTTTGGATTTGTTATCCTTATTTTTTTTTATTGTTTTACTTGATTTTTTTAATAATGCACACTAAGATTGAATCTTTTATAGTCCCTCAGAGTACAAAGTTAATAACCAAGGAAACAAATGAATGTACTTAAACTAACAAACAATAAATTAACATGTAATAATAAATGCTAAAGGAATTATGACAAATACTCATGACAAATATGACAACATTTAATAACAATAAAAATTAAAATTTAAAACAAAAGTGGAAGTAGATGTATAAGGAGAATGCAAGAAATAAATCGAAAATTAGAACAAAAGAGGAAGATATAAAAGAGAAAGTAGCTTTTAATACTCTGGTTAAGAATCTGCTGATTTTAATACTAAAGTTAAGAATGGGACCTTGTAAAGAAATCATTTTAATATGCAGGGGAAGTGAATTCCAAAGTCTGATAGTGTGAACAAAGAAGAATCTGCTACTGTTGAGGAAAGTGTGTCTAGGGGCTATGAGATTCAAAGCTCTTGATGACCGAAAAGAAAAAGTTTTTCATATAAATACGGAGGATTACGAGTATATATATATAAGCTTATGTAAGAACATGATGTTAGGATGCGA
This sequence comes from Myopa testacea, assembly GCA_949629155.1. Taxonomy (NCBI): domain Eukaryota; kingdom Metazoa; phylum Arthropoda; class Insecta; order Diptera; family Conopidae; genus Myopa; species Myopa testacea. The sequence continues at coordinate 41,321,668 of OX451345.1, read as the reverse complement.
AGATATGTACATAAACCACAACCAAAACTACTTTCACTTAATAAGGAAATATGATCAAAACGACGGATTGCATATACACTAAACGAAAAAATATGGTTCTCATAATTATAATTTTAAAAAACAATATTATGGTTGGATGTGATGGTTAAATCATTATAGCAACTAACATTTTTAATTGTATTTATTAATTTCTTATTATTTTTATTACAGTAATTATTACTAAAATCATAAGTGTATGATCATGAAAAAAAGTTAATTGTTCTATTAAAGGAGAAGGATTATTATGAATAAGATTTGGAAATTTGACTGCAAATATTTCGTCATTTAAATGAAATTTGATTATGTTTTTTATGTTTCTATATTTTCATTTTCAAAAATTAAACTCTCGGGTTCGTTAATTATAACATCGTCAATCATTATAGCAACTAACATTTTTAATTGTATTTATTAATTTCTTGTAGACCACTTCATTTAATACTGTCGGTTGAGCCAGAGTTTCTTCTTTTCAAGTTTTCTTTCCTTTGTGACGTCCAACAGCTGGATTGCCAACTCATGGAATATGTGTACCAAACTCAGTCTTCTGTTTTCCCTTTTTTGTGCTTCTTCTTCTCTCATCCTCTTTTTCTCTTCTTCCGCTTCTAAAATGCGGCGAGCCTCAACTTGGTTCTGAGCGCCGATAACCGACATACCTCTCTTCATAAACATGCGTTTTGGGACGGCGCCGGTTTTTGGAACGATTTTTTTCTCCATTTCTTCTGACCTAGTCCAGAACGTAGAATGAAATATGTAACATTTTTAGATCCACAAGAATTATAGTTCAGAAAGAAATAAGTCTGGATACCACAACAAAAATTCATGGTGGATGGGACAAAATTATATTTAGTGGTATTATTTTTATATTGCGCAAATACGTTGTGTGTTTCCCACAAAAAATCCTTTGATGGAGGTAATTGTATACCTTCTATGGTATTGCGTTCCTTTTTTGAGCTGAGCCTTAGTTTATTCAATAGCTCTTTGCTTATTAAACATACCTGGGATCCACTGTCTAAAAGAGCCCTTGCCCTTATAGGGTGCCTTTTATTATTTTCTATTATTACCACCGCTGTGGGTACAACACCAATCACCCTTGTTTTCTTTTACAACATTGTTGTATTCTTTCGTCATTGCATTCTTTTTAGTTTTATCTTCATGTAACTAAGTGTGATGGTTTCGATTACAAACTTTGTAGTTAAATGCTTCACATTCCATTGCTCATTCTATTACCATGACCAATTTTAAAGCATTTAGCACACCATTTGCTGGCGATAACCAGATTTCCTTTCTCAGCTACCGCTAGCTGTCGAAATCTCGGACATTGATTAGGCACATGTACCACTGTGCAGCCTATCGAACACTTACCTGTTATTCTACTCGCTGGTTTTACTGTGGGACTATAGAATACTTTTTGAGTACTATGCTTTGGTCTGTAAGAAGCTTCTAAGGCATAATACTCAGCATCAGCAAGAAGTTTAACAGTGACTCAACCATTTGAATTTGTTTCGAATCCTTTAACGAGTTTTTATATGTGAATCTAAGATCATCATTCATTTTGCATCAGCTGTTTCGGATCCAATTGTAACGTTTTCAATGCTTTTTCCGACTTTCTTGAATGTTTTGATTTCATTGAATCTTTTTACGCAGGCCACGTTATCTACGACTTCAGGTGCTTCAATGATCTTTTTGAAATACACACTAGCTAATAATCGTTTATTTGTATATTTTTTCTCAAGAATATCCCAAGCAATACTAATACTAATACTAATAATACTAAATTCGGTTACACTGTTTACCCATATTGCTAACTGAGGTATCAGCCGCGCCGTCCACCTACCAGCTGGACCCAGAAAAAGTAGATTCCAAAGGGAATTTAGATCTTCAAAGATCAACATAACTCCAAAGGTCAATCAGAAAGTCTGGACAGATGGGGTCAACACTGATCAAGAACGAAATAAAATATGGACTTTATTGTTATTTTTTATTTAATAATAATAAATTTAAAAATGTTTATTATGCATACTAGTCCTCGACCAGTTTTTTGCGCAATTCTCCAATCTCTACTCGCAGCTTTCCCACTTCCTCCTTTGCTGCAGTTTCGGTCGTCTGAGCGGCTATTAGGTTCTGTTGAACCACGTTCTGTTGCTTTACATAGCCGTCAAGGAGGTGCTCAGCTTTAATAAAATTTTCATATGCAACCTTTAACTTTTCGTTTAGTTCTTCCCTTTCTACGTCCAGTTGCACGCGCAGCTTTCTTGCCTCAGCCTTCGCTTCAGGTTCAGATGCCTGAGCCGCGAGAAGTTTTTGTTCATAGCTGTTGTGTTCCCACAGCACAACATTATTTTTAATGTCTTGGAGTTCTTTTTTATTTTCTTGTAGAGCGGCAATAGTCTGCTGCAACTGATAGTCTGCTTTCATTTATTTCAAGCTGAAAATTTAAAAATATTATTATATTAAAAATAGAAACGTTGTATTAACACAATACCAGCTCTTTTAGGAACTTCAAGGACACATTTTCTAAACATAAATGAGAAAAAGCCACTTTGGATTTGTTATCCTTATTTTTTTTTATTGTTTTACTTGATTTTTTTAATAATGCACACTAAGATTGAATCTTTTATAGTCCCTCAGAGTACAAAGTTAATAACCAAGGAAACAAATGAATGTACTTAAACTAACAAACAATAAATTAACATGTAATAATAAATGCTAAAGGAATTATGACAAATACTCATGACAAATATGACAACATTTAATAACAATAAAAATTAAAATTTAAAACAAAAGTGGAAGTAGATGTATAAGGAGAATGCAAGAAATAAATCGAAAATTAGAACAAAAGAGGAAGATATAAAAGAGAAAGTAGCTTTTAATACTCTGGTTAAGAATCTGCTGATTTTAATACTAAAGTTAAGAATGGGACCTTGTAAAGAAATCATTTTAATATGCAGGGGAAGTGAATTCCAAAGTCTGATAGTGTGAACAAAGAAGAATCTGCTACTGTTGAGGAAAGTGTGTCTAGGGGCTATGAGATTCAAAGCTCTTGATGACCGAAAAGAAAAAGTTTTTCATATAAATACGGAGGATTACGAGTATATATAAGCTTATGTAAGAACATGATGTTAGGATGCGAAGATATGTACATAAACCACAACCAAAACTACTTTCACTTAATAAGGAAATATGATCAAAACGACGGATTGCATATACACTAAAAGAAAAAATATGGTTCTCATAATTATAATTTTAAAAAACAATATTATGGTTGGATGTGATGGTTAAATCATTATAGCAACTAACATTTTTAATTGTATTTATTAATTTCTTATTATTTTTATTACAGTAATTATTACTAAAATCATAAGTGTATGATCATGAAAAAAAGTTAATTGTTCTATTAAAGGAGAAGGATTATTATGAATAAGATTTGGAAATTTGACTGCAAATATTTCGTCATTTAAATGAAATTTGATTATGTTTTTTATGTTTCTATATTTTCATTTTCAAAAATTAAACTCTCGGGTTCGTTAATTATAACATCGTCAATCATTATAGCAACTAACATTTTTAATTGTATTTATTAATTTCTTGTAGACCACTTCATTTAATACTGTCGGTTGAGCCAGAGTTTCTTCTTTTCAAGTTTTCTTTCCTTTGTGACGTCCAACAGCTGGATTGCCAACTCATGGAATATGTGTACCAAACTCAGTCTTCTGTTTTCCCTTTTTTGTGCTTCTTCTTCTCTCATCCTCTTTTTCTCTTCTTCCGCTTCTAAAATGCGGCGAGCCTCAACTTGGTTCTGAGCGCCGATAACCGACATACCTCTCTTCATAAACATGCGTTTTGGGACGGCGCCGGTTTTTGGAACGATTTTTTTCTCCATTTCTTCTGACCTAGTCCAGAACGTAGAATGAAATATGTAACATTTTTAGATCCACAAGAATTATAGTTCAGAAAGAAATAAGTCTGGATACCACAACAAAAATTCATGGTGGATGGGACAAAATTATATTTAGTGGTATTATTTTTATATTGCGCAAATACGTTGTGTGTTTCCCACAAAAAATCCTTTGATGGAGGTAATTGTATACCTTCTATGGTATTGCGTTCCTTTTTTGAGCTGAGCCTTAGTTTATTCAATAGCTCTTTGCTTATTAAACATACCTGGGATCCACTGTCTAAAAGAGCCCTTGCCCTTATAGGGTGCCTTTTATTATTTTCTATTATTACCACCGCTGTGGGTACAACATATTTATCACCCTTGTTTTCTTTTACAACATTGTTGTATTCTTTCGTCATTGCATTCTTTTTAGTTTTATCTTCATGTAACTAAGTGTGATGGTTTCGATTACAAACTTTGTAGTTAAATGCTTCACATTCCATTGCTCATTCTATTACCATGACCAATTTTAAAGCATTTAGCACACCATTTGCTGGCGATAACCAGATTTCCTTTCTCAGCTACCGCTAGCTGTCGAAATCTCGGACATTGATTAGGCACATGTACCACTGTGCAGCCTATCGAACACTTACCTGTTATTCTACTCGCTGGTTTTACTGTGGGACTATAGAATACTTTTTGAGTACTATGCTTTGGTCTGTAAGAAGCTTCTAAGGCATAATACTCAGCATCAGCAAGAAGTTTAACAGTGACTCAACCATTTGAATTTGTTTCGAATCCTTTAACGAGTTTTTATATGTGAATCTAAGATCATCATTCATTTTGCATCAGCTGTTTCGGATCCAATTGTAACGTTTTCAATGCTTTTTCCGACTTTCTTGAATGTTTTGATTTCATTGAATCTTTTTACGCAGGCCACGTTATCTACGACTTCAGGTGCATCAATGATCTTTTTGAAATACACACTAGCTAATAATCGTTTATTTGTATATTTTTTCTCAAGAATATCCCAAGCAATACTAATACTAATACTAATAATACTAAATTCGGTTACACTGTTTACCCATATTGCTAACTGAGGTATCAACCGCGCCGTCCACCTACCAGCTGGACCCAGAAAAAGTAGATTCCAAAGGGAATTTAGATCTTCAAAGATCAACATAACTCCAAAGGTCAATCAGAAAGTCTGGACAGATGGGGTCAACACTGATCAAGAACGAAATAAAATATGGACTTTATTGTTATTTTTTATTTAATAATAATAAATTTAAAAATGTTTATTATGCATACTAGTCCTCGACCAGTTTTTTGCGCAATTCTCCAATCTCTACTCGCAGCTTTCCCACTTCCTCCTTTGCTGCAGTTTCGGTCGTCTGAGCGGCTATTAGGTTCTGTTGAACCACGTTCTGTTGCTTTACATAGCCGTCAAGGAGGTGCTCAGCTTTAATAAAATTTTCATATGCAACCTTTAACTTTTCGTTTAGTTCTTCCCTTTCTACGTCCAGTTGCACGCGCAGCTTTCTTGCCTCAGCCTTCGCTTCAGGTTCAGATGCCTGAGCCGCGAGAAGTTTTTGTTCATAGCTGTTGTGTTCCCACAGCACAACATTATTTTTAATGTCTTGGAGTTCTTTTTTATTTTCTTGTAGAGCGGCAATAGTCTGCTGCAACTGATAGTCTGCTTTCATTTATTTCAAGCTGAAAATTTAAAAATATTATTATATTAAAAATAGAAACGTTGTATTAACACAATACCAGCTCTTTTAGGAACTTCAAGGACACATTTTCTAAACATAAATGAGAAAAAGCCACTTTGGATTTGTTATCCTTATTTTTTTTTATTGTTTTACTTGATTTTTTTAATAATGCACACTAAGATTGAATCTTTTATAGTCCCTCAGAGTACAAAGTTAATAACCAAGGAAACAAATGAATGTACTTAAACTAACAAACAATAAATTAACATGTAATAATAAATGCTAAAGGAATTATGACAAATACTCATGACAAATATGACAACATTTAATAACAATAAAAATTAAAATTTAAAACAAAAGTGGAAGTAGATGTATAAGGAGAATGCAAGAAATAAATCGAAAATTAGAACAAAAGAGGAAGATATAAAAGAGAAAGTAGCTTTTAATACTCTGGTTAAGAATCTGCTGATTTTAATACTAAAGTTAAGAATGGGACCTTGTAAAGAAATCATTTTAATATGCAGGGGAAGTGAATTCCAAAGTCTGATAGTGTGAACAAAGAAGAATCTGCTACTGTTGAGGAAAGTGTGTCTAGGGGCTATGAGATTCAAAGCTCTTGATGACCGAAAAGAAAAAGTTTTTCATATAAATACGGAGGATTACGAGTATATATATATAAGCTTATGTAAGAACATGATGTTAGGATGCGAAGATATGTACATAAACCACAACCAAAACTACTTTCACTTAATAAGGAAATATGATCAAAACGACGGATTGCATATACACTAAACGAAAAAATATGGTTCTCATAATTATAATTTTAAAAAACAATATTATGGTTGGATGTGATGGTTAAATCATTATAGCAACTAACATTTTTAATTGTATTTATTAATTTCTTATTATTTTTATTACAGTAATTATTACTAAAATCATAAGTGTATGATCATGAAAAAAAGTTAATTGTTCTATTAAAGGAGAAGGATTATTATGAATAAGATTTGGAAATTTGACTGCAAATATTTCGTCATTTAAATGAAATTTGATTATGTTTTTTATGTTTCTATATTTTCATTTTCAAAAATTAAACTCTCGGGTTCGTTAATTATAACATCGTCAATCATTATAGCAACTAACATTTTTAATTGTATTTATTAATTTCTTGTAGACCACTTCATTTAATACTGTCGGTTGAGCCAGAGTTTCTTCTTTTCAAGTTTTCTTTCCTTTGTGACGTCCAACAGCTGGATTGCCAACTCATGGAATATGTGTACCAAACTCAGTCTTCTGTTTTCCCTTTTTTGTGCTTCTTCTTCTCTCATCCTCTTTTTCTCTTCTTCCGCTTCTAAAATGCGGCGAGCCTCAACTTGGTTCTGAGCGCCGATAACCGACATACCTCTCTTCATAAACATGCGTTTTGGGACGGCGCCGGTTTTTGGAACGATTTTTTTCTCCATTTCTTCTGACCTAGTCCAGAACGTAGAATGAAATATGTAACATTTTTAGATCCACAAGAATTATAGTTCAGAAAGAAATAAGTCTGGATACCACAACAAAAATTCATGGTGGATGGGACAAAATTATATTTAGTGGTATTATTTTTATATTGCGCAAATACGTTGTGTGTTTCCCACAAAAAATCCTTTGATGGAGGTAATTGTATACCTTCTATGGTATTGCGTTCCTTTTTTGAGCTGAGCCTTAGTTTATTCAATAGCTCTTTGCTTATTAAACATACCTGGGATCCACTGTCTAAAAGAGCCCTTGCCCTTATAGGGTGCCTTTTATTATTTTCTATTATTACCACCGCTGTGGGTACAACATATTTATCACCCTTGTTTTCTTTTACAACATTGTTGTATTCTTTCGTCATTGCATTCTTTTTAGTTTTATCTTCATGTAACTAAGGTTTCGATTACAAACTTTGTAGTTAAATGCTTCACATTCCATTGCTCATTCTATTACCATGACCAATTTTAAAGCATTTAGCACACCATTTGCTGGCGATAACCAGATTTCCTTTCTCAGCTACCGCTAGCTGTCGAAATCTCGGACATTGATTAGGCACATGTACCACTGTGCAGCCTATCGAACACTTACCTGTTATTCTACTCGCTGGTTTTACTGTGGGACTATAGAATACTTTTTGAGTACTATGCTTTGGTCTGTAAGAAGCTTCTAAGGCATAATACTCAGCATCAGCAAGAAGTTTAACAGTGACTCAACCATTTGAATTTGTTTCGAATCCTTTAACGAGTTTTTATATGTGAATCTAAGATCATCATTCATTTTGCATCAGCTGTTTCGGATCCAATTGTAACGTTTTCAATGCTTTTTCCGACTTTCTTGAATGTTTTGATTTCATTGAATCTTTTTACGCAGGCCACGTTATCTACGACTTCAGGTGCATCAATGATCTTTTTGAAATACACACTAGCTAATAATCGTTTATTTGTATATTTTTTCTCAAGAATATCCCAAGCAATACTAATACTAATACTAATAATACTAAATTCGGTTACACTGTTTACCCATATTGCTAACTGAGGTATCAGCCGCGCCGTCCACCTACCAGCTGGACCCAGAAAAAGTAGATTCCAAAGGGAATTTAGATCTTCAAAGATCAACATAACTCCAAAGGTCAATCAGAAAGTCTGGACAGATGGGGTCAACACTGATCAAGAACGAAATAAAATATGGACTTTATTGTTATTTTTTATTTAATAATAATAAATTTAAAAATGTTTATTATGCATACTAGTCCTCGACCAGTTTTTTGCGCAATTCTCCAATCTCTACTCGCAGCTTTCCCACTTCCTCCTTTGCTGCAGTTTCGGTCGTCTGAGCGGCTATTAGGTTCTGTTGAACCACGTTCTGTTGCTTTACATAGCCGTCAAGGAGGTGCTCAGCTTTAATAAAATTTTCATATGCAACCTTTAACTTTTCGTTTAGTTCTTCCCTTTCTACGTCCAGTTGCACGCGCAGCTTTCTTGCCTCAGCCTTCGCTTCAGGTTCAGATGCCTGAGCCGCGAGAAGTTTTTGTTCATAGCTGTTGTGTTCCCACAGCACAACATTATTTTTAATGTCTTGGAGTTCTTTTTTATTTTCTTGTAGAGCGGCAATAGTCTGCTGCAACTGATAGTCTGCTTTCATTTATTTCAAGCTGAAAATTTAAAAATATTATTATATTAAAAATAGAAACGTTGTATTAACACAATACCAGCTCTTTTAGGAACTTCAAGGACACATTTTCTAAACATAAATGAGAAAAAGCCACTTTGGATTTGTTATCCTTATTTTTTTTTATTGTTTTACTTGATTTTTTTAATAATGCACACTAAGATTGAATCTTTTATAGTCCCTCAGAGTACAAAGTTAATAACCAAGGAAACAAATGAATGTACTTAAACTAACAAACAATAAATTAACATGTAATAATAAATGCTAAAGGAATTATGACAAATACTCATGACAAATATGACAACATTTAATAACAATAAAAATTAAAATTTAAAACAAAAGTGGAAGTAGATGTATAAGGAGAATGCAAGAAATAAATCGAAAATTAGAACAAAAGAGGAAGATATAAAAGAGAAAGTAGCTTTTAATACTCTGGTTAAGAATCTGCTGATTTTAATACTAAAGTTAAGAATGGGACCTTGTAAAGAAATCATTTTAATATGCAGGGGAAGTGAATTCCAAAGTCTGATAGTGTGAACAAAGAAGAATCTGCTACTGTTGAGGAAAGTGTGTCTAGGGGCTATGAGATTCAAAGCTCTTGATGACCGAAAAGAAAAAGTTTTTCATATAAATACGGAGGATTACGAGTATATATATATAAGCTTATGTAAGAACATGATGTTAGGATGTGAAGATATGTACATAAACCACAACCAAAACTACTTTCACTTAATAAGGAAATATGATCAAAACGACGGATTGCATATACACTAAACGAAAAAATATGGTTCTCATAATTATAATTTTAAAAAACAATATTATGGTTGGATGTGATGGTTAAATCATTATAGCAACTAACATTTTTAATTGTATTTATTAATTTCTTATTATTTTTATTACAGTAATTATTACTAAAATCATAAGTGTATGATCATGAAAAAAAGTTAATTGTTCTATTAAAGGAGAAGGATTATTATGAATAAGATTTGGAAATTTGACTGCAAATATTTCGTCATTTAAATGAAATTTGATTATGTTTTTTATGTTTCTATATTTTCATTTTCAAAAATTAAACTCTCGGGTTCGTTAATTATAACATCGTCAATCATTATAGCAACTAACATTTTTAATTGTATTTATTAATTTCTTGTAGACCACTTCATTTAATACTGTCGGTTGAGCCAGAGTTTCTTCTTTTCAAGAAGGGATTTTTGAAAATGTTTTTTTTGTAGATGAATTCTTAGCTATTGCTAAAGTTATCCTTTTTTGAACATCACTAATTATTTCGTTGGCGTCCTCCTTTGTGACGTCCAACAGCTGGATTGCCAACTCATGGAATATGTGTACCAAACTCAGTCTTCTGTTTTCCCTTTTTTGTGCTTCTTCTTCTCTCATCCTCTTTTTCTCTTCTTCCGCTTCTAAAATGCGGCGAGCCTCAACTTGGTTCTGAGCGTCGATAACCGACATACCTCTCTTCATAAACATGCGTTTTGGGACGGCGCCGGTTTTTGGAACGATTTTTTTCTCCATTTCTTCTGACCTAGTCCAGAACGTAGAATGAAATATGTAACATTTTTAGATCCACAAGAATTATAGTTCAGAAAGAAATAAGTCTGGATACCACAACAAAAATTCATGGTGGATGGGACAAAATTATATTTAGTGGTATTATTTTTATATTGCGCAAATACGTTGTGTGTTTCCCACAAAAAATCCTTTGATGGAGGTAATTACAACCATGATTATATAAATCGAAAATTTTGTTATTCGCGATGATTGTTTTGTTGCAGGAAACATAAGTTGTTTTACCTATAAAAATAGTACATGATAGTGGTGACTTCAAGTATTATTGAATGGAATATGCCCTCCTGTTTGGTACGATAATGCTACATATTTCAACCAATTGTAAAAAATATACAACTTACTTTGTTCTTGTTTTGGGAATGTATTAATTCGTTACTTTAGTTAATGTATTTAGGCGCATTCTGCTAAAATTAAAACAAATTTTTTCGTGGAGATAAGGTTTTTATAATTATCGTAAAGCATAGAAATAAATACATTAATACATAAATTATACATTAATTATTAAAAACTACTGTTATCATAATAATCATTTGCATATCGTTAGTGGGAACAGTAATATATGATATTGATTTTAAATTTATTGATTCCAATGGAACAGTAAAATAAGTATATTTTTCAACTAAATAAGCAAAGTAGTGAGAATAAAAGCAAACAGTTTGGAATTGAGAAAGGCAAAAGTAAAATTTATCTCTGTATTTCAATATGAACTCAATTTGAGCAAAACCTTTTTCAGGAGTCAGTATTACAAGACCAGTTTTAATGTGATATTCATCAAAATTAATAAAATCAGTATAATATGCTGTACCTATACGTTTAAAATTGTACATATTTCTTAATAATTTCTTTTGTTCGTAAGCAAGAACATGCAAATATTCATATAGATCTTTGTGGATAACATCGCGAAAACAAATATTGTACAAACGAAAAAATTCAAAATAATGTCTGACATGATTGCAAAGCATTTACACTTAACTTACTTACATCGTTCCAGAAAGTCGTGTCATAAGGAATATTAACTTCAAAAATATACGTCTGTACAAAACACCAATTTTGGTTACGTTCTGAGGGATATTTAATATTCATATATAGAAACGCTGCCATACATGCTTCTACAGCTGCTTTTATATCTCTAAATATGTATTTTACGGAGGCTATAAGAACATATGCCAAACTCAAAGGCGATCCGATCAGTATAATTTTCGGCTGAATAGCATTTTTTTCTTCCTTACATCTGCTAATGTAAAGCCTTTCAAAGTTATCAGCTCTGTGATATTCTAAAAAAAAATCGAATTTATTTTATTTGGAATAACATATTATGAATTAATACTAAAAATTTTTACAAGGAACTGATATTTATAACTCTTGGATTTCTATCTTAGAATTGAATTTGCTTCAGATGGATTATTGCTTGATTTTGATATTGAACGTCTTTGAAGGATTCCACTTTTAGAAAGGAGAGCTCTATAATTGTTATACGCGTCCCATATATGATTAAGGTTCTAATTATCACCTAAATAATTGCTCAATTGATTTTAAAAGCAATTAATTTTTACTTTTAATATAAGGAAAAAATCCACGTTAGATTTATATTGTTCGATATAATCCAATGGGTCTTCTATTATAATGTCTGAATTAGTAGTAGAAACGACATGTTCTTCAATCCCGTATGCTGTAGTTACAGCTTTCTTTAAATCATGAACGCCAACTTCGGTTTCGTACAAAACTTTTAAAAGTTTTTGACTACCATTAAAAGAAGTCTTCACAAATACCTTTGTTTACGCGGGAGCTTTTTCCAGCTCAGAAACCTTTGTCGGTTTTTCAATATATTTTATTTACAAAAAAAAAGTAATGTATTTTGATTAATCTTTATTGATTGATCTGCAATTCTACTTCACAATCACAATACTGAAAAAAGCATGTTGGTTAGGCTGAAGCAGAAACTTTAGTAAAGAATAAAGCAGACCGGAAACGCTTTCATACCACACCATGAGTAGCACAGGTCCTCACTTTCGTACTTTTGCGCGTCCACAGTGCGAGTACTGAACATCCCGGCGCCTTTGAAACGACTGCTTTCAAACCGGTAGAAGTGCCAGTTTGCAGATAGGACGACGTAGGGTGCCGCGAGCTGTGCGGACGTCTACGACTCTCACTCGATTATCCGCTCCATGGATGCAGTTAGTTATTCTGCCGAGTACCCAACGTTGCGGTGTCGTGTTGTCTTCGTGCACAAGAACCAAAGCATTGTCGACCAAATTCGGTTTGCTTTTTGACCATTTGTAACGTGCTTGTAACTCATTTAAATATTCATGAGTCCACTGCCTCCAGAACTGTTGCTTTACTGCGCTTATGCGTGTCCATCTGTCGATGTGGCTAATGTCTCGTGACAGTATCTGACGTTCAGGTAGTGCCTTGAGAGACGTACCAATTAAAAAGTGCGCTGGCGTGAGTGCTTCTAGATCACTGGGATCGGTCGTGAGTGCTGTAATTGGCCGTGAATTCATGATGGCCTCTATCTCTACCAGCGCAGTGGTCAATTCTTCGAAGGTCAATCGAGCATTCATCAATGTGCGGTTCAGATGTCCCTTTGCGACTTTCACGGCCGATTCCCATAAACCTCCAAAATGTGGTGCTCTAGGTGGGATGAAACGAAAATTAATTTGGTTTTTTTGATTGAAGAAGAATGATTTAAGTTCTCCTAATTTACGAGAAGCGCCCACAAAATTAGTAGCGTTGTCACAAAAAATGTCGGTGGGAGTGCCTCGTCTGCCGATCATGCGTTTCAATGATGCGATGAAGGCATCTGTTGACAGCTCTGATACGGCTTCGATGTGAACTGCTTTGGATGCTAGGCATATAAAAATAGTAAGTCCTGTAAGGGGTTTTTCCTCGGATTCGCAGGTAGGTAGGTATCGGGCCGCAGAATTCTACTGCACATCGTTGAAATGGTCTGCAAGGAGTAATACGCTCGACTGGCAGATTTCCCATAATTTGGTTTAGTACTTGTGATTTGTAGCGGACACAGTGAACGCATGACTTTACTATTTTTCGAGCCAAGTTTCTTAGATTTATAATCCAAAATTTCTGTCGTACGAAGGCAATCAAAGCCCTGGGGCCAGCGTGATAATTCTTCACGTGCAAGTGACGTACGTAGGCTTCTACGAATTTGCAGTCGCCCGGGAGCAATGCTGGGTGCTTCTGTGTGTTGGTAAGTTAGGCTAACTCCAGCCGACCTCCAACATTAAGATTTCATACCCGGCAGTGTTCTCCAAGAACGGGTTGAGGTATTTTACTGAGCCGCGAAGGTTGGTGTCTTTCTGCAAGCAATCAATTTCTTCTTCAAAGTGGTGCTGTTGAATTGACCAGGCGATGCACCACAGCGCTCTGTCCATCTCGCGTGGGTTGAGCATGTTTGTCATCTGGTCAGGCTCACAGTTTTTAATCAGCTTGTCGCGGAAGCGTAATGTCCACGCAACAATGCGCACTGTTTTCAGGTGCGAACTAAATTTATCGATAAACTGCCAGAAATTGTATACTGATGTGGACAAGACGAACGCTGACTTTCGCTTTTCCCTTTGGACTGTGTCTTCATCGATTTCGTCGAAGATGTTTGGTGGCCATTGCCCTGGATCCCGCAGCAGGAATGCTGGTCCGAGGAACCAGCGACTTGATGGTTTGACCCAAGCAATACCTGGGGATGCTCATAGACGGTATTGAAGACATATTCGTCAGAAAAACTTGCCACGCTGTATGCAGGACTTGGGGAACCGATTCGTCCCAATCCAGCTTCAGGAGCCATAACTCTTGTAGAATAATCTTGGACGTTATGATGAGTGGTGCTAATAATCCTAACGGATCAAATAGTGATGAGGCAATTGACAAAATGGTTCTTTTTGAAATTCGCCTTATGTTATGTTGTTTTGGTCGAAACGAGAACGTAAATGTGTCAAGGCGTTGGTCCCATGCAATTCCTAAGGTGCTAACGATTGTTTCTTCTGTGATGCTTAAGTCTTTCAGCATTTGGTCGTCGGTAAATTCTGCATGATTAGAGTGCCATTTGGACAGTTCAAAGGAGCCTCTTTTGAGAATTTCTGAAACTTCTAATTTGATTCTCTTAAGTGATTCGATCGAGTCGGCACCGCACAACATGTCATCGACGTAGAATGAAGACTTTATTAGTGCGGAACCAACTGGTAGTTCTTTGGAATATAGGTCTGCTAGGAACGTCAGGGCACGTATCGCCAGAAAAGGTGCTGCCGCTGTGCCGTATGTGACCGTCTGCAGAGCATATGTTTTAGTTGGCTCTTGCTCTGACTTTCTCCATAGAATATACTGAAACCGGTGATCTGCCGGATCGATGAGAACTTGCCGATACATTTTGACAATGTCCGCTGTAAGCACGAACTGATATAAACGAAAACGAAGTAGCAGTAAGAACAACTCTGGCTGAATAGTAGGACCAACTAAGAGAAGTTCGTTTAGCGATTTACGAGATGTGGTGCGACAAGACGCATCGAAGACCACTCGGAATTTGCCAAGTGATCCTACTGTTTTGTGCACGCTATGATGTGGAATGTAATAATGAGGTCGCGTAAGGTCTGGTTCGGTGACTTCTACCATGTGACCAAGTCTTTCGTATTCTTCCATGAAGGCAGCATAGCTTGCTTTTAACTCGCTGCTATGCCTAAAGCGCTGCTCTTGAGCTGAAAAGCGTCTGAGGGCGATAGAGTATGACGTTCCTAAAGTTGACGGTTTCTCTTTAAACGGAAGCTTCACAATAATTCTGCCTTCATTATTACGACGAACATTATTAATGAAGAAGGCTTCACTAGCTGACTGCTCAGCCGTCAATTCGGGTGCTACGTATTTCGTATCTTCGATTTCCCACAACTTTTGTAAGGCCTTGTCGACGGAGTTCATGCCTTTTCTGTCATGAAACACAAGGATGCCGACCCTGCCTCTGTGGGATTCGGATTTCTTGAGCTGCCGCACCGACCAGCAACAATCCAGCCTAACAACGTCTTTTGCAGCGTTGGTAGACCGTTGCCAAGCTTTATTTGCCCTACGGCCAAAATTTCAAAGAAATCGATCTTTTGCCTTTCTTTGACTAATCTCAGTTTTTTTGCAAATTTAGATGTCATAAAATTTACCTGAGAACAGGAATCCAGCAGCGCGCTACCTGTGTGCATGCGACCTGCGTTGTCACGAATTACTACTAATACCGTGGCCAGAATTACCTGTCCTGATGACCCTGTATTCAGGTGCGTATGTGAGACGACAGTATCGTTGTTAGTACTGTTCTCCGGTTGCAAACCATGCGACTGTCCCCGGTGTAGCAGGCTATGATGTGCCCGCGAACAGACCTTGCACTTATGCTTAGAGGTGCACTGCGCTATATGGTGTGAAGCCGAGAGACAATTCACGCAGAGGTTCAGGCGTTTGACTGTCTCAAAACGCTTGTCAATATCCAAGGCGTGAAAACGAGAGCAGCTTCGGACGCTGTGATCCGATGCTGTGCAGAGAGCGCATGAGCGTCCAGCACACACAAACGATGTTGTGACGTACGAGTTCTTTCTTTATTGGACCCTACTGATTTTTTAGCTGATTTAGAGGTATCACGAGTGTGCTCGGTGTCAACTGATTCCAAGAATTGGCAATGTCGATCTAAAGATTTCTCACAATCACTCCACAATGGAACTCTGCTGAAGTCGAGTGATTCTTTCCACTTACGCTGTGTCTCGCAGTCGACTTTTTCCATTACGAGGAAAATGATCATTGCGTTTGCAATGTCTTTGTCATTGCCTAAGGACTGCAATGAGCTGTACAGCGCTGAAACATTATCAGCTAAACTTCTCAACTGTGCAGCGTTGGGTTTTGCTACTGCAGGTAGCTCGAACAGCGATGCAATATTTTCCATGAAGATCATCGGATTGTTATCGTATCTCTCCTTAAGCCGCGCCAGCGCCTTAGGATAGTTTTCCGCAGTGACCTGGAACGCCTTGACAGTATCGAGTGCTTGTCCCTGAAGGCAATTCAGTAAGTGGTTGAACTTCTCTATATTTGACAGATGCGGTTCTCTATCTACAAGTTGACGAAACGATGAGTAAAAGTTCTTGAATTCCGAATACTTCCCTGTAAAATTGGGCAATCGCAATGCTGGCAGCTTCATGCTGGGAAGAGGAATTAACACATAGGTTTTGATTGATGTCGAAGTAATTAGATTGGCAAGTTTCACAACGATAGTAGTGGCAAGATGTGCGAAAAAAGCAAAAACTGCGAATTGGACAAAATGACGGCTGCGTTTTTGTAACAACGAGTTCGCGTTGACAGTAGCGAGCTTGAGTCACCAGGGTTGTAAGGCAACGATTGATTAGCGAAAGTATCAAATGTACAATGCTCATAGATGGCGCTGATGTTGGTTCATATACGGTGATTAACTTTACCGACCGAAGTGATGATGCAAAGTGAGGTTATGCGAACGAAGTCCGAATGCGGAGCACTAGATGAGTGTGGAAGCTCACACTTTGCGAAAAACAAATGCGAAGTATATTATACGGATGGCGAAAGAGACCAGTGATGAACTGCACTGTGTTGCGATGAATAACGTTCCAGTGGTCGCGTAGGCACTTTGAGATTCTCGATACCTCGAGCCCCACGTTGGGCGCCAATGTTTACGCTGGAGCTTTTTCCAGCTCAGAAACCTTTGTCGGTTTTTCAATATATTTTATTTACAAAAAAAACTAATGTAATTTGATTAATCTTTATTGATTGATCTGCAATTCTACTTCACAATCACAATACTGAAAAAAGCATGTTGGTTAGGCTGAAGCAGAAACTTTAGTAAAGAATAAAGCAGACCGGAAACGCTTTCATACCACACCATGAGTAGCACAGGTCCTCACTTTCGTACTTTTACGCGTCCACAGTGCGAGTACTGAACAACCTTTTTGATTTTAAGTTTGCTAAACTCTAAGTATTGAAACATTCATATTGTAAATTAAAACACTTCAATTGAATTTCGTTGAGAAACTGATTTTATTTTAGTAAAACATCTTCTTACATAGTCTTAGTCTAAGGGGGTCTTATTAATATTTAGCCTATGTTGGGAAGATATATTCTTAGTCTAAGGAGGTCTTATCTATATTTAGCCTATGCTGGGAAGATAACAATTCAACCCTTATTCTAGCGTGGGAAACTATTATTCATAATTTTTTGGTCTCACGCAGGAGTATCTTTCTTATCTTTAGTGGACTGTATTTTTAGACTATTAGGTTTGTGTTTTATTTACATATTCTTGTGTTCATATTTGAACATTCTGCCGAGGGGAAAGAGGAAGAGGTGGGGAGAAGTCCCTTTACAGCACTTAAGTTTAATATATACAATTAAAATCAAAATTAATATTGCAAGGATTAATATAAGCGATGTGTGTCCAGTTATGGTGTGAAACTTCAGTTCCTTCAGTTGGAGGTGCGTCTCTTCAAGAGTCTCCAGATGTTGTCTCAGTTCGTGTATGTTGAGGTTGTTATTCATCATTGTCGTATCCGGTGGCCTGATCTGGTTCTCCTTGAATACACTTATGTTTCTTACTCAGGATATTGCCTTCTCAACTTCGTATGCTTGAGATTCATAACTTCTATGTGATTTCAATGTAATCTCATTGTATAATGCCGTGCAGTCTGCTTCTAGTTCCAACGTGCCCTTTTGAGGAAGTTCTCGCCAGTACTGTTTGTCGAAACCGCAGTCAATGGGTAATGGGATTTTTTAATAGAACATAAAAACCCAGCTATTTGTTGCTGACAATTCTTGCCAGAAGTCTTCTTGTTGTATTTCTTTAAATTTGCACACGTCGCGTCTTATTCCTTTAAATGCTGAGATTTCGCATTTGTTGTTCGTTGCTGATCGCTGGGGTTTGTTGGTCCTGCAGGAATAGTAGCTGTCTGAATTTTTGTTGCATGCATTAATTTCAGGAAGAGTCATCAGCGTATATGAGGCTGATTCAGAATCGTAGACTAAATATTCTGCGTCCAAAAGAGCTATGACTGTTTTTCCGTTTACATGTATTGGTAGAGGAATAATTTTGAAAATCTCTGCTGATCTGGTGCTAAATAGTGGTATCTCTGCCTTTATCACTAACCGCTTGTCTACCACGATTCCTTTAGCTGTTAATGTCTTGTATACTTCTCTCAGCTCGTTCCCGGAATGTCCACCAGGTAAGGCTAGTGTTGAAGGTAGTTGTTTCTTTATATTCTCTAGTTCATGTTTCAGTTGGTTTGGCTTTAATAACTGCGAATTGATATGTCCGTTTTTTATGTCGATCAAAAGGCTAATTATTGCTGATTGGATGCTGCTACATTCATCAATAATCGCATTCAGCTGTGATGTTAGTAGTTGAAATATCAAAATACTTTTATCTTCATTCTGTTTTTTTATGGACTCGTCATAAAATATTTGCAACTGTATTCTCAATTTATTAAAGTTGGTGTTGATGTCTTCCGTAGTTTTCTGCACGATGTTGACCGTAGAATCGATGATGGAAGTCTGCTGCTTCACGTACACATATAAATATATATATAAATAGCAGTGGTCTTACCCAATTTCCAAAGCTAAAAATTGATATTTTTGACGTTTTAGGATGTTTTATAGTAGTGGAAAAACAGAGAAATAAAAAACACGTCTTATGCTCTGCTACAAAAGGTTAATAAGGTACTTTAATAATTCATTGCTTTTAGTTAGCTCCTGATGTAAAACTGTTTTATCTCGTTCACAATTTCAACATCCCCTCTGAACGAGATATTTACTATTCATATAATAGATAATATATAAAATATAGTTATAATAATTAGTTAAATGCGTGTCTGAACAATTAGCTTTCTTCAGTTAAATACACGTTAAATACAAACGATTAGTTATTTTAATGTAGGCCAAATTTCTTTGCAAAGTAATTTACAATACGTTATCTCTACTTGTTTTGTTGATGAATTGCTTCTTCTTTTTCTTAGGACAATTTTTGGCAAAATGCCCAATTTGCTTGCAAATATGACATGAGAACTTCTTATTTTTTGCGAACATCGCTTGATGTACTGCTCTTCGGATCTAACCTTGATTCTTGTAGCAACGTAGTTTTAACATATTCAATTGTTAAAGTTTTTTGAGTATTTTCGATGCTCATAACAAAGGTTGTAACGCTAGCTTGACGCAATGCCCGGTGGTCAACAATCCGGGCAACAAGACAACCAGTTCGGGCCCCACGTTGGTTTGTGAGGCTCGGGACCCACGTTGGGCGCCACAAGGCTACAAATTCGGGCTCCACGTTAGTTCTAAATTGAACAAAAACAAAGTTGTCCCACTGTTCAGGGCAGTTCGCTTGAATGGGGGAGGGGGGGGGGGGGGGTTTGAAAAACTTTGAACAGTGTATAACGCCTGCGTTACGAGAACAAAAACATAAATTGAGTCAAGACTTGTAAGTATCGGAAGATTACGAACTCTACGGTTCGAACCAAAAAACAAGAAGAGAAAAAAAAATACACAAATAAGATAGGAAATGAGGAATGACCAAACCTCTTGAGTCCCGTGGACGATTCGGACGGACGGCCTGACCTAGGTCGCGCTACGAGGAGTTGGGGGCGGAGCGAAGGTGAAGTTTGCCCCGCCTATCCGTGCCCACCCAAACCTTGCTGGCAGTTGAAAACTGCTTAGTTGCCAGCCCATACTGAAGCCGCTTCGGAGTCCGGGTCGGCGACGCTTACTTACCTATTGACGTTTTAAACCATTTTTAATAACATCATTAAATCAATTATAAAGTTAGGGCACATTATATTTATTTGAAATAATTCAAACCCGTATAAGGTTTCTAATAAAATTTACTCAAAAAGAATATTGTATAAATGAACAATGCAAAGTAAAAAGGTAATACAAACTTATGCTTAATTTAGAACAGCGGTTGGTAACCTTCCTTAGGGATTTTATTAGGCATATTGTAATATGCTGAAGAACCCTGGTCCTGTCTTCAAAATTATGCTGGATAATATTTTAGTTTATCATAGATTCATTGTCTTGGCCGGCAGAGGCTTGCCATGGGCTTCAGCTTAGAATGCTTTGTTTAGTTGATAAAGCCGGCAGATTTTTGCCAGGGCTTGAAAAATTAGAAGATTGCCAGTTTTAGGCTCTGATAATATTCTGATTTTATTTTGGAAATTCTTGCCCTTTTATAACCGATTTTGATGGGAGGATATATATATTTTGAAGAAATATATATTTTTATTAGAATTTTTTCAATAAATTGTTATGAAATTCTTTTCTCATGCCGTTAACCATTACTGTCGAGTTTACTCCATTTTTACATATTATAGTGTAAGGACCGTGATATGGTTTTTGATGTTTTTTTCTATTTATATTTCTTACTTCTTACATACTTTCATACTTCTCTTATATTACTAATACTTTATCACCTATCTTAAAATTAAAATTATTACAATTGTTTTGATTATTTACACGTATTTCTTTAGATTTTGTTAAATTAGCTTTTGCATTTCTTAAAGATAAACTTAGTCTAGCTTTTAATTCGTTAACATAATTATCTAGGTTATATGAAATTGTATTATTATTTAATGTATCATCAGGCATTGATGCTAATTTTCCAAAAATTAATTCATATGGTGAATAATTTGTATGAACATGTGGCGTGGTATTGTACGCGAATACATAGTACGATACCCATTTGTCCCAGTCATCTTCTTTTGCAAATGCTAGTAAGTATTCGTTCAGTACCCTATGATTTCGTTCTATTGAACTTAAGGTTTCGTAATGATATGGTGTAGAAAAAATTTGTCGAATTTTTAGTAGTTCGCATATTTCTTTTAGTAGTGTGTTAGTGAATTCATTTCCCTTATCTGATTTTAATGTTTTAAAATTTCCATACTTGAGAATAAATTGTTCTGCTAATGTCTTTGCAACTATAGTTGCGTCTTTAGATTCTATTGGATGTGCTACTACAAATTTTGTCAATTCACATTGAATTGTTAAGATACACCTAAAATTATTCGAAATTCTTAGAGGACCTACAGTGTCTATAGATATCATTTCAAAACTATTATTAGGTGTATCAGTTTGTACCATTTTTTCTTTTGTGTTTTGTTTGCTTGTTAGTTTTACATTTTTCACATTTCGATATAAATGGTTTAATAATTTTGCTCATATTTTTCCAAATGTACCTTTGTTTTAATTTTATTATTGTTTTTCTAATTCTTAAGTGTCCTCCTATAGGTGAATTCTGCTATTCATCTATTAATTTGTATTTTATTATATCGTCATCAATTTTATCTGGGGGTTTATACATTAAAATCTTCAAATACGCGCGATTTTTGATTTTATGTTGCAACTCATTTTATAACTTCATTTATAACTTCTTACATTCTTCTTTGTTAACAATTGTAAATATTTCATCTTTTTCACTCAATGCTAGCTCTTTAATATTCATTTTATTCATGTATAACTTCTCCAGAGTCGAAACGAATTTCGTTGGATTATTATTATTCTTTACTTTTACATTTACATTTACGATACCGTTTTCTATAAATATTTCTTTTCTGTTTGTGCACAGACTGGTATGTTTCTCTGAATGCGAATCTAGATTCGTCAAATTATCACCATACCTATTTACTATAAATTTTAACTTCCTTACATTCTTTATATCTGACAATAATGTACAGTCCCATGTGTAGAGTTGATCAGGCTCCGATTGGTTTGTTGTAACATCAGTCTCATAATTTTTCTTATTCTTCATACCCCTTGTCTCGATTAATGTTCGTTTTATATTTTTATCATTTTCTTTAGGAATCATTGCTTTTAACGTTTCAGAATTTATTTGGATTCTTGATAGTGCATCTGCATTAGTATTAATTTATCCTTGTTTATACTTAATCTAAAATTCATAGTCGGAAAGGTCTAATCTTATTCTGGTCATTTTGGAAAATGGATTCTTATGCGTAAATAGTGATTCTAAAGGTCTGTGGTGTGTTATCACAATAAATTTGTTATCATAAAGATATGGCCTACAAAAATTTATTCCCCAATGAATGAAGTGCAGGCATGCCAAACTCATATGATATTACGGGCCACATGATATAATTTCTCTTCAATTTCGGGCCGCATGTTTTCAATATTAAATAAATTAATAAAATACGACTTTTGAAACGATAACATTATGTATTTATTAAACATTGTAGTACATACCTAGACATTCTATAATTCATGTTATTTGTCAAACTTAATACATTAATACTTATGTATCACATATTACTTTTTTGAAGACTTTTGACATCGTTTTTCAGAAATCAAGTCATCAAAATTTGGCTGAATGTATTGAGCTGAAGCAATTTTCATAATTGATGATAAGTGTTGATCGGTTAATCTTGATCTTTCTGCATTTTTGTTATTTTTCATTAAGGAAAATAGCTGCTCGCAGTCTTCCAAACATAGCCAATATACGCCTGACAAAATATAACATTTTAGGAAACCGATCTGCAGATAAATATGTATATATACATATATATATATACATATACATATATATATATATGTATATATATATATATATGTATATATATATGTATATGTATATCTGGAATCTGGAATTCCAACTTCCATACATTTTTGCTTCAGCAAAGAATCACATTGGATTTCAATTAATTCCATTTGCAAATTTTCATCAACAAGTTCAATATCGATAGATAAAGGCGAAGAAAAAAGACGAAATTGTAATTCACAGCTTTTAAAATCTGAATATCTTCGATCGAACTCCATTTCTAACAAATTAATTTGGAGAGCATATTCTGCAAATTTCGATTTAGGTGCTTTAATCAATATATGTTGACAGCTCTCAAAGTGAGAAGTTTTCTTTTTCTATTTGTTTTCGCCAAAGTAATAATTTTTGCTTGAAAGCGTCAATTTTATCAAATAGCGTAGATACAATATGATTTTTGCCTTGAAGCTGAAGATTAAGGTTATTCACCCATTAGCGCCCAAATTATGTTCCCGCTGGTATTTTTGAAAGATATATTTATCTGATACTTCATTTGGCTTAATTAAGAGGATTATAACCAAAAAATATGTTTTTGTTACTTATTTTAGATTTTAGGAGCTGATCTCGTTTGAGAGAAAAAGGGTTATTAATGACATCGTGGCTAATGGGCTAAAGTAGATTTATTTCAAATTATACTTTATATTACCACAGACATAATATAAATATTTTCTCTGAAATATTTCCATGCTCTCAGTTTTTATTTTTGCTGCCATTAACTTTTTAGTGTTACTCGTATAAGGTATTAAATTTGTTGATATGCCGACTAAAGTAGGTCTGCCTAAATTATCTGCCTATATGAATTCTTCAAGAGCACGCTATGCTCGGAACGGAGATCGTGCCAGCGCTTTGCAAAGCTTGGGCATGGAACAAGAAGCAGAATAAAGTTACGAAAAGCAGAATTTCTTCCAAAAACCATAAAATGCAAAATGTAAAACGATTCCACACGGACGGACAGTTGCACATGGTTTGTTATTGTAAGAGAAGCAAAAGAAGACAAATCGCGTCTTCTTATCTCTTCTTACGCATATTTGCTAGCATTGTTAGTGGAAAATAATAGAAACAAAGTCGATCTTCCTATCCCTTCATACTCATTAGAAAAGATCTTCGAACCCTTCACTCATTAGTAGATCATTCAATTCTGCTTTGCTACGAGCGCAGGAGCCCTGAATCATGAATGAAAGCATGCATACACGTCCGCTCAAATCGAGCAACGATCACAGGCTACCAAAATAAAATCTGAGAGCGTAAGCAACACGAAGTTAATGTCGGGAGCCAACGAAGACGTACGAAGTTAGAAAAACACAACTGGGAGCCAGCGTTCAGAAAATTTTACGAACCACTTTTTTGGCGATTTGAGCTATCTATCTGTTATGTGGTTAGTGGTATGACGTACTCTGAAGAGTCAGTTGTCAGAATAAATGGTTTTGAAAAATCGGGATATTGCAATATCAGTGGGTTCATTAATTTTTCTTTTAGGTAGTCGAAAGCGTTCTGGTGTTCTGCTGTCCATGTGATTTCGTTATTTTTCTTTAATAGTGAATTTAAGCATTTCGCAATTTCTGAAACATTTTTTATGAATCGTCTGTAATAATTACAGAAACCTCCAGCCGTCTGGTTTCGTCGGCGTTTTTCGGAATTGGATAATTCTTTATTGTGTCAAATTTGTCTGGGTCTGTTTTGATTTCTTTGTCTGTGTGTCCTAGAAAAGTTACTTCTGTTTTCAAGAAATTACATTTATTTGCATTTAATTTTAAGTTGTACGTTCGTAATCGGTCAAAAACTTTCACAAAATTTTCATTGTGGTGTTTTAAACTACAACCAAAGAAAATAATGCCGTCTACATAAAGGAATGCTTCACTGTCCAGTCCACTGAGTGCAATTGTCAACATTCTTTGAAAGCTGTTTGTGAATATCTTTAATTCAAATGGTAGTCTTTTAAATTGATAGTGTCCATTTTCTGTAGAAAAAGCTGTTAATGATCTTGAATTTTTGTCTAAAGGTATTTGGTGGAAAGAGCTAGTCATGTCAAGTGTCGAAAAGTATTTTGCTCTTCCTAATTTGTCAAGTATATCTTCTAGTCTTGTTAAGGGGAAATTCCCTTTAGTCGTTTACTATTTTGTCATTGAGTTTACGGTAATCTACTATTACTCTCCATTTTTTGTTGTCCTTGTTTCCTTTTTTTGGTACTACTCGTTTCTAATAGCTTATTTAATCTTTCGGTGTTCTTCACTGTTATTGATGTTAGAATATCATAATTTGTAAATGGATCGGACTCTAGTTCAATTTTATGTATAGTAACAGTAGCATCATTTGTGTTTAATATTTTTATATTAGACCTATCTTTCCTTTTGGGCAAATGCAATTTCCTACGAATATTCCTTTTTGAATTTCTTTATTCCATATTATTCTATCCTCTTTAAAATTTGTGTTGATTGGTACAATGAGCTCGCATCTTGATGGTAAAACAATTTCTATCGATGTGTTTAAATGCAATGGTACAATTATATCATTTTCATTAAAACTAAATGTAATAGTTAAGGTTTCGTAATCTATTTAACAAAAATATTTTCTTAGTAAATCACTCCCGATATAGGAAGATCTGTTAATATAGGAGAATTTTCATCTACTACTAAGAATTTATGATTAATATTTTCATTATCTACTTCTATATTTAAAATAGCCGTTCGTACATTTAACGCTAGTTTTACATAATATACGAATTCTATTAATTTCGGTTTTTCAGCAGTTTCTAAAGAATTATAAATCAGCTCTGTGATTTTTAAAAATGATTCATGTTCTTTAAATGAACCTGTAAAATTTGCAATGGGGTTTATTGCCGTATCAATGTTGAAAGTACTCATTTTTATTTTGTTCTGTAACAAAAAATCGTGAATGGATTGAACTATAGTTTTTAATTGTATTATATCTTCTTTGAGTTTCTCATGATCTTCTTCAGTTTTTAAGATTTCGTAATATGTTTTCTTTAATTCTTCCAATTCTAATTTCTTTTTATTAAAATGTTCACTCGACTTTAATCTGTCGGGGTTCTTTTTTAAATTTGTAAGAAATTTGGATGCAATATTGAGTAATTCTTCCATTTATTAAGACTTATTTTTTTATTAGGAAAAAATTTTGATTAAGTATACAACATTAACTCTGTTTATATGACTAAGTACATAATTTGTATAATGCTTACTAATTCTAAATGCTACAAATGTTATTATTGCTAAAATTAGTATAATCAGACAGAAAATTATTATAATGCTGTCCTGAGTATACATGTTATTCAATGTATATGTACTTGTTTGTTCATTGTATACTGGTTTCGTCTGTACTACTCCCATCTTTTAGTTTTTATTCTATCATCTGTTTTTGTTGTCGTATCACTTCCTTGCTCTTTGTGCTTCGCGGTTTCTATCTGGGACAGCTCCTGATATAACCTTGTCATCACCAACCTGGGAGTTGGTGGTTTGTGTTGCAGTTCTGCGATAAGCTCCTTGAGCTGTGCCTTTCGTTTACGGTCCTTGACCAATCTTCCTCCTCGTTTCTTCTTTGTTATGAGATTTAATTTTGGTATCGTTATCCGCTCTTCATCCCTCTGGATTCTTCGGAAGTATTGTTTTGTTCGCTGACGTTGTCTGTATTCCTCTATAGTTAGACGCACTGGTTGGCAGTGCTTTAGTGACGACGGTGTATAGGTTGGTGCCTCAGAGTTCTCTCCCTCGGGAACGAATTCCATTACTGAGTACAGGAATTCTTGATGGTGTTTTTTTTTTGGATCGCAGGATCAGATATGCAGGATCGAAGTTCGCAGGATCGCCATGTAATATGCTGAAGGACCTATGGTCCTGTCTTCAAAATTATGCTGGATAATATTTGAGTTTATCATAGATTCATTGGCTTGGCCGGCAGAGGCTTGCCATGGGCCTCAGCTTAGAATGCTTTGTTTAGTTGATAAAGCCGGCAGATTTTTGCCAGGGCTTGAGAAATTAGAAGACTACCGGTTTTAGGTTCTGATAATATTCTGATTTTATTTTGGAAATTCTTGCCCTATTATAGCCGATTTTGGAGGGCGGACTTAAAACTAATATAAACATATTTCTTAAAATGACTTTATGATTGGGCAGCGGATTCTGCTGATCCAATCAATAATACATTGTGTATAAATTATTGTGAATAATTGTTGACTGCACTATTTCTGTCGCAGTCTCGACAGAAGACGTCAACGCACACTCAGCCAAACTTAGCGCGGTCAATGCTCCAACAGGAAACGCTAGCGCTGCAATTTTTATGCGCTGCGTGTACCCTTTCGTTGGTCAATTTGACTGTCGCTTATGAAGCAGTCGTGGTGACTAGTGTGGTACACTACAATACATATTTGCTTTCAATTTGCTTTTCTTTCCATATATATGGTAGGCGTATATTTTAACCATGTTTTATGACTAACCTAGATCAAACCAAACATGAATTTGAACTTCTTAATTATCTGATGTTACTGCATTTTAAATTTATTCAAATTTACTGAATTCTAGTTTACGGTGTTTTATTTTACTATAGTTTGTTTAATTTATTTTAATTCAGTTAATTGTATAGTATTGGAGTTATTTAGTTTATGGTATTTTAAGGTATTGTATTTTCATTTTATTTTATTTTTAATAAATCATATTGTTAATTTTATTTATTCTTAGCATATTACATTTTAATTTGTTTATTTTTATTATATTATATTTTTAATTTGTTTATTTTATTATATTATATTTTCATTTATTTATTTTTATTATATTATATTTTTAATTTGTTTATTTTAATATATTATTTTTAAGTTATTTAATTTTTAAATTCTTGAATTGTAACCTAGGTCATTTTATTTTCAGTTTATGTCATCTATTTTCTTTTACTATAATTTAACTAATCTGATGTCTGGTTTATTATTATTTCCAGATTTAAATTGCATACATTTAGAAAACAAAAAAAAAATACTTTGCATGGTTTTTTAGGTATTATCGTTCCTAAATAATTCACTCTCCGAATTCTTCGCGCTTACTTGTACAAGCTCTTTATTTTATT
Source organism: Myopa testacea (assembly GCA_949629155.1). Lineage (NCBI taxonomy): Eukaryota > Metazoa > Arthropoda > Insecta > Diptera > Conopidae > Myopa > Myopa testacea. The sequence goes on along the minus strand of OX451345.1, from coordinate 41,293,629 downwards.
ATTATTATTTATACAGTACGCATACCAAATGTAATATGTGTTAGCATTAGATGAAAAGTGTAAGTATAAAAGCGGTTACTTACTTACTATTTTATATTATAGTATTTTAGGGAGAGACTGTGTCGCGATATCTTGGACGATCAAGAACTAACTATCAAACTAAGGCCATGGCAGCATATCCCAAAGGGTATGCCACCATAGCCACTTGAGCAACGCCTTAACGGCGACGTAGCAGAGGGCCACGATAATACAAACAACAATTGCGTAGCGATACATATTGTCCGTTACTTTGTCGTCGACGCGGCCGCGATGTCGTATTTATACTTACTCCGCTCTCTGCCTGCGCCGGCAGCAAGGGGAGCAGCGCCGAACACGACACCGGCGAGCGTCCACGACAACCGCATGTTTATCCGACGCCGGCAGCGGGTAGCTAATCCGTCTAGCCGGCGGAATGTAAACAGTGGCGACGTCAAAGTGCACACTCAGCATTGCTGTATCGTTTACAGCAATGAAGCGGGTGTTTGTTTGCCTTGGCTCGTCGATCGTTCGACCAGCCAAGACGCGCAAACCTACTTTGGAGTGGAGTGCAACAAAGTGTCGCGTCGTTAAGGATCCGATATCCGAACGACTCCACCTAATTAGAGTTTAATGCTCGGAGGTGTGTGGTATGTATGATCGCTCGTCAGCGAAAACACACACGCACACGTGCACGCCACAGTTTTATTAGGTTTGCTGTTGTTTTGTATACACCATTTCTCTCAACTTCTATTATTTATAACCTTTATTTGCACATTTGAATTACTTAGTTAAAATAATACAAATAACGATAACGAACAGGAGCCGGTATCGTAAGCGAACTCATCCACCGCTGTTGTGATACTGCTGAGGATGCTCGGTCCGGCTGTGTTCAGCGAAAAGGGGAGGGGTTCGTAACCCCAGACAGTATCGGGGACACCTAGTTACAAAAAAAAGGAAAAAAATACTGCCGAGACTTTTCGATTTGATTTCGCAGTTATTAGAAAGTTGAATATTGAACATTGAACACTGAATATTGAATTAAATTGAATAATAGCACACACCAAACTCTGTCCGTTGTCTGTTTTTTCGCCTTCTACTCACTGCTTTTTTTTTCTGTTTCCCAGCCGAAGTGGACCAGATCCAGCCGTTCCCACCTGGTTAACCTGCCGTCGTCCCGCTCACACCCATGACGAACGTTCAACAAAAGAGACTCCGCAATGTGGCACGATGCAATCTACAATACATATTGATATAAAAAAAACCTTGTAGAAGCTTTTGATCACGCCACATTGCACAGCCTCTCCCGAACGCGGTCCGCGTTGAGTGCAACGGTGGGGGGAAGGGTGTAGCTGCTGCAGTGGTGAATAGGCCGACGTGCAACAAGGGGTGTTCATGAAACTATGAAACAAAAAATTTCTTTCGTTGCCGGCTGTCCTCACAATGAGTAGTAAAATATATAATATTCATTAGTTTATGAATAATTTAGAAAAAAAAATAAACGAAAAGTATTCTTCGCGTATTTTCATTCTAATAACAAGATATTAGTTGCTAACTTGATTAAGTGTAAAGTAAATGTTGGGTAGCTTTACGGTATATGGAAAACAAAAATGTGCTCAACATCTACTCACATTAAAATTTCAATGGTTTTGCTATTTATAATTACAATATTTCACTGAAGTTATTGTTTATTATTAAGAATGTTTATATGTGTGTGAGCTTTTATGTTTTTGTTCATTTCAATTACACATTTAATAAAAATAAGTATATACAGGGTGTTTCGCATAAGAGTGATCAAAAGACTAGGGCGTGTAGGATGGGTCGAGACAAGAAAAAAATCGTATGGGAGGGGGAGGGGGGGGGGGTCAATTTCCCCCCGTTTCGGCGGGAGGGGCCATTTTATAAAAATCCGACTTAACACCGAAAAAAATAATATTAAAAAATAATGGTTAGACCTAGATAACTTTTGCTTGCTGACTTTCAAAGCCAAATATCCTCTTCTTAATATCCTTTTTAAATTAGGTTCCTATGTCAAACACTTTTTGAGAAATTTAATGACAAAGTTAAAATTTGGAAAAAAAATTCCGAAAAAAAATGTTTGGTCGCAATTTTTTTTAAAAAGTACGGTATTAAGTATAAAAATTTTTCCGACCAGAAAATTCTCTAATGAATTCTAGAGAGAATGCTTCAAACCGGAAGGATTTATGTTTTGTAGTTTCCGAGAAAAGTGGAAATTACGAAGTACTCCTTCTATTTTCCATATTTTTGCACCAGTAATAAAACACAAGTAGCCAAAAAATTTGTGTTTGAAAGGAAAGTATGCTTCGTAATTTTAATTTTTCTCGAAAACTACAAAACATAAATCCTTCCGGTTTGAAGCATTCTCTCTAGAATTCATTAGAGAATTTTATGGTCGGAAAAATTTTTATACTTAATACCGTAATTTTTAAAAAAAATTGCGACCAAACATTTTTTTCCGAATTTTTTTCCCAAATTTTAACTTTGTCATTAAATTTCTCAAAAACTTTTTGACATAGGAACCTAATTTAAAAAGGATATTAAGTAGCGGATATTTGGCTTTGAAAATCAGTAAGCAAAAGTTATCTAGGTCTAACCATTATTTTTTAATATTATTTTTTTCGGTGTTAAGTCGGATTTTTATAAAATGGCCCCTCCCGCCTAAACGGGGGGAAATTTACCCCCCCTCCCATACGATTTTTTTCTTGCCTCGACCCATCCTACACGCCCTAGTCTTTTGATCACTCATATGCGAAACACCCTGTACAACTGCCAAAATGTGTTAGTCTACTCAGTTAATCAGGGTATTACTATTGATTATTGTAGCTTAACCAGGAAATCAGGTTGACGTTGTATTCATCAAGCAATGAAAGTTAAAACTATCGGCTGTTGTAACTATTTTATGGGTGGTCTTCCTTCTTGTCGTTGTCCTCTGGGCAACGAATAAAACTCCTTGTTGATTGATTTCTCATTACTTTTATTATTATTTATTTCTACGTTTCGTTTTAGTAACTACACTTTACTTTACACTATTTTTATTAGCACAATTTATTAATTAATATAACTTAGAACAATTAACTCAATTGCGACTTTATACGCGACTTACTTTTATTTACAAGATTTTGATCAGACTGCACTACGACCTCGTCGTTCTGATATATTTTTTAGACTCTCGTTGGAATCTTTTTCTTGTTTCCACTTTGGCTTGGTTGACGCACCCGTCGACCGAACCAAAGTGGGTAGGTGTTGGCGCGTGTCGCAATTTCCTTTATTTTGCAATTTTTATATTTCGCAATATCAATATCGGCAGAATTAGGTTTTGGATCTTTTATTTTTCCAAGCTAAGCTTTTTTTTTTGTTTATGGTTTGGAAGCTTGCTACTGAGTGCTAGCTTCCACAATCCATTCCATGCGAAGTGCTCTGGTTGTTGACTTGGCTTTTAAAGTTAGTTTAAACAAAGCTTGACTAAAGCTTCTGGCTTACCAAGCAAAGTGCTGTGGTTGCATTAATAATATGAACTTGGCCTTGACTCACTCACGGAGTAGTATTATGAAATAATACTGGCCTTGAAAGTTCATATCACCCGGAACTGGAAATTGCGATCGCGACATACAAATCATGCCACAATAGATAATCATTACTTTTAATTGCATTGGACGCATATATATTTCTACTCAAAACAAAGTCAATAATTGGTTCATTAGTCATACATACCAATTTACCATTATTTACCATCAATAATTACATGTCCATCCTTACTAACTTTTACACCTTCTGTATTAAATTCAATAGCCATTCCAGCATCTTGCATCCTTTTAACGGAAAGTAAATTTTCTGAAACATCTTTACAGAATAAAACATCTTCCAGGGTAATTTCATTTTGAAAATTATTGCAGAGTCTCACTATGCCTTTTTTCGTGGCATAAATATATTCTCCACACTTTGCAACTGCTATTTTTATTGACGACTCCATGTTGATATAATCAGCAAACAGATTTTCGTCATTTATTATATGATCAGAAGCTCCTGAATACAAAAGGAATGACACGTTTGCATCATTAGTAATTGTAACCTTACGTCTCATCATTGTTAGCTAAAGGGGATCTAAATTCGGTACTTGAACCGACTTTAGGCCTTTTTGATTTGCTTCGACTCGGTACTTGAACCGATTCGATGAGTTAATATTTGATTTAAGTTCCTTGCAGGTTCGACTCGGTACTTGAACCGATTCGATGAGTTAATATTTGATTTAAGTTCCTTGCAGATTCGACTCGGTACTTGAACCGATTCGATGATCAAACTGTAGGTAGTTGACGAGCCACGAAATGAATTAGAACACCTTGAAGGTTTTGATAGTTCTCCCTTTATTGATAACAATCGCAGTCTTTTATACTGCTAAATTGTTTATGTAAGCATAGAATTAAGTTAATGACATAGAGAAAATATAAAACATATAGTCAGCAAAAAGAAGTGCAGCGACCGATGGTTTTTGGCATTGACCAGAGTGAATGACTTGGCTCGGCTTTGGCAGTGTTGTCATTGAACTGAGTCAATGACTTGGCTCGAGTGGCTTCTGGCGATGTCAGCACTTTTGTAGCGGACTTGTGAAACGCTACAATCATAAATGCAAAACCATTTTGTAGATCAGATGTTGCAATTTGTGCAGTTTTAGCATGTTCACTATTTTTGTTGTTTATAAGTTTTTTATATGCATAGCAATCTATTTTAATGTGCCCTTTTTTACCACAGTGATAACATTTCATGATTGCTTTAAAGTTATTTTTAAAAGATTTGAATTTGATTTTATTTTTAAAATTATGTGTGAAAGTTTTCTTATAATTGTTTTGATTGTCACACACGGCTTGTAATATTTTCGAACTGGTGTCTTTGCTGTCACTTTTTAATTTGATCTCATGATCAAGCAATCGAGTCTTTACAAAAGCCAATGTTAAATTATCTTCTGATAATGTTTCAATAGCGGTTATAACTCCGTCATAAGACGATGGTAATGTCAACAACAAGTGAGACACTTTGTCCATCTCTTCAATTTTAGCTCCCGAAGTTATTAAATCATCGAATATATTAAAGTGGCTTAATAATGAAGATTCACCCTTTAATTTTAACGAAAGCAACTTTTTCCGAACAGCCAACTGTGACGCTTAAGTATTCAATAATTATACTTTTGGCATTTCTTTCACTTTTGTTCCAATCTTCAGTAATTTGTTCCGGAACTTCACTATCAACTACTTTTAGAACATCGATCTCAGCTAAGAGTGCTCTTACTCTGAACTTCCAAATTGAATATTTTTCACCATCAAAAGGCTTAATGTTTCCTTTCACTTTTTCCATTTTTTTAGTATTTTATTTTTAATCTTATATTTTAATAGGTCAAGTTTTCTTTATTTTCATAGTTCACGAAAAGTTTGATAATATTTTTATTTTATATTAACCACAATCAATGGACCGTGTCTGGGCTCATAACCTTTTAGATGTAGAAATAAAACACAAGTTTAATTTTAAATACGAATGTTCAAGTCTTTATTTAGAATAACTTTAAGATACGATCTTGTCACTATGAGAGATCACAAAAGAATCACAAAAGAACTCTTCGTTTCTATAAAGTAAACTACTATTACGTATCCTTTTAAAAACGGATATAGATAACATGCGACCACTCGTCGCCTCTTATCTTCTTAGAAAAACAATCAAAGTATGTTTACTTTGGCTTAACGGAATAACATATTTCCGATCAACGTATTTTTGCTTCGGGTCAAAGAATTTCACAAGAATGTGTTATTGCGTATTTCTTAAAAAGTGTTATTGTGAATTTCTTTATTTATTTTAAACTGAAATTCTTGTGCATTCAACAGCGACTCTACGACTAACACCGGTTTCACTTAGACTTTCTTCAAGTGCATGCCAAGCATCTTTCGCTGTTTCTTTGCCATATGTGAAAACATGTGGATTATCTCAGTCAGACACTTCAGATCTCGACTTTTCTGTGTCGCTGATGACGTTGCTGTCAATTCCTCCTGTGTACATGACCACAAGTCTTTGATTACGAGGTATGATTTGACATTTCTTTTCCACGCATTATAGTTTTCTCGGCCGCGTAGTTTCTCGAAAGAAATTGAATTCGCCATTTTTCTTAAAACAAAAATTCAACCCGTAAACGATAAATTCACACGTTTGATTAAGGGTTCGTTTACGGATACGTTTTTTTTTTATTAGAGCCTTCAGCAACGAAAGAGATTTGATGCAAAAGAAACAGCTAATACTCATGAGATATACATAAATTTATTTAGATTTGCTTTTGTATCTCAAAAACATTTGCCCATAACCTGATGTTTTAGGATGTTTTATAGTAGTGGAAAGACAGAGAAATAAAAAACACGTCTTATGCTCTTCTACAAAATGTTAATAAGGTACTTTAATAACACAGGTCAACACGATTTTTGAGTCTGAGTTCTGTACCTGTGATTTTGATTACTTATGCCAAACTAAAGAAAGAAAAAATATTTTTATCTAGTAAAGTTTGCTTTTGTAGATACCAGAACGAAATTTCAACATTTATGGAAAAGGTCTATTTTTCAATGTTATCATATTTAAAATTAAAACAAGTTATGAATTATATATTTTAATTAATTTTTATTATAAAAGACAGCACAAATAAACATAAAAATACAAAAAAATGATACAAAAGAAGCTTTAAAAATAAATACTTTTAGTCTTTCTAGTGTAATCGTCAGAACTTTCTCGTATGAGCATCCAAATGTAGTCAGCCATCATGTTCTCATTATATTGTCCTTGATATCTTTGTTCAAAGTTCATTATATCCTGGTGGAAGCATTCCCCTTGCTCTTCTGAATATTCACCCAAGTTATCTTTGAATTTATCCAAGTGCGCATGTAGCATGTGCACTTTGAGTGACATTCTGCAACCCATGAGTTGAAGCTGTCAAGCATATTAGAAATAAGCTCTTCATAATTCTCGGCATTCTTGTTACCAAGGAAGCCATGAATGACTGCTTTAAGGCTGAGCCACGCTTGTTTTTCATGAGTACTCAGGAGTTGAAGAAAATGTTCATTCGCCATTATTTTCTTTATTTGTGGACCGACGAAAATACCAGCTTTAATTTTAGCCTCTGACAGTTTTGGGAAAAATGTTTTTAAATATTGAAAAGCTTCGGAGTTTTGACGAAGAGCCTTTACGAATTGCTTCATGAGTCCTAATTTTATGTGCAGTGGAGGCATTAAAATACGATCAGGTTCTACAATTGGTTTATTTTTTACATTATGTTGTCCGATTTGAAACTCGCTCCGTTGAGGCCATGAATGCTGCTGGTAGTGAAGTGCATCGGCTCTACTGTCCCATAAGCAAAGGTAACACGGATATTTAGTGTTTACCCCTTGCATTCCCACCAGAAAACCAACCATTTTGAAATCCCCTATCACGGGCCAGGCATACTATTCATATTTTAAAACTTGAAGAACCATTTTAAGCAAACCATCAAAAGCAAACTTTATTTATTATTAATGGAGTTCCTATTTACTTTTCGATTTATATAATCAGAAAAATATCACTAAATAAAAGACTAAAAAAAAAAACCTTTTTTTTGTTGACCTGTGTAATTCATTGCTTATAGTTAGCTTCTGATGTAATACTGTTTTTTTTTTTATCTTTTACAATTTCAATAATTTTTCATCACTTTTAAGATTTCGTTAACCCTTTGATGTCAGAATTAAAGTGGGCGTGGTTAAAAATATTTTGAATATATTAGGATATTGGTTGAGCTTTGAATATGAACTGATATCAATTTTAAACCTCTATCACTTCTGGTTTTACCGTTATGAGATGTTGCTTATAAGCAACATTGTGCCATGGTGATACATTTTAAAACACCAAAGAATATTATATTGATGTTTTATGTAATTTTTATTAATTTTTGACACATTTCATGTGTGATATGAAACAAAACTTGTATTACGACTAAATAAAGAAGTACGCCAAAGAATCGTATGATCTCGAATGGTAAACAATTTAGCACTACTCCTTTCGTTTGCATCGAATATAGATTTGTTTCGTTGCAAATCTTGTTTATAATTTCATCATCGAAGCACTCACTAAAATATTTTATTGGATCTTTAACTTCTCAACAGACTGTTTCTTCTTTCCAAGCAGTTTTGCAAACGGGTAGACTCGTGTTGCTCCATATCAAACTCTCCAGATTGATTTTTTCAAAACTTTCCGTGACTATGGTTTCTGTATCCCCTTCATTTTCAACTATTTCAGCAGCATGTACATCTTCTTCAACAATTCTGGTAATCAAATTTAGTTCAACGTTTTCTTCTCCTGTCCTTACCTGTACGAGAACTAAAATGTAATAACACTTACCTGATCAATTGTGTCTTCAATGACTCTCTCCAAATTGGAATCATATAACTCTTCGGCATAAATCGGGGCCGTACTCCTTGCTCAATCTTACTGTTGTTTTTTGGTGCTGACCCCAACAACAATTTCAAAATGGGGTGGCTACTTCCGGTTTCGGTTTTATAGCTGTTTAAAAATTGAAATTTAACTGTATATCTAATTTAACTGTAAATTTAACCATATCTTCTAAACTATAGCAGATATCCGGTTAGTATGGGTACCGTTCTAAATATACTTAGAGTATCTTCAATTTTTGTAATATGATATTTTACAGAAAAGCGTATAGTTCTCGAAAAAAGCGCAATTTAAAATTTTTAGTACTTTTTTTGTGAATTCAATAATTTTTTTCTAAGTAAAATATGTAATCAACATTTTTAAAATCGTAATGACCTGAGTACAAAGCAAAGTAAAAAATTTATATGAAAAATCGCGCGATTTTTCATAAACATTTTTCGCCTGCGGCGCTATCTGCAGACTACATTACAATAAAACAACAATACGACATCATCTTTATTAATACCAACGCTTGCCCTAAAAAAGGCAGATTTTAAAAAACGTATTGAACCAAATTTAATCTCTTTTATATAGTTTTGGTTCTCCTTCTTTCGTTTAAAGGATATCCTCGTCGGAGGTATGCGAATCTACCGAATTTTTTACCACTAACGGATTACATAATTTGCCAGCATATTTAAAAAATTCGGATAAAATATCCAGTTTGTTCGCAGAACAATGCCTTTTGAATATAAAATTGGCCAGGTATCCACGAAAAAAATTTCTTTTCCGCCTATACTCTGGCAGTGACGCTTTAACGTGCCGCCACAAACCCTCGATGCTATTTGTATGGGCACTGGTTTCGGGATCCTTAAAATTGAAGGAGTGATTCACTTTTAAGTGAATAAATCCTTCATCACCCAAGCAATCGTAAGACTAAAAATAGAAAACTATTAGAAAATTAAACAAAATACGAGTATATTTTCGTAATACCTTCCAACAATCCGAAATTATGGTAGTTTTCGGACGAATGTGCTTTTTAATTATGGAAAGTATCACCTCCTTCGACCTTGATTCCACGGGTACTAGAAAGCAGCGGTTGGTATCTCTCTTGACACTGCCAAACACCCACTGTCCTTCAACAGCATGTCTTCGATCATGTTTCCGCCGACCAAAATTGGACTAATCAATTTCGACAAAGCTGTTCCTGCTCTTTAATAGCGAAGATCACCACTACCTCTCTATGAAAGGATGACCAATCAACAGCTGTACTTTCATTTATTTCAAGCTGAAAATTGAAAAATATTATTAAAAATATAAACTTTTAAAATATTAACACAATACCTGGTCCTTTAAAAACTTCAACGACACATTTTCTAACCATAAATAAGAAAAAGCTACTATCTTATGTAACGATAGTTGCGATTTCTCAAAAAATGTATCCGTTCGCAACGAACGGGTCGAATTACAATGTATTCGTTTCTTTTGTTTAAGGTACATTTCCATACACTTCCAATGGAAGCTGTCCTTGCTTCGACTTCTCGGATGTGGAGCATATCCGAGCAGAGCAGAGCCATTTGGGCATTTGATGCTTCTATCAGGAGGAATCAGCATCCACTCTTGCAACTGACGCAAAATTTCCTCCGATATAGGTCCATCCATATCACAATTAAATAAATTATAAATTTGTACGAGATTTTTAATAGAACTCATAATTTATTCAACTTCCACACACAAAAATATCCAAAAATTATAAATAGATTTCGAAGAATCTATACTTCAAGAATAATATGAATAACGGTAATCCTCGAATTAATTTACAATTTCGAGCACGTATTTAAAACAACACGATTGTAAAACATGTATAGTAAGAATATTTTAAAAAAATGTATAGTACAATTAAAAAAATACTTACATACGTTACCTTTAACATGCAATTTCTCCTAAATTCCTACACCGATCATGGTCAAATAAATTTATGTAGAAAGCTAATGATCTGTTCTTTCTTAGGATTTAGATAATTCATAATTCAAAGATATCATGAATCCAAAGAACATATACTTTTTGTGATTGGAATAAACATGCCATATAGTGGAGGTATTCATAATATGATTCATTTGAACATATCAATAATTACTACAAACATTTACTTGTAAATGTAATCGGAGTAACCATAAATTGGTTGCTTCAAACTAGCATCAACCATGTTTTTTCTATCAGTGTACATACCTAGCGGAAGAGTTGAATGCCACAAGAAGCTTACGCTGAGACTGTGAGTCAAGTTGACTCACAACATAAACAACAGCAAAATAGTTAATGTGTGGCATAATCAGTTGCTTAAAAAGTCGGTATCCTAAGTATCCCATAAATTTTACCTACGGTAAATTGAGAAAATAATTATTGGCGTGCTAGATTCTAGCATTTCAATCTAGATATACTCTTATATATAACTTAAATTGAGAAAATGAAGTATTGACGCGCTAGATTTTAGCATTTCATATTCTTCTACTTAATATTTTTTTCTTAGAATAATATCGCATACAAGTATAGTATAAAAAATAAAAATGAATATACATATGTATTGACGCGCTAGATTTTAGCATTTCATATTCTTCTACTTAATATTTTTTTCTTAGAATAATATCGCATACAAGTATAGTATAAAAAATAAAAATGAATATACATATGTGTTTCTTTTGAAAGGCACTGTTTTGTTGTTTGTGGTTTGATTGTTTTATTGTAATGTGAGGTGTACAAAATGTGTGTTGTGTTTATTGTGAAATGTGAATATTTAATCTAGGTGTTGTGTTGTACGAAGTTTTTGTGTGTTTTGAGCTGCTTCGGCTGGACACGTCCTTCTTGTTCGCTGGTTGTCGTCGTAAGGGCCGAAAGAAGTGTCGGTGGTTCGCTCCTTCAGCAGCTGAACCCGTGGGGAAAAGCTCGCAGTCGAGCTTTCAGGTCGCCTCTCCTGATCGGCTACATGTCAGCGGTGTGAGCGATCGCTGACATGCCGAGGTCAGGAGCGGCACCTGAGGCGAGCGGCGTTTGGCGTAAACATTCCGCCCGCCTTGCAGGACTGCAAAACTTAACCCACGGAACCCTGGAGCGAAGCGAACGAGAACGTCGGGACACGGCACGAAATATGGTTGTCCAGTGGCGGTGGAGGACAGCGTGGTGTGCTCCTCTACCCCAGAGACAGCGGTGAGTGCTGTGGCAGTGATCCCACCGTGCCAAAAAATTGCAGCAGATCGCCGGCGTAGGTTATCGACGTGATGGTGTGGGGAAAACCGTCGCGTGATGTTGGTTTGGGCGACGGCCAGCGACTTTGAGCTGCAGTGGGCGACGGCAAGCGTCGAGTCGAGCTTGCTGGAGTCTCTTGGAAGTCGTGGAAGTCGTCGTTGTATGTTGGTGATATACCGCTGCACTGCATCGCTGTGGCCAATGGCATACCGTTGCTACGTGGAAGCGCAGTTGGTGGCGGTAAGCGAGCCTCGAGCTCGTGCCACGTCGGCGATGGTGAGCGAAGTGGTCGTTGACGCTGATGAGCAAGCGTCGTGGGCTGGAAGCCCTTATTGTAAAGACTTCTCGTTGAGAAGCTGCAGCCGGGAGCTGCGTGATGTCGAAGTCGCGTAGCATCAGCCATAGTGAGCGGCGTGGATAGTAGTTCAACTTGGGATAGCTCCTAGCACCAATGGGGCAAAGTCGTGCCTGGTCAGCCTGACACGTAGGCGTGGCGAATATTAGCGATGACTGCAATTTGCTACTATTCAGGCGTAAGTGTCGTGGCATAGGCGGTAATGCTTCATCTGATGTTAGGTCCCTGGACACGTTGACTTTCCGACGCTTAACTTCTTGAAGTTGCTGTAGGATCAGCGGTAGTTGTGGCGCTGTACGCTGTGGAGGAGAATTTCTTCTGTTGACGGCTGGCAGTGCCAGCCTCTGGCCTCGCCGGAAACATGCGTACTCTGGAAGAGTGAACCTCATAATTTTTCTGTGGAGAAAGAAAATATTAGTGATCGTTCGATATAAACATGTCAGGGATACTAGTTTGGTGACAGGGCGTGTAACACGGCTTTTTTTTGTTCGAACGTTAGCGGCACGAACTCGTTGGTCTTTTCCCTGGAATGTTTTATCGATGCGGCCAAACCACCAAGAAGTGTATGCAATGTATTCTTCTCTAATGGCCACAAGATCATTGAATTGGAGGTCAGGTTGTGACATTTTCCACTTGGCGCGATGAGTTCGAAAATTCCTAGAATTCTCCCGGTGGCAGAAATGCTGGGCCAGGCCTTGGACTCGTTTCCATCGATTGCATGAGGAGTGAGGCTTGTCAAAGTTCTCGGGCTCAACTGGGGCGTCATACGGCAAACTAGGGCATGAGGACGTCCGCCCACCAAGACGCAGCGTCTTGTCCTCATGGGTAAATTGGTTGTGCGGATGCAAACGACTTTTCAAACGCGATTTTCGGCTGGTTTCCAGTGGCGCATATTCGGCGGAATATGGCTTCTGACAGATAAGCTTAAGACGACATTTGGTGTCTTCAGTCTCTGTCGTTGAGAGGTGCAGCGTGGTATGTGGCGAGTTTCGTCGATGACGAGTAATGTCAGAAAAACGACACAAACTTTCTTCGCAAAACTTTCCTGAGGGGGATAGCAAGCGAGTTTTGGGAAGTTCCTCCCCCTCCCAAAACTGGTCGAATTTTTGTTCGATAGTGACTTTGGTAAAGAAGGCTGCTTTTTGATAGGGGCTATCGGAAGCTAGCATTCGAACTGGTCCGCTGATGATCCACCCAAACACAGTTTGTTGTGCTATTAGTGAACCCAGAACTCCACGGCGGATACCGTCAAGCAGAATTGCAGGATAGAGGTCAGCTCCAATGAGCACATCAATCTGCTGACTCTTGGCGATATTCACGTCTGCGAGCTCGATGTTTTTAGGAAAGCTGCGGAGCAGCGCACTATCTAATGAATGCGCAGGTAGTTTTCCCGTGATTTGGGAAAGCACTAGGGCTGTTACCTGGATTTGAAAGTTTGGATCGCGAGGCGATTTAAGAGAAAAGTCACATGATTTTGAAACTTTCGCAGATAGCGTTTCGTTCAGGCCGGAAATCATTGCACTTACAGGCCGCATCGGTAGTTTTAACCCCTTTTGCGTGCGTTCAGAGATGAACGAGACCTCCGATCCTGGATCGATCAGAGCACGGGCGGTGTAAAAAGTATCGTCGTGGCATATGGTGACCATAGCGGTACCCAACAGTACCTGTTTGGGCTCGGCAGCGAAGCATACCTGATGAGTTTCCGACTGTTTTAGCTTAGTGGACTGTATATTTATCCGTAGATTTTGTTGAGCTGATGTTGAAGGCCTCGGAGAGGGATCAAACGCTGCGGTCCTCGAAGAGGATTCAAATGTTGATGTCCTCGGAGAAGACTCAAATGTTGAGGGCCTCGGAGAGGATTGAAAGTTCGCGGAGCGATGGGGGTGCTTTGGCGACGAAATCGCAGCGGCTCTCGTTGGAGAGCTAGGTGGGGTAGAATCTTGTACGTCAGGTGCATTTTCGTACCTCCACTCTTGACTGGTGTATGTAACTGGCGAGCGTGATTCAGAATCTGAAGAGGCTTGACTCTGAACCTCGTCACGATGCAGAAGCGTATGATGCCTTGCGTTGCATACAGTGCAGTTGAAATTGCTGGGACAGTCATGCACGGCGTGTGACTTGGCCAGGCAATTAATGCACAAGTGGTGTTTTCTTACGACTGTTAGTCGCTTGAGACATGTCAATTTTGAAAAGTTAGGACATAATCTCAAATTATGACGACGTGAACATAGAGGACAATTAGAAAGGGCTACATTCAACTGGAATGCGTTGACGCGCTTTGAAGTTGTTACAGGTTGCAAAGAAGGTGACGGCTGCATAACTTTCGTGGTAGATGTGCTTTTTATGTCTTGCACAGTTTCGAGTGTTTGAAAACGATGGGTTAGAAACGCATCTAAATTTGTCCATTTGGGAATTTCAAGTTTATTCTGAATGGACTGTTCCCACAGCAATAGGGTGGCATCTGGAAGACGACTAGAACACAAAAAAACAATGATGGCGTCCCATTGGGAGGTATCGATACCTTGGAGCGCCAAAGCGGCGAGAATATTATTGATTTCGCGCTGTAGGTTTTTTATTTCGCTTCCGGTTTCCGTTGTTATCGCGGCAAGACTAAGTAGGCTTTTTAAAAGCGTGTTCACGAGAACGCGTTTGTTTTCGTACCTATCCGAAAGATTTTGCCACGCCTGGACGAAACCTTCATTTGTTAGAGGAGATGCTTGGACGATCTCCTTCGCTTCTCCTTCTGTTTTATGGCTGAGGTAGAATAGTTTTTCCACCTGCGAGATCCGTGTGTTCTGGATATACAGGGCCGTGAACATATCTCGGAATGAGGGCCACGAGAGGTAATCGCCACGAAACACGTCGGTGTCACAAGGCGGCAAGCTAATATTATAGCCAGAGGGCGGCACCTCAGTCGTGGATAAAGAAGCTCCTGGGAATGCAGATGGTGTTGCCAGAGCCTCTATCATTGCGATGATTGCGTCGGAGCATCGTAGATAGACGGCATAACAATGGCGCCGTTTCTCCTTTAAGGTTTCCAAGTTGCTTGCCTCATCGCTTGTTGATGTCATCCTCGATAAGATGCTCTCATACGTGCATTTGATCGACATCCATTGAGACTTGAGTTCGTCTCTTTGGATGTCGAGAGTATGAATTGTGTGTTCCCGAGCGGGCGTTGCCTGAAAATCAACTTCGAACTCGACGAAAGCGTCGGCGAGACGTATGAAAGTATCGAGGGTGGACATTGTCAAAAGTCGAATGAATTCTAAAAAGCAGGAGCTAAACTCTTTATTGTATAAAATGAAAAAAAGCTTTATTTTTATTTATGTTTAATATTTAACATAAAACTTCTGTTTCTTGCCCACTGTGCGACAAGAGATGAGAGCACGTACAGGATGAGAGCTCTCTGTGGGGTCTGCACAGTTTAGACTTCATACACCCATCTCCGATGAGAGCGCTTAAAGAATGAGCGTATGAATCGATGATCGAAGTAAACACATTACAAAGTTATACAGCAAAAGGTGGTAGTTTTTTGATTGTATGCTTAGGATGGCTGTACAAATTGGAGCACCCAAGCACAGTTGTTTTAGACGATCAAAAAGGAGCGCGACAAAGAGAGCGAAAAAACACAAAACCGACGTTTTTATGTGCTTATGGTCGTAGCTGCACAAATGAGTTGGAGCACATAAGCATAGTTTTTTCTGCTGATCGAAAGAGCGCGACGCAGAGCGAGAGGAAAAAAAAACACAAACCTACGTTTGTTTGCTTAGAGCGTGGCTGCGCAACGTAGTTGGAGCACGCAAGCAATGTTTTTAAATCACAATGTCTGGAGATCGCGGCACTGAGAGCGAAAAAACACAAAGCCGACGTATCTTTGCTTAAAGCGTGGCCGTCAGAGTAACTAGAGCGCACGAGTAAGCCGTTTTTTCGATGTATCCAAAGAGCGCGACACTGAGACCGATAGCAAAAACCCCAAACCCACGTTTGTTTGCTAATAGCGTGGCTGCACAAATGAGTTGGAGCACGCAAGCAAAGTTTTTGAATCGCAATGTCTAAAGAGCGCGGCACCGAGAGCGAAAAAACAAAACCTACGTTTATTTGCTTAGATCGTGGCTGCACAAATGAGTTGGCGCACACAAGTAAGCAGAGTTTTTTTTCAATTTTTCGCAAGAGCGCGACAGCGAGAGCGAACAATACACAAAGCAAATTTCGAATATTTTTGAGAGTGCGGCTGCCCAAACCGGTTTAGAGCGCACTAATGATTTGTGTATGAGCGACAAATATGGTAATCCACGTGATGGATTTTCTGCTTGAGGGTACCGTTACACCGAGTTTTCGAAATTCGGGTGTACAGTCCTGCGTATATGTGACGTATATATTATATATATATATAATTATATACGGAAAATATTCACTTTTTTATATTCATATGCACAATTATCAAACACAATTGAAACAATAAAATCAATATAATTGAATCAAAAGCAATACCTTTCCTTTTTTTTGATGACTGGAGCGCGATCCGGCTCGCTTAGGACCAATGTTTCTTTTGAAAGGCACTGTTTTGTTGTTTGTGGTTTGATTGTTTTATTGTAATGTGAGGTGTACAAAATGTGTGTTGTGTTTATTGTGAAATGTGAATATTTAATCTAGGTGTTGTGTTGTACGAAGTTTTTGTGTGTTTTGAGCTGCTTCGGCTGGACACGTCCTTCTTGTTCGCTGGTTGTCGTCGTAAGGGCCGAAAGAAGTGTCGGTGGTTCGCTCCTTCAGCAGCTGAACCCGTGGGGAAAAGCTCGCTGTCGAGCTTTCAGGTCGCCTCTCCTGATCGGCTACATGTCAGCGGTGTGAGCGATCGCTGACATGCCGAGGTCAGGAGCGGCACCTGAGGCGAGCGGCGTTTGGCGTAAACATATGTATTCTCAAAGTTATTGTATTTAATATCCTATTTAACAGTCCTATTAAATACATAAGAAATTAAGTATATTAATTCTTCGTTTCAGTTTTTGTTAACTTGTATTAAGCAACTAATACTTCATATGCGCCATTCTCAATGTAAGCACGTTTTTTTACAAATATTTTTCACATTCATAAGCATAACAAGCTTCTTTTAAGCTATCTAAGATTAAATCTTTCGTTTTTCTTCAAATTTGTTTGAATATTTTTCTGAGTGTAGGAAGAGTACATGATAGTGCATATATTGCTCGGTGTGGAGCTATGGGTGTGAGCTCTAAACATCGTCTTTGAAACTGTTTTTGATCTTCCTAGAAATTTTAATGTTTTTGACATTTGTCATGTAGATTATTTTAGACTTTTGTAGGAGTAGCTTTAGATTTAGGCTGGTAAGAATGTTTTGAAAATTGTTTAAATGGTTGTTTAGATTATTAACTCCATTATCATAGTTAATGTAGTTAGAGCAAATTAAAAATTCATATTGGAAAACGTGGGTGTGCTTGTTTGTATTGAATAGTTTACATGTGTATACGTTAAAAAGGCATTTTGTATATTGACCTGTTTATTGTCTAACTTGAGTGTCGCAATTCTAAAGCTCGCGAAGATTGAATATCAACCTAGTAATTATGACTATCTGAAATATGGATTTTGGTTATTTTTTTCTGCAGTTTTTTTATAATATTTTTTTTTTATTTATTGCATCTGGACTCATTTGTGCTTAAGCTCAAGACATTTTTTATTACAGACAAATTAAAAGTACAAAAATTTAAAAGAAGGTTACTTTCGCAAGAAGATAACTATTCAATTTAATAATTAAGATATTATTAATAACTTCACTACTTAAACGTGAACGCTGCTTCGTTATTATCGTAGAAACTGCACTAAATGCCCTCTCTACAGATACTTGGCTTAATGGGACCTAACCTAGTAATTATGACTACCTGAAATATGGATTTTGGTTATTTTTTTCTGCAGTTTTTTTATAATATTTTTTTTTTATTTATTGCATCTGGACTCATTTGTGCTTAAGCTCAAGACATTTTTTATTACAGACAAATTAAAACTACAAAAATTTAAGAGAAGGTTACTTTCTCAAGAAGATAACTATTCAATTTAATAATTAAGATATTATTAATAACTTCACTACTTAAACGTGAACGCTGCTTCGTTATTATCGTAGAAACTGCACTAAATGCCCTCTCTACAGATACTTGGCTTAATGGGACGGCTAGGACGACTGCAGCAAGTTTACACCGATCTCTATCTTTGGCCATCACATCTTTCAATTGTTGATGGACATTTATGCTAAATGGGGATCTCTGGCCGTACGCCAAGTTCTCAAGTTTCTGTCGAATGCTAGCGGAGTTTTGGGTTGATGTTGAAATATTGTTTTTCAGCTCTTCCTCTAAAATGGGTCATCTTGATTCCTCGGCAAATCATCCACTTTCCACAGCTGTCTTTTTCATATCTTCATCCAAATAAGGTGAATCCAAAAAGTTAAATCGTGGATCTAAACAAATACCGGCAGTGAAACCCGCATTGTCCAGGAGGTTTTCATTCCGATATACTCAAGGAGTTTGCTTGAATAGTTATTACCTTCAATTTTTTTTAGCTTCACCTCGCACACAAGTCAGTCGCGAAAAAATCTGCAATGACATATTGTTCGGCCTGTAGTTGTTTCGTACATGCAGCTAATGGTGTAAATGCACTTACGAAATTTTGCACAAAATTCCAATTAATTTCATGTTCACTTGAAATTTCGATTTCATTAGCAACACCTATCATCGTGTTATGTTATAGATAGGCGGCATTCGTGAAATCGCACTTTTGTGGCCATTTCGCACGCTTGTTCTCAGGGTTTTCACAATTTTTCTGCAGTCTTCTATTTCGCTAAAAAAGTCGTTGATGCAGTCATTTGCAGCAAGCTGGAGAGTGTGTGCAGTGCACCTGACTACTGGCAATACCGATTTCAGCCGATCGTGTACTACTTCGTACTCATCATTTTCATTTTCTGAATTTACATCCGATTCATCATTTTGTCCCTCTAATAGCTCCTGCTGCAAAAGATTTGCTCCATTGTCGATCGTTGTTGAATATATCTGGGTAATTTCGATTCCATATTCATGAAGACAAGATAAAATTTCCTCTTTTAAGAAACGTGCTTGAAACGGCTTGATTATTTTTTTAAAGTAAACTTCATCGTCAAAAATCCGAAAAGGAATAGCTTTTGCGGTTACGATTCCAACACAGCAGCGTAAAAGCTCTGGTTTATCCATTGCTAATTTTAAATCGATGATATCTTCGTGCTTACTAATTTTTTTATTTCAATTTCAGTTTCAATTTCTCAATTGAAACGTTTGTTTCTCTGCCACGAATTAGGATTTTCAAAATACTATCAGAAAGACGAGCTAATATTTTGAAGGGTCCTTCGTAAGGTCTTTCTAAAGGTGTTGTATTCTCACTACGCAAAAATACATGGCTACACGAAGCCAATTCTTTCTAACAGAAAGTTTTAGTTTTAGTTTCTTGTAGTTATGAAGCACTGGTACTGGTTTTAATTTGTCAATGTATTCTCGAAATTCGTTCAGGAAATATTCGCTATTTGGTTATGGATTCAGCCTTCGTGGTCTCTCGAAAACAGGAGGACCACTAGTTGGAATAAAATGTTGCACGTTACGTTTCAGCTTAGTATGTAAGTGATTTAGTCAAGTAACATTGGGGAATCTGTTGCAGAGTATTGCAAAAAACTCATTATCAGAATCCTTAATTGTCGATATTTTAAATATTGAAATTGAATATTGCGCTAACTAAGCCTCAAGTTGATAACTAGGCGGTTTTGTAGTTTTGGGTGGACCATCATGCACCACCACTACGCAGGATGGTCGGTCTGATTTTCCTGATTGTGAGTTGGGTTCGATTCCATAAGGCAAGGCAATATACATTTTCTCGCTGCCGAATTTATTATGGAAAAAACATATTGCTGGGTTGAAACCAGCGGTTGTTTGCGTATGGTTATTTTGATTTCTGTTATTGGC
This sequence comes from Myopa testacea, assembly GCA_949629155.1. NCBI lineage: Eukaryota > Metazoa > Arthropoda > Insecta > Diptera > Conopidae > Myopa > Myopa testacea. The sequence goes on along the minus strand of OX451345.1, from coordinate 41,273,595 downwards.
TCTACCTCTTAATTTAGAGCGGCCACGCTCATACTGCAGCTTCCTAATCAAAACTGACAACTTTTCGATTTTTTCGTTAATTGCAGCTATATCCGTATTTAATTTTGCATATGAGTGTTTTATACATGTCTTTTACTTCTAAACTATTTGTCGGAGTTTGATTCTCCATAATCTTGTCAGATATCAAAGTCAAGCTATCGATGTCGTCAGACGGACTAACTGCCAGTATTGCTAGGACAGAATCAGGCAAGTGTTTCAAAAAATAAAAATTTAAGATTTAAGATACTGTATTGTAGCAACTGGCGGACGCTGCATTTCTTAAGACCATTAGGAATTCCGTTGGTTTGCAGTTGCTTAACAATTGCCTTTTAAAAAGCTGTCGCAGTTTGGCCTTTTCTGACGTAGAGAATGTTTGCATGACTCTTTTTCTCAGAATTGAATATTTCGTTTCTCCGGTTGGAACAACTTCTTTATTGATGCTTGTAGCGAAGGGTGCCACCCCGGGAGGTGCGAACCCAAACACGTAGTGGAATTTAGTTGTTTCGCTTCGTATTCCGTTAACAATAATTTATTGATTCCAATCTTTCGAACCATGTTTCAGGATCTTCTATATTGAAACCAGGAAGCTTGCGAATTCGAACCCTCGTCGAAGATTGTGTTTCATTCGACGATGATGGATTTTCGTTAGACTGCCCGTTAGTTGCCATTAAAAAATTGCGTGAATACCTGTACACCTATAACTGTCGTGCTATGTAAGACTTTCTGGGCAGTTGTTACTAACTCAATAGAATGTGTACAGTTAATTTTTAGACGATGCGCCGTGCAGAGTTCACCAATTGTGGGGATTTATGTTGTTCTTCAATCCTTATCGTGAAGAAAGCGGTACTTTTCCATTCCGATGTGGAGAGATTGAAATAAAACGACTTATTTACAACTTCACAATAAATGAATAATGTGTATCTTTCTTCTAAAGATATAAGTATATGCGTAAATGTCACTTGTGGAGAAATTCCCTACATCATGATCGCCACAAAAAATGTCATCAGGGTCATGTATAGTTCAATAGCAAACTAAAGTTTGTATGGGTTACTACAAATAATTTATTTCACTTATTTATATTTATAAATATATCAAAAGAAAATAAAAAATTAAATTGCAGGAATATTTTATGTCACACGATTGCATGTACTTTCCGACCTTTCTATCTACTACTCTGCCTCATGGTAGTGATGTTTGATTTGTGGTGTTGCCACAAGTGTAGCGTTTTCTTCTACTCGCTATTTATTACAATTATTTATTTACAATAATAATTTTAAATCAAAACAATAATACATTTAAAATCTGATACCGTTTTCTTGTACTTCTGCCTCGAGCAGAGATAATTCCAGAAGAAGACCAAAATGCAGCTGAGCTCTGCGCTGTACTGTTCTCGAAAAACGCTGGCTTTAATCGCTCGATGGAGACAATTGTGGCTTTTCCGTCAACGTTGACCTTGAATACGTACTCAGAAATCCTTTCGATGACCGCATATGGGCTCTGGTCCGATGGCTCGCACGGCTTCTTGGTAGCATCGACCCTTAGAAAGACACGTGTGCAGTGATGCAACGTCTTGCGCGCGAAGGCCTTCCATTTGTTGTGGTGTGTTGACGGAGCCGATTTGCCAAGTTGCATTTGCTCCCTCAGTTTGTCGACAAAGTACCTAGGCTCAACCATTAATTCTTCGTGGATAAAAAACTCACCTGGTATTCGGAGTTGCGTGCCGTACACCAGCTCTGTTGCAGAAGAATTTATGTCATCCTTGTAGCTTACTCTTAACCCCAGCATTATCGAAGGCAATATCTCTATCCAGTTGCTAACGTTGTGGCACACGATGGCGGCATTGAGTGACCGGTGCCATCGTTCAATCATGCCATTGGCGGCTGGGTGGTACGCCGTTGTTCTAATTCTATTACTGCCTAGTAAAATAGTCATGGCGTCGAAAAGCTGGAATTTAAATTGCGATCCTCGGTCTCACGTTATGTTGCTGGGCACACCGAATCGCGCTACACAATGAGCGTAAAAGGCGTTTACCACTATGTTTGCTTCAATGCACGGCTGCATGATAACTAAATCTACGTGCACGTGGCGAAATCGATCACTTGGTATCTCGATATGCTGTGGTGGGTTTTTGACATGTCTTGGCACTTTGCTTCGTTGGCAGCTCAAACAAGTGCGAGCCCAGGTGGTGATGTGTGCATTCATTCTCGGCCAAACGTAACTTCAATATAAATCAGTTCAAATAATTCCCGTCGAATTTAGGGATTGTTACCTTGGGTAATTGAACTGCGTGTCGTAGAGTCGCGTCAGCGGAGGATGACGATGTCTTGGTTGCGTTGTTGCCACCTCGGTTGGTATAGATGGCTAAATTGGTCAGTAACTGCTGCACCCTTTGCTCCATGTCGACGTACTTCTGATTGCTGTGCCCTATGGCTGCCGGATTTTCGAAGTGCAACGTGATTTCGTAATTTAATGCCTCAATCTGTTGCCATATCTGGCTGATGTTCTGAATCTTCCACTCGCAGAATTGTCGCGGCTGATTCTCCAGATTTTCAAGAATAGCGCTGATCAGAAGCTCTAGTGAGGCTGCTCTGATGGCGAACTTTCTTACAATTCCCAGTGTGCCTTGACTCATGGTTGCTTGCGACTGGTATTTGCTGAATGCTCCTGCTTGCTCATGATCTTTAGTTGCAGAATGCTGTGTGGTTGAGTGATTGCCATTCTGCGCTGTGCTGCTCCTGGAGGTTCGTAATATCTTGCTGAAATAGCTCGGAGTATTCCTCGACCAACGTCATGATTTTATTGTAATAATCCAACGTAAAATAGTTTTCGTTCAATGGAGGTCTGTAGCTTCAAAGCGTTCCCAGACAACCTGTAGCGCTTGTAGACGCTCGCTGAAGTATCCAATACTTTTCTTATGCTCGACAGACTCCTTTTTAAAGTTTCTCACGACGCGTCTTCCCCATCCTTTGCTTGTTGAGCAATATGTCCCGCAAACATCTCAATTATACTTGCTTCGGTTTTTAGAAGTTGTGTCGTCGTGATCAAGCGATCACGTCGGGGTCAACAAAATGTTTAGTAAAAGTATCTAAATTCGATACCTGAACCGACTTTAGGCCTTTTTTTGTTTTACTTTAGATTCGGTACTTGAACCGACTCTATGAGTAATGATGACTAAAGGAAGAACCAATGATTGAAATAAAGACCTTGAAGTTATTGATATTTCTCACTTCTATTCATGAAAATCACAGTCTTTGATACTGCTAAATTGTCTATGTACGCATATTTGCTTATACATAGACGTCAGTTAACATTGGTTGGCCCTGAATTGAGTCAACGACTAACCCTATAGAACAGTCAGCAATTATACACTACACAGAAGTCCGGAGTGCGACGGCCGATGGTTTTTTGGCACTGAACTGAGTCAATGACTTGGCTCAGGTTGCATTGGTCGTGTACGGATGGCTTCAAGCGGTGTCAGCAACTTCATACAATTTAGTAGTATAAACTGTGAACGTAGCGGAACTGTGAAACGCTACATGCTTAATCTATTCTTACACACTATAAGCTTAATGGTATCGCTCTTCTCGTTCTTCACATATTTGATCTCACTCAATATGTTGCATTGTTTGTAATAATTATTGAGCTATTATTATTGGGTGCTTGTGTGTTGGATTTTGATTCTGTTTCTGTGTTTTCCATTTGTTTTATTAATAAGTTTTTGCTGTATCGTAATATTCACGGAATTTGTTTAGTTTTTCAGTTGTGCTGTCGTCTGTCAATTTTAAAATTCCTATTAAAAATGTTACCTCTGTTTTTAAATCGTGTATTTCTTTTATTTTTGATTTTATTGTTTCTGCTGTGTAAGGCCTGTTACTCGCCTTTTTTATGTTTGTAATTATTTTTCTAAACTAATTAATATTTCTTCTACTCTTTTACTCTTTCCATATGTATGCTTGTTTGTTGTTTTTGTTTTATTTTTGTTTTCTTTTAATTTATTTATACATTTTCTATTCTTCTTAAACTTACTTTCTTATTAATGTAGGTTTTAATATAATCGTGTATGTTTGTCTGTTGATAATATAATATATTTGTATAAGATAATATAAGGTTTTAGAGTGACGGGGGAGTGGAAAGACTTACCGATGGTTCGATGTAGTGTGGTGTCGTTGATGATGGTGGAGATGAGGTTGGTGTTGGTGGTGATCGTGTTGATGATGATCGTGGTGATGATGGTGGTAATGGTTATGGGGATGATCGTGGTGATTAGGTTGTGGTGATACGAAAAGCAAAAGGACGTTGCACAGTTGAAAAAGTCGCGAGTTACACGTTGAAATTTATGTGCGGAATTTAATAGGTAAAAAGCACAGAAGTTCACCGGTGGCGATCACGAAGCTCAAGGTTCAAGACGCGAACGTAAAGTGAAGTTAAGTTGGGGGCGGAAGTCATAAAAAACTCATTGACCTGTCAAGAGTTGACAGGTCGCAGTCGGGGAGGTTGGCTGCGCTGACCGACGTGCAATGCATTTGCATCTACAGAGGAGTAGACGGCGCTGCTCTCTCTGGGAGGGCAAAAGAGTAGCGCTGGGGTATGCGGTCGAGTCAGAATGAGTGTTTGGCGTAAACAGTGTATATTATTTAATTTATATTGTAGTGGTCGACGTTATGCGTCACTGTTAAAGTCTTAATGTGAAAAAGCTTCCCAAGAGGAGCGGGTCGATCTAATCATGTGTCCGGCGTAATACGCCGCTGGACAGGATATAGTGCCAGCAATTAAGTTGGCACTTTTATACGCCTGCTGTATCGCTGGCGGAGAACTGAATTAAAAAGCCTGTTGGTACTGGCTGTCTTAGAATAATTCTTGTCTTTATTCTGGATTAATTGGGTTTTTATACCCTAAGTGATTCCATTCTTTTTCTAAGAGTGAATATGTTGACATATTACAATTTTATCTATGCTTAATCTATTCTTACACTCTTATCGCTTAATGCTATCGCTTCTTACACTCTAAGCTTAATGGTATCGCTCTTCTCGTTCTTCACATATTTGATCTCACTCAATATTTTGCATTGAGCTATTATTGAACCATTGCCCAATTATAAGTTTGGCTTAGAATTGGGCAGTTCACAAAAAAAAAAAAAAAAAACTCGTTTCACAACAGTTTTGTAGTGTTGTGCATTCATTTTTATTGATTGAAATTGCAGTTTTATCAGGCCATAGAATGATATGGCACTACATACCATAATTCCACAGACGCGACAGCTTAAAAGCAATGCCTCCTTTCGAATATGGTGATAATAAAAGTTGTAGCCATCAGGACCGTCAAAGTAGAACTTCTTTTCGTAGAAGAAGGCAACTGTATGCCATTCCTTGTTCCACTTCATGTACGTTTTAGCAATATTTAAACGTATTTCCTTATGAATGGGTTTTAATGATGGTTTTTTCTTAGTTAACGTCTTTGGATATGCTCAGCATTAGCAATCAAGCACCGAACAGTTGAAATACTACATGCTATTCCCGCTTTTGCCTTTAATGTTGGTATAGAATCATTAGAGTTTGAGTCTTTTTGTAAGATTTGTAACATTTGCTGTCCTTCTTTTTATGTTCTTGCCATAGGAATCCTTATTTTTTAGGTAATTGAAGAAAACACGGGGACTTCTTTCCAATTTTTTCTGCAATTTTTCTGAGCGTAAAATAATAATCATTGCACGTGTCTTGTTTTTTAAGCACTTCGATGGTTTGAAGTTCCTCGTCCTCTTTCTTTGCTCGTTGCATCCTGAAAACTATGTCATTGTCACTAATTGTCATTACTGGCTGCCTACTCAACGCATCTACATGACTCATCTGCGATCCAGAACGGTACTGTACAGAATAATCGTATTTTTGCAAACGATTACCTAACTCGTAACCTTAGTGCTTAAATCTTGTTTTTCCATCGTATTTACTAATGCATTGCAGTCGGTAACCAACTTAAAATGCCTACCCAATGTATACCATAAACATTTTTACTGCGGAAACTTCTGCAAGGATTTCTAATTCGTAACTACAGTAATTGCGGTAAGCGGACTTTTTTTACTAAGATACTGCACCGGATGTAGCATACCATCTTCGAGTCACTTTTGGAGTAAAATTTCTCCATATCCATCGCACCCAGTGGGGTGAACTGATATTGAACACATGGTGCATAGAATCTTTTACCTCAAAATTTGTTGTAACATGATAATGTGGAACGAGAACGAAACATTCATCGTTACTTTGTTGGCGGCCACAAAGCAAAGTGCTCTTACACAAGTTTTTGAGAATATGTGTTTATTACCGTAATTTTATTTATCGAAATTGTTAAATAAAACAAGCTGGATTTTCTTAAAGAATAAACACGGATTAGTATATTTCTTAATTTTTTCTTATGGATGCTTGTTTTCACGTTCACGTCTTGAACCAAAACTGGAAGAGGAAGATAGCTGCTAGTTGATTTTGACAGATATGTTGCAATTAAACTGTCAATTTGACTTTTTGGGTTGCGTTCAGAAACGCCCCTCCTTTTAGACACGTTCGACACCAAAAATTCTCTTGACCGTCTTCCATTGTCGCGGTCTCCATCGGACTCAAACACGAGATTGTGTAAGGCTGCAATGGACTCTTTTCTAACACGTTTTAGATTTTTAGTAGTAGTGTTTATTTAATTTAATTTATTTACAATGATATTAGGGATTATTTCACAAGATAATCGTGAGAGTCGAAAGTCGTGCGCTTCCTCTCAATTTGATCTAACTCAGCAAAGGTCTATACAATTTCATGCTTCGTCGGAAAGTTCGCCATCTTAAAACTTACGTTCTTTTATTGCGTTCGATATTTCTAGTCATCGAGCAGTCAGTGTTGCAGTCCTACATAGAATATATTAACAAAACATATTTGATGTGCTTAATGTCTTTAACACTAGAACGGCCAGCATTCTGACATACCTTCAACGGCCGATGCCGTCAATTTGACGGCAAACTTTGCTATTAGCAACTTTTGAAATACATTGAAGCAGAGAACCAAAACTGACTCAAAAAGTATACTTTATTTTACAAATTAATAGAAAAGTTAATTTTTAATTATCTGCGCAATTTATACAAATAGACTTTTTATATATTACTTTAGTACATTTGCCGCAAAAAGCTCTTCCACATTTGAAACAGATTTCAAAAGTACGATTCTTCTTGCATTTGCGTTTTACTTGACATTGTCTCCTTTTTCTGCTTAAAGTCTCTCCACTATTAACAAGATCTTGCCCACCCTCCATATTACTCGATCCTGGCTTACCCTCAACATACTTTGCTCGTAATTCACTTACTAGCTGAAATATGACCTTACGATAAACTATACACGAATTTATAGCAGCCAAATCCAAAATATTATAAAAAACGTGCATACGCCATCGTCTGGTACTTACTCTTACTGTGTACGTACTTGTGAGCCATTTGATACCCTAAATTTCGTATCATTATAAAATCTTATTGTTTCCGGAATCTTTTTATTGTCGTTGCCAATATCAAGATTAGAATGCATAGTGCTTAGTATCATTACACGTTGGTTTTCCTTGGTAGAATGTCAGTGTGGTATCATCATTGGCTTTGAGAACATAGGAATCATATCTCGGTAATTTAATGTCTTTACAAACGGCTGGTATTTCTCGTCGAGCTTTTGGAATTGTTCCAACAATAGTAGTACCTACAGCTTTTAATTTATTCGCAAATTTCAATGACGTGAAAACATTATCGGTTGTTATACTCCATCCTTTCTTCAGGTAAGGTTTCAAGAGTCTCATTATAACAAATTCTGGTAACGACTCCGTATTTCGCTGATCGTCTTTTCCCAAGTAAGGGAAACCAGAGCATAGATATTTCGTGTCGACATCTACCAGCAGGCAGAATTTTATACAAAACTTATCTGACTTATTGCCAATGTATTGAAGAAATGGATAGCGAATTTTGGTAGGATATAGCTGCTCATCACCAGTCAAATATGCACCAGGAACGTAACAAATTTCACAATTGTTTATAAATCTATTTCAAACTTCAGAGACTATAGCAAATTTATCTGTATGCAGTCGTGCAGACCTTAACGATCTCAAATCAAACCGAATACATCTTTTAATTTCCTTGAATCTACTTCTATTCATTCTTTCTTGGAATACATTTGGTCCCCAAGCTTTCGACCACAGCAAATCTAAATTCAAATGGAGATTCTTTCAGAATGTTTTGTTTATTCTGACGACCTATATTACTATTATTGTGTGACAAATGGACCCAGTTTGTGTCATCTTTAGCGACTTCAGAGTATCCTTCAGCTGCGCTGCTTCAAAAATGTAATGCCGTCAAATTGACGGCTATGGCCGTTTACGGTATAACATAAAATATCTTGGGCCGGGAAAGAAGAAAAACAATAATTTTAAAGAAATAGGTGGACTACTAAAAGTTAGGAAAAGTAGCGAAAGAACAATTTCATAACATTAATATGAAGGAAAATATTTACATTTTACTTCACCTTGCCGTCCTATTGCACCTAGTGCAATGCATTGTAAAAATATTGAAATTAACAATGCCAACGAAAGCATTAGAATTGCATTTGAAATAAAAGTTTGTTAATAAAGGCTCCAGCCTGCAGCAATAATTTGGAATCATCTGGCATGTCTTCATAATCTGCGCAAAATGAGTTAACTTATTAGTGTTCTTATTAAAATTACACTCAGTCATACCACAACTTAGACAATGTTCGTGTTTTATTCAGCTTACTTAGCGCCTTACTTAATCATTTTACTTATAGTGTAAATTGGAAACAATAATTTCACAACTAAATGAAACCGTAGTGAAACATGAAACAGCTGATTTTTTCAACATACTGAATGACAAATCAAGAACAACACTGGTAGTTCTCACACAATCGATGTTTGAAGCTGTAAATTCGAAGTTACCTATCTCGTCATCTCTGGCACAGCCGAAACCGAAAAAATTACTTGTTTATAAATATCCATTATGACTTTTTTACCTATTTTACAGGATAATAAATTTAAAATCTTTTGTTTAGCTGAAAAAGCTGAGACCGAAAATTAATGAAAGGAGACACAGAATTATAATCAGCGCTTCGAAAAGATTTATGCTGTAGATATGAAGATCTACAAAAATTTAGATCATATAGTTTGTTCAAGGTAAAAATAGCATTTAACATTTTTCGACGATTAACAAGTGATGCTACGTCTCTAAGCTTAATTATTCAGTCTAAGCTCAGTTACTTAAATCGTTTCGTTTATTCGGAGGCTAAGATAATTCCAATAGGTCTTTACGTTTCAATCAAGAAAGAGTTCTAAACTGTCAAACACAACGTATTTGTCACCTATTGGCGTCGTAAATGAAGATTCTGTAAATTTTGATCTAAATGTTTCATTATGTTATAATGTCTATAAAAAATTCAGTTCCTGGTGCTCACAAAGGTTAGCAACAACTTCACTGTACGTTATGCTGGGCAGAATGAGTTGCTGCACAATCCTTCTTCTGGAAGATAATTAGCTGCATAGTGGTAATTACGTAAAACAGCGTACGATTTACTCACAACTGCATTGACATGATCTGTACATGTTAAAGTTAAGTTTAAACAAAACCCATGATTTGTAATTTTAGATACGGATGTGAGAGTCTCATTTTCTAAAAATAATGGCGGAATATTCGATTTGGAAACATTGAGTTGAAGACAGTTTTCACTAGACCAACAGGTGATATTCCTAAGATCACTGTTAATTTTGGAACATAGATTGTCAATAGAGTCAACACTACTAGACATGTATAGCTGCACATCATCCGCATAGGCTTGCATGGTCACATAATTAACCGTAGTAAATATGTCATTCAGAAACATGGAAAATGAAAGAGGTCCCAATACGGAACCCTGGGGAACTCCCGCCTCAACTGCCTTTAAGTCAGAGTAAGCTGCATTAACTTGAACTCTTTGGTATCGCTCACATAGAAAACTGCCTATAAGCATAGTCGCATTGGAGGAAAATAGAAAATACTTCCTCAGCTGGCATATGGCATAAGAGCGTATGATCAACACTATCAAATGCTTTAGAGAAGCCAAGCAGACAAAGAAGTGTAATATTCTGTTGGTCAAATGCTAGTCTTGTAACGAACAGGTGAAAATTGTGGAGGCCTAATGCCACCACGAGGGAAGTTGATGCTGTAGGGGATGCTCGGTCCGGCTGTGCTCAGGGAAATTTGTTACAAAAAGAAACAAAAAAAAAATACCGAGACTTACAAAAAAAAACCCAAGGAAACCCTAGATAAATAAAAGCAATACTTTCGGACGAACTGGGATGTTTTGCTACCGCAGGAGACGACGATGAGGGTGAAGGGGGAGGAGTGGGCGGTATTTTCCTCCCCGGTTCTATACCCACCCTACAATGCTGGTGTTGCGATCTAGGTCACACCAGCCCTAAGCTTGCTCACCTATGCCGGGCTGGAACCGTTTAAACCCTTTTATACCTTAAGTCGATTGGCTACACATTATAGATTGCAGGTAAGTGCAAAGTTAAACATAATAATAAATCAAGTAAGTAGTCAAATAACCTATTTATTCTTTCCAGTAGTAATGAATTAAACAATAAAATTAAACCATACAATTAAACATTTCAATTAATTCCTGCACGTATTTCAATATACGATATAGTATTTCACGAATGTTTACGTGGTACATCCAAAATCAATATCCGTACTTAATCACTATACATTAATACTATTTTAAGTAATTAATCAGTTAACCAAAACAATAATTCACGGATGCAATCAATTATCCATTATTAGAAAGTAATCAGTTGTAAAATACACCATATCATGGGATTATTCGATAAAAACATTAAACTTAATTTGACTCAATATCTCATTAAACCATATAGTTTATTAGGTGATTTAGGTATTAAAATTCCTTTATCTTTTTATATAATATATTATCCCTTTTAAATATCTTTTGCTTCAAAATTGAATGTAATTGCTTACCAAGACAATATCCGTTTTTCAGCCGGATCCCCATGAGTGGCGCCATCAGGGAGCTCCTTACGCTGAAACGAAAGTTCTCCAAAAGACATATAATTGATAATAATGGTGGCTCTGTTACATATTCGCTTGCGTATAACTTTATTTTTTGTGTTTTTTTCCTTCCACTGTTCGGTTTTTAATCGATTGCGCGATTGTTTTTTTCCACAGTACTACTTGAGTATTTTTTACTAGGATTCGCAACTTTTATGGCACCTTTCTCAACACTACTTGAGGATATTGAATCCCAAATCAATACCTTCTTGTTCCTTTTTATGAGTAGGCGGGAGCGCGATCCGGCTCGCTTAGGACCAATGTTTTATTGTAAAATGATGAGATGTTCAAAAGGTTTCGTTGTTGGTTGTTTTTTGTTTTTTTATATTTGTATAGTAATTTGCTGCTTGAATATTCACTGTGTTTAAATGAAATTTGTACAAAATTGTGTTGTGTTTCGAACAGACCTTGAAACTTTTATGACTTTTATCAAAAAAGTCATACCCATAACTGTTATCCATGACTTTTAAATATAAATATAAAAATTAACTTTAACGAAAAGTAACTAGTTAATGACTTTGCCCAACTCTGTCTTAAACTAACTATTTTCACTCTCAAGCAGCTTATTCCAAACCTAACCACATACTCATGCTTCTCCGCACTTATTCAAAATAACTCTTAAAATTAAACTCTTATTTCAAAAAAGTCACCAGAAAAAGTCTTCAGAAAAACTTTTATCGATGACTTTTAAAATAAGAGTTAAACTTTTAACTTTTATTTTCAAAATAAAAGTTAACAGTTAAACTTTTAACTTTTATTTTCAAAATAAAAGTTATGAGAAAAACTTTTAACTTTTATTTTCAAAATAAAAGTTAAAAGTCTAACTTTTATGAGGAAGATAATTGGAATAAGAGTTATTTTCAGGCTCTGGTTTCGAACTATCTGTTGTAGATGCGTATTGTTCACGTCTTTACTGATTCGATGTCGCAGCAAAAGTGGCGAAGCGAAGGACGCCGCATTTGAGCGTCGGCCGTTCGCTTGTCCAACCACGACGGGAGAAGCTCCCAGTCGAGCTTTCGGATCGCCTCTTCTAAGCCGAGACATGTCAGCGGGGTGAGAGACCGCTGAAAAGCGCAGGTCAGAAGAGGCGAACCGAGGCGTGCGGCCAGTGGCGTAGCGTGAATTTCTGCCACCCGGGGTCGGTTGGAAATATTCCACCCCGCACACACCACGGCCGATCCCGATAGCTCTGCCGCCCGGGGCAATGGCCCCTCACACCCTCCCACGCTACGCCACTGCGAGCGGCGTAAACAGGTATTACAATAATTCTCATCTTCTATGTTTATTGCGTTTGTTTTATTCATTTCGAAATGGTTTTTTATTATTGTGATAATAGTCGGTTTATCGAAATCCTTTATGTAAATTATTTTCCTGTTATTTTTAAATATACGAGAATGTATTTATATTCTTAATTTTTAATCATCCAGAATTAATTTTTTTATTATTAATTGTCTTTTATACATATTTATCGAGCATGCGGTCTCTAGTATTATTTGATTTGTTTCGTTATTATTTCCATTATTGTTGTAAATGATGAGTTTCTTCTATGATCGGTTCGTGGTTTTCATTGTTTTTATCGTTGATTCGTGATAGTACATCTACATTTGAATTTTAGACGCCCTTTTTATATTTTATCTCGTCATCGTATTCGGCAAGCTTCAATCGCCATCTTACCAATTTAGAATTTGGTTCTTATGTGGAAAAAGGCCATATCAAAGGCCTGTCAGTTTCTATTAAAAATTGTTTACCAAAAAGGTACGGTCGCTAATATCTAGTTGCCCAAACAATCACGAGCAATTCTTTTTCTATTGTGCTATAATTGACCTCATGTTAATTTAGGCTTCTGCTGGCGTATGATATTGGGTGTCCTTCTTGCGATAGAATTCATCTGTGCTGAGCGTAAAGGGTTTGTTTAAATCGGGATAGTGTAAAATCGGTTCGTTAATTAAGTGTCTTTTTAAAGCTTTCTAAGTATTCGTGATCTTGATTGTTTATTTTCGCTCCTTTCTTTAAGAATTTCGTCATGGGTTTTGCTATTAGAGAGTCTTTAATAAATTTCCTATAATTCACGGTTCCTATTTCTTGTCTGGTGGTAACTATTTTGATTTGGGCTATTTTGGTTCCTAGCTGCTGATTGGTTATGGTTGTCATGATAACTACCTCTGTTTATTGTCTTATTATAATTATTAGGTTTATTGTTAAATTGACTTGTATACGCATGCTCTGCTGCGTATAGAATGTCCATTGCAGATTCTAAATCAGAAGGATTTCTGCAGTATAAAATTGTCCTCATTGGTTCAGGGATTTTATTTTTAAAAATGTTTAACGCAGTTTTCTTGTTATTGATCGCACATTCATCAGCAGCAGCAGTATTTCCTAACAGCACTGTATATTTATTATTTAGACGTCTGAGTTTATTTTTCAGATCGTTGTAAAAATCGGCTGCATCGGTTTTAAATACGTCGAAGAATTCTTCACACGTTAGTCGATCACCGAAGTTTTTATAAAGGACTTCTGTAATTTTATCCCAATTGGATGCTTGTCTGTTTATTTCTATTATTTCCCTTGCTTTGCCCTTAAGTTTAATTTAAGTCAGAAAACAGTAATTGTGAGTTATCGTCAAATGTTTTTAAAAATATGTTAACTCTTTCTATTAGTTCTATAAATGTTTGTAATTCCCTACAGGCAAGGAATTAAGGTACTTAATAGAATCTAAAGTTACCGTTTGTTTTACTTGGTCAGACATTTTATTTTTTTTTCTTTTTGTTTCACTACATAAAAAAATTTTCACAAAACAAGGTTCAACTATTTATAGCTTTATACTTTTTTTTTGTCTTATAATTATAATTATATACCTTTTTAATATAATATATACATATTTGTAGTAAAATATATATATATATATTAGACCGGTCCTTATTTATATGGACAAATTTATTTTCTCGAATATATGTTACGGCAAGCGCTAAAAATATTCGTTTTAGTCTCACAAAGCATAAAAAAAAATTTGACAACGATTGGATAATTTTTAGCCGTGCCCCAAGCACCTTTTTGTTTTTATTATGAGAAATAAGGCAAAAAAAAATATATTTTTTTATTTTATTTGCATTTATTTGAAAAGTAAGAATAAACTGAAATATTTTTATTAATTACATACTCATAGTAACATTAATATTATTTTAATTTAATAGTGAAGTCTTTTTAAAAGTGGGATAATTCATGTTATATTCTTTAACCACTTGAAAAAGGAATTGTTTCTCCTCTTCATTGTGGGTTAATTTATTATTATAATCTGTAATGAATTTGGCGCCTCTTTCAGCTGCATCATTTACTACAGATAAGTTTTTACAAATTTGTGATCCCTGAGCGTAGTCAAATCTTTCATTCCAATCCGACGGATCGACTTGCAAAAATTCTTTTGAAATTTCTAAGCGATCAAAGAACGCGTGTGTATTGGAATTTACAAAATCGCTTAAATCTTTTTGCGCAAATGTGTCGATATTTGTTGGATTAGTTATTATTCGCTTGCATTTTTCTGTATTTGCTTTAACATTAATTGCCTGAACCATTTTTTTTTTAATTGTAACACTTACATTAGGATCGAAGAATGAAAGACCGACTGCTTCTTCCGACAAATACCACAAATGATTGCTTATTTTTTGTAGCAAAGCAAGAGCTATATCCCTTTCAGGATAAGCTATAATATTTTTAATTAAATTTAGGTCTTGATTTGGTGCTTCAATTGCTTTAGTGCATCCAAACCAGGCTTTTACATAAATACGAACTATAAACAGACAGACACTACGTATACCGTTTAGCTCTTGTTTGGTCATATTGAATTCATTACGAAACAAATACATTTTAAGTGCATAAATAGATTTTGACATCCATCGAGCATGAGAAGTTGCACCAGGTATACGAAAGGTGTTAAAATTCGGCACCGTACCACCAAGAAAACTGACAACTAATTGTAATAATTCTTTGTAGTCGCGTCTGCTATGAGCTTGTTTTAAGTTATCTAGACAGTAATTTAAAATTGTTCCACGTTCTTCAGCTGTCAATACTGTAATAATGTGTTCATCTTCTAAACAACTCTTATAATTTAATTTGTCAATATTATTCCAGTATTTGCTAAAGCGATTAAAAATTAGCACTTCTGGACCGGCTGTAGTAGCCACTCTAATTTCAAACACTTTACGGATCAACAACTCGTAAATATGGTGTCTGCAGGGAAAATATAATAAATCGCGACCTAGTTTTCCTTCAAGCAGAGCAGCAGCACCGTTTTGTGCTCCTGTATTATGAGCAGTTGTGTCGAAGCAGATAATTTCAACTCGATCAAGCATTTCATATTCTTTTATTGAATTAAACACGGCATCTGATATTTCTTTTCCACTCGAAGATTTTAACTTTGGAATGCCAAGTAGTTTATCGATACCTTGAGATGAGACTATGATTGGCAAGCGATCAACTTTTTCCCTGCCACTAATTTCTGGTAACATTGTACCATCCCAATGCAAAACAAAACTACGTGGAATCTGGAAAAAAAAACTCAAGTTTCTTAATTTATACTCAAAACATAAAAAAAGAAGCATAGGGAAAAACACAAACACATTACAGTACTTACATCAAAGTTTGCTGCAATGTTTTGTGCTGTTGTTGCACGATGTTTCTGACGCATTCGACGAATTGATGAACGATTTAGTATAAGATCTTCGATATCATAGCCCAACGCGTCAGCAGTTGCACTTAGGATATGAACTGCAGCACCATCAGTGATTTTCCACTTTCAATTTCAATGTTGGCGGGGGCACGGCTAAAAATTGTCCAATCAAGCTCAAATTTTTTTTGTGTATCTTTAGGATCAAATAAAATGGTTTTAGCGCTTGCCGTCATACGAATTCGAAAAAAAAGAAATAAGGACCGGTCTAATATATATATTATAAATAAAAATTTTCGGCTTACGTGACCTGAGTCTGTGGTTTATTTCTTGTGGGCATTTCTGCCTCTTGAGTGTTGGTTGAGTAGCCTGTCCTCCTGGATGAACAATTTTTCCCTGTTGGATATGTGATTCGTCTGTCGTCTTGGATGAACAAATTTTTCCTGTTGGATATGTGATTCGTAGGTGTAGGGATCCTTCCCTTGGACTGCTAACTAACCTTTGAAACGAAGATATTTGGATCTTTTCTCTATCTTAGCAATCCTGCCGACTGCGCGAGGTTTAGTTTTAACCTTTTTTTTACTCTGAGTTTTTATATACATATTTCACTTCATTTCACTTTCAAGGTTTTAGAAAAAATTCACTTGAAAATGCACAAAAAATTTAATTGAATATAAATTTATTATAGCTTATTACACATTTAGTTACAACTGTTCAAGAACTCCTCAGGAACTGCCCCCTTAAAATTAAAGGCTGCCTTTAAATTTCTTGCACACTTCGTCGCAATAGTGAAAGTGAAATTTCCCTATCTTAGATGAAATTTCCCTTTCATACATTTACGTATTGTTCTGCTCGCGTTCTTGGCAGCGCTACGTTGTTGAGCCTTTTTTAGGCCATGTCAAGTAGTTTTGGTAAGAAACCACTTAAGCGATTTTGTCGCTGTAAGATTCGTGAGAATTTGAAATGTTGACTTTAAATTTAATGATTGCGCCATGATATTTTTGTAAACGTAAATTCAAATAGTGAAAATGTGTTTGGGTTGTTGAGTTATAGGCTGTATCAAAACTTTTAAACTGCGGAGATAGGATGGTCCATCTTTACAGAGATGCGCTATATACAGATAAGGCTAGGTAATCCGGAGGGCGTCATGTGTCCGCCGGATACTCTATTAGCTACTGGGCCCCCAACCAGGCTGGGTCGTATGACATGACAATGAACCACTTTGGTACTCGTCGTCGTGCTGGTAAGGATTCAGCGATATCTGATTATGCATAAAGATATCACCATTGATACGTGTTGTAACCTACAATGTTTTATATGGCAAGGAAATACCCATTGTACCACTTATTTTTATAAAGTGAGGTAATGAATTTTCTAATGGCTACAGAACGAAAATATACAACTACAATCCCCCAGATGTCATTGAAAGCTCTTGCTTTAAAACAAAAAATCGCAATTTTTGTCGCTGTAAGACCAATGACGCCTTTGTTCTAAAATTTCGAGCGAAAAATTAAATATGTTTGATCTTATATAGTTGTTCAGGAAATATCAACTCATGGAAAGCAAATTGGAGATTACTGAAATTCCAAACGATGTTGTGTCTAAAGGTTACATAAAAAATGTTCTGCCGCCATTAAAAAATTATATTAAGATTATTGATTGCAGGAATTATACAAATGATAGATATATACGTATTGTAGTTACTTTCGAACCAAAACAATTTAACCGAATTAAGCCTGAGGTGGAACCTTCCAACAAATCTTAAGACGGACTTTTGACCAGGGTTCGTAAATGCTCGCTCCGGCTCGCTCGCACTCCCGAGCAGGAGCAACAGAAAAAATTTTCAGCGCTCCGACTCGCTCAAAAGAGCATTTGCTTACGAGAGCACGAGCGAGTCGGAGCAAAAAACAATAAAATCAAGCAAGTGAGCAGCTCCGTACATAATCTTCTGATTTTAAGCTGTGTATCCTAAATATGTGAAACATATGTTTGAACAAACTAGTTTTCGAAGAAGAATTCGTAGCCGATAAACTGTAGGCCAGGAATGCTTGTGATGCACAATTTTACTCCAGAATTGCTTATTGCTTTGTACTATTCTATTCTATTCTGACCTATTCTATTCTATTCTGTTTTATTCTATTCTATTCTGTTCTATCATTTATCTTCATCTTTTCTTCTCTTAGTTTTTAGATAACATATATATTATGTAAATCTTAGGATTATTGAATTCCATTAATAATATCTTTATATTGTACAACGCAGTACTATATAAGAGCCTTGCTCTTCTTGTACATATGAATAACCAAGAAATAAATTGAAATTGAAATAAATTGAAATATAAAACAAAATACAACAAGTTACATTATAAAGATATATTATCAAAATATTATAAATAAAAATTACAACAACAAGCTAAATGCCTTTGATGTCAGAAGAAAATTAGGAAATTATCACAGTTCAAAGAATTAAAATCGACGGCATCCGAACAGTTATTTAAATAATCTAATTGATCTAGAAGATATGATGGAATCAATATCAAACTGCCTCAACTACCTACTTTTCCATTCATAGATGTATCAAATGAGATAAAAAATTAGTTTGACAATATCTAAATGAGAAATTCTGGATACTATTTGATTATAACTTATCATCTTAATCTTTCAATACAAGAAATAAATGTTCACTTCAAAGAAACAAACAAAAGCAATACAACAAAAGAATTTTTATATCAAAACATAAAAAAAATAATTAAAATCAAATTAATTTTAGTCTTCAACCATTTGAAGTAAACTTCAACTGCATTTATTTATTCAGAAATGATAAAATTTATTTGAATTTAACCTGAACTGAATTTATTTATTCAAAAAGGATGGAGTTTTTAAATATACAGTTAAATAATTTTAAGTCAAAGAACTTTTACATTCATTTATATTAATACAAAAAAAAAAAAGTTTATCTCAAAGAAACACACACAAAACAATACAATAAAAAAAGTTTATATTAAACAACAGCAAACAATGAAAAAATAATTAAAACTAATCTTTAATAATTTCAATTTAACTAATTTAATTTTAATTTAAAAGTTATGATTTTTATTTGAATTTAACTTTAACTGAATTTATTTATTTAATACAGTTAAATAATTTGAACGCAAATAACTTTTATATGCATTTATATCAATACAAAAAAATATTGTTTATTTCGAAGAAAGAAATAAAAACAATACAGCAAACGAACTTTTATGTCAAAAAATACAAAAACAAAAAAATAATTGAAACCAAATTTATTTTAGTCTTTAAGCATTTATCTATATTTAGTCTTTAAGTATTTAAATTAAGTGTTCAAGCATTAGAATTGAACATTTTAACGCTCAAATTTGTGTCGGACCTTTCGGACGCCTTGGATGGATTTGAGGCCACATATGATTTCTTTGATTACACTAAGAATTGTGGTTAAGATGAATGATATATTATTCTCAGCTGACATATTAAATTCAGCACGATGGCTGCCTGCAGAGTGGAATTATACTGACGTCTCTAATACTGTACCTGCCTGGTGAGGATGTTGGGATTTGGTATTGGTATCAATGACTGTGTACCAAACATCACCGTCTATTGTAGGGCCCATGTTTGGTAAGACGAAAAGACCTTGACATGTATTTTTCTTAATACTTGTAAATTTTATCCTTTTTTTAGAATGGTGGCATCTAAGTCGATCAAGATCCTACGAGGCACCTACGAATTATCGAGGTTTTAAACACGAATATCAAGGTTATGTTATGAGGAAGAAGCTTCTTTTCTGCAACAACATGCTAAAGCAGTAGATTTACTTCACCATCACCAAAATATGAAGAAAAACATTTAGAACGAACTTGATGATATTGGATTGCTGCTGGAAAGTGATGTGGTACTTATGAAAGTTGCCGTCATATATATATGAACCAAATCATATTAGATAACTGGCAAAACAAGAAGCTCTGTCGTAAAATATAGTTTAACTAAGAAATTACCTAAGGAAAATGGAGCACCACCATCACCATCAGAAGAAGCAAGCACCAGCAGTACGAAAAAATTACCTGAAAAGAAAGAAAATCGAGCACCACCAGTAGAAGAAGTAAGCACCAGCGGTACGAAAAAATTACCTGAAAAAGAAGAAAATCGGCACCACCACCAGAAGAAGGCAAGCACCAGCTGCAAGAAAAAATTATCTGAAAAGGAAGAAAATCGAGCACCACCAGTAGAAGAAGTAAGCACCAGCAGTACGAAAAAATTACCTGAAAAAGAAGAAAATCGGCACCACCACCAGAAGAAGGCAAGCACCAGCTGCAAGAAAAATTTATCTGAAAAGGAAGAAAATCGAGCACCACCAGTAGAAGAAGTAAGCACAAGCAGTACGAAAAAATTACCTGAAAAAGAAGAAAACCGGCACCACCACCAGAAGAAGGCAAGCACCAGCTGCAAGAAAAATTTATCTGAAAAGGAAGAAAATTGAGCACCACCAGTAGAAGAAGTAAGCACCAGCAGTACGAAAAAATTACATGAAAAACAAGAAAACCGGCACCACCACCAGAAGAAGGCAAGCACCAGCAGCAAGGAAAAATGCCCTGGACGGAAAGAGAATCGAGCACCACCAGTAAAAGAAGTAAATACCAGCAGTAAGAAAAAATGGCCTGAAAAGGAAGAAAATCGAGCACCACCAGTAGAAGAAGTAAGCACAAGCAGTACGAAAAAATTACCTGAAAAAGAAGAAAACCGGCACCACCACCAGAAGAAGGCAAGCACCAGCAGCAAGGAAAAATGGTCTGAAAGTAAAGAAAATCAAGCACCACCAGTAGAAGAAGTAAGCACCAGCAGTACGAAAAAATTACATGAAAAACAAGAAAATCGGCACCACCACCAGAAGAAGGCAAGCACCAGCTGCAAGAAAAAATTATCTGAAAAGGAAGAAAATCGAGCACCACCAGAGAAGAAGTAAGCACCAGCAGTACGAAAAAATTACCACCACCACCAGAAGAAGGCAAGCACCAGCAGCAAGGAAAAATGCCCTGGAAGGAAAGAGAATCGAGCACCACCAGTAAAAGAAGTAAGTACCAGCAGTAAGAAAAAATGGCCTGAAAAGGAAGAAAATCGAGTACCACCAGTAGAAGAAGTAAGCACCAGCAGTACGAAAAAATTACCTGAAAAAGAAGAAAATCGGCACCACCACCAGAAGAAGGCAAGCACCAGCAGCAAGGAAAAATGGCCTGAAAGTAAAGAAAATCGAGCACCACCAGTAGAAGATGCAAGCGCCACTAGTTTTAAAACAAAGGAGAAGAACATTTTACTTTGTTTTTTATTTTACTGTTTTTTATTTATGTAGTTTACTTTAATAACATACATATATCTTGGATATTCCAAATTCCTCCAACTTATAATTATCATGAGTTACAATTGAATTATAGTTTCAGTTGCATTTATGTAAATCTTAATTATTTCGAACTATATTTAAAGTAATTTATTGCTCCAAAAAGTCATTGTCAATTATTAATTAATTAATTATTTATAAATAAAATTAATAATTAAAGTTAATATTAATATAATATTTTATACAACCATTTTAGACTTTACGTCATTAATAATAACAAACATATAAAAGTTTATTGTATTAACTCCCAAAAATATGTGTATGAAATATACAAATATATGTATAATATAAGAGACAATTGCTACATTTGAAGATGAATGTCACATAAGACGACAGCAATTTAGGTGTCGTCTTCTAGTAGAAATGCAATATTTCAGTTTATTATTGTTGTATATTCTATATATTTATCTTTAATTTATTGTTTTAAATATAATTATAATATAAATAAAAAAATTTAATGTTATTTTAAGAATAAAATACTGACTTGTTAAAAACACGTTTTATTTGCAATTTCCGATTTTTTACGGTCTTTTACAGTATTGCACTTTTTAACAGAAAAAACAATTTTAATATATTTTTCTGCAATTTGCTACAAAAATTTATTAGGAAAATAAAATAAATGATCTTATAATTTTCCGTGTTTATTCTTTATTCTTGATGCATGCGGAAATCCTATTTCGCAATGCTAGCAAGTACACAAACCTTTTGTCAGATACGAGTGCAACGTAAATTGAGGTAGCGCAACGTAACATCAAGGCATTTTATGCTGTAAACACGTAGAATGTCGTTCGACGACTGCTGCTGTTGTTTGTTTACAAGATAATTATTCCAATCTGCGATATCTTGGTTGTCCAAAATATGAAATAATGAATTACCATTCATTTTAGTATAATTAATATACTCAGAGAATAAAATTTGTTTTTCCAATTTAATTTTGATGAATTTAACCTGCAAATAGAATGTAAACAAAAAAAAAGAAGAACAAGAGCGACGACAACGACAAAATTAGAAAATTCCGCAGTTTTTTCGTTGTTGTACGCGTCGGCAGCGCTGAAATGTATGTTATAATGTTAATGTTTGCCATAGTGCGTTTGCGGCTTAATTGTTAGCTAGTGTATATTGCAGAATCTCTTAATAAAATTTTGAAGATATTTTTTTTTTAAGATAATTAATTAAAAGTAACTGTAATTAAAAAAATGGAAAAATGCATAAAATATAAAAATTTGAAGAACAACGTTAATTTCCTTATTGCAATTTGAACCGGCACCATTTTGAGTTATAACAGAATAACAGCAGTTTAACGTATTCGGCCACCAATCTCACATAAAAAAAAATTTTTGGCTGTCTATATTCTGTGAAGGTAAATAAAAATAAATGCAGTGACAAACCGGAACCAAAACTTTCATTTCCGGTGAGCAACTTGCACGAATGAAGCTTTTTCTTGACTCCGACCTAATAAAGCTTTTTATTTCTATTTCTATTATTTATTTCAAAGAAAAGCTTTTCAAACATTTTATATTTGCACGAAAATTCAAAAATTAATTAATTAATTTTTTTCGTTTTTGATGACATTCTGAATTATGCCTCACGTTTTTCCTGTGGTTCAGGTCACAGATGGTATTGAAACCAAAAGTTGATTGAATAAATTGTAAAAACTTAAGCTCAAGATTGTTGCATTTTCTCAGTAAGGTCTTTCTTTAAATGTGTATTAAAATGAAATTTATCGGTGGATATTCGATCTGTCAATCATAATAGAGGTAAACATTGCGAATCTGTCAACGATACATAAATTTTTCGATTAGGGGTCACAGTTTGCAGAAACTGTTAGGAGTACTCTTGTATATTGTACTCTCTCGTGTACTCATTTATTATATTATTTATATTATTTTTTATATTTTATTTATTTGCCAGATATCGGTTTTGACATATGTAAGTAATTCTGAAAGATGTATTTTCAGGAGAAACAGCGACGCTTCTTCCTACTTATTTGTTTGCTCTGTCTATCATCGTAGTTGAAATGTATGGTACAAAACAAGAATATGGAATCGAGGGGTGTCGCCCTACTTCAGGCGCGGGTGCTGCCATTTCTACGCTACGTCACTGCATCTGTACATTATTTCTTTGTGATAAAGTTTAGCTTGTTTGCCAGCATGTGTTGTTGCTGTTTTTCTTCAACACTAGACCTCAAAAAAAAATTGAGCTTTATTTGCTAGCGAAGCTTATTTATTTATGTATGCATGTATGTGTATATGTATAGCTATGGAACGCCTTGAGTTGAACTCGTTTGCTCAGTCGATAGATAGATAAATAGCTAGTGGGCACGACGATTAGCTTGTCTCGGGAACATTTGTGCCAGTGCGTGTGTATGTATTTTAGTATAACCACAACAACAAGAACATTCCAAATGCCAACATAACATAAAACGGGCCCCCTTTTTCAATGATTTGTTGTTTGTCTAGTTTGAAATTTCTAGGAATTCAACTTGCTTGATAAATATTTCATGTATTCGGGCGAAGTAAATAAAAACAAACACAAGGAAAAGACAGGAACACATTTTTGGAGCGCTGTCGCTGAGCTCAGTTTGTTTTCTTTGCGGTTCAGTTTCATCGGAGACAGAAACAAACATACATCAAATATTATCAAAGCTAACCTAAAAGCTACTCAATCTGGCTTTAAATAACATTGAAAACTATTTTTTCTGTGGTTTTTATGGTTATTCTTTTTATTAAAATCGTTCATTATCGATTTCTATCGATTTTAATTAAGCCCTTGGGGAGCTGCATTCGGTGTTGGTGTTGCAATCAGTTGATAGCAATAAATAATTGCATAAAATAATAAAAAATTTAAATCCAAATTGCTTACGAAAGCAAACAACACAAAACCAAAGAAAGAAACACTCGAAACTACAATAAAAACAAAAGAACATATAAAAACAATCAATATTATTTATTTAATAACAAATAACAACAATAACGAAATTCAATTGTTGCCAAGGTCTAAAGTCCAGTTTATTCGTTACGCGGCACCGTCGTTGAACGCTTACGAATCAACGAACATCGCCTCCAGATAGTAACGCTAGCCGCTAGTCGGTCTCTAGTCTAGCTGCTGAGCTACCGTTGAAACGTAGCGCGTTAGTCGTTTGGCTGCAGATCGATCACACGCAACGTATTCGCGCAGATCGCGTTCTCTAACAAAACACACAACACAAACAAAACAAAAACACTAGCTACGAGAATAACAACCCACTTCTTATCACTGAACGCCTCATTTTCGTGCAGCATCGTCTGACGTCACCAGAAAACATACGAGCCTCATCAACAAAAAAAACAACATTAAAATAAGCCACCTAAAAACCAGTTGGACCGACCCACCACTGAGACTATAGTGTATCTCTATCGTATATTCATCAATATATCAAGAAGCTGCTCGCAGCTAGCGAAGTACAATGTATGTATAATATATAATTGTTGTTGTTCTTTTTGTCAATGCAGATACATATGTATGTATGTATGTATGTATGTCGTATGCAGGTCAACAGAATTTGAACTTACTATTTAAATGAGAGCTCAGCTAAATTAAAATTAAATTTAAATTCATGTGGAGTATTTTTAGTATATTTAAAGTAGTTTTAAACGTACATATGTACGTACTTTTAAAGGTGCTTTAAATTGTTTAAATATCGATTGACCATTTCTGAGTTTGTTTTCTGGTTTGCAAACTTTTAGTTCATCATTTGTACTCGTTTTGAACTCTTAAGCTTATTCGAAATATGTTCAAACAATAGTGTTTTCTTTGAGTTGGTTTTTTCTAGCTTTTTGTTATGATGTTGCTTTTATTATTGTAAGTTTCTTGCTCTTGTATATACGTAATGTTATTGATTTATTGGTTTTAATATATGTGTAGTATATATAAATATATTCCAGAATTGCAATAGTTTACTACGATGTATAGTATATAGTATAGTGCTCTACTTATAAAAGATAATATAACACTTAATATCAATATTGTTTTAGATCATTTATATTTAAATTAGCTTTTAAGTCTCCTCAAAGCGAGCAATTTATAATAACATATATCAATAAATGTATTATTGTCATTATCACCGCCTAAATGGGGGAATAATTCGCCCAACCCCTGTCTTGGGGTATTTTTCTTGTCTCGACTCAACGCACACATCCTAGAACTATGATTGCGTCTTAAGCGAATCGCCCTGTTTATAAATTTATATACATATAATACATTAGAACTGTACGATGGACACCCATTATGTAGGTTGAATTTTCACTACATTTAGTATTATTGAAAAACACAGGTTTTATTAAAATATTTCTTGGAAAATGGTTAACAACGTTAACGAATCACAATCTTATTTAATAATGTTTGTTTTCTGATTTATAATGTTAAGTAATACATTTGAAGAAACTTAAGCAAAACAACACAAAATAGCAAAGTGTTCTTGTGACGAGTTTATTTTTATCTACTAATTTTAGTTCAAGACTGCGCTAAAAGTGAAAAACAAAATTCTTTAACTTGTTTTTTGTTATTCTCAAATGTGTTGTTCTTCAACATGTTGTTGATAAGTATGTTGCTGTTGTTGTTTAGAAACTGGCAAAATATCGCACCTGTTGTACACCATCGACCTGTATAGCGTGTAGTATTATGATCGTATAAATAAAAGTTAAAAAAGGAAAGTGATTAGAGGAACCAATTTTAGATTTGAAAATGATTGTAGTTTAAATAAAATTAAACTTCCTCACTGTCACTGGCTCATTTTATAGCCTTCATTGTATTTCGGAGTCTGTATGTTTTCTATAATTGAATTATGGTTTATTTCTGAATGGCGAGCATTATGTAATCGATCGATGTGGCGTGAGTTTCGTGGCGTGAGTAACTGAATAAAATACTTGGTAAAATTGATTGACGACGGGTTCAAAAGTGTGCCAGGGCGTTATATTATATAATAATAATAATAGGCTTGCATGTCTTTTTCGGTGCGTTGAGATATAAAATTTGACATTGAAAACAAAGTCGAATACAATGACAAGAAAACACTCATAAAACACACATAAATCAGTTGGAAATAATCGAAGTCTGTGGTTTGAAGTTTGGCCCTCATGAGTTGATACTCGTTCGTTGAGTGAGTTCAGGCGGTCGATTCCACGTCTAGTGCATAACAATAAGCAAACATTTTCAATTCTAATTAAAAACCAATAACATGTAAACTTTATAGAGCTGAGCCTCGATTATTCGGATCTCCGTCAATCCAACCTGAATTATTCGGACCCCCATCCCAGAACCCGATTCCGAGCAACCAGCACATTGATATTTTGCATAAACTTAAGGAAACATTTAAATTCATGGTTTATTCACATTGCTTATAGTTTTTGGCGACAGTACTCCGTTATTTTTACTTTATTTAGTAAAACACTGAAGAAGACAAAGTTTTGAGGGATGTTCTATATGGTGAAATATGGTAAAAATTGTGTATATCTGTTCTTCTGTATTATAATATAAACATTTTCCACACTAGGTTTGTATATTTCTTGGCTTACATAATAATTTAAAAATTATCTGAAACAAAAGTTGATCAATCATCAAACATTTGATTGATTGACTCAGAGTGGAAGTTTATCGGAAAATTTATCTGTTAAAGTATATTAGTTAGTTTTACTCATTAGTACACCGTGATGAGTATTAAAAAATGCTATTTTGGAATAAAACATGAAAGAACTGGGGTTTTTTTTTTAACTATTGTAAATATATTGTGTTTGTATCTAATAAACAATAATAATTATAAATAATGATCTAATCAATGAAATTAATTTAATTTGATTATTATTATTTTTATTATTATTGGGTTATTATTATTTTACGCAATTGCAATTAAATTCTTTGTTTATTGTTATTTTTACAATTTAATTGGCTAGGTTTTATAATGTATTGGATTTTATATTGACTCGGAATTTATATCAATGCATAACTTCATGTGTTTATTTTACAATAATAAATTAATACTGTTAATTGTATGCAATGGAATAGCGATTTTAGTAAAAGCGCTTCCAGAAGTGAAGCAATTGTTTAAAGTTGATTAAACTCACAAACGTACTTTGCTAAGTATAGAATCCATCCGATACGATCCGATCCGATATACTTCTTTGGTTGGTTTTCCCCTCCCGTAGATAACATAATCTAATGTAAGGTAAAAAAGCGTATTTATAAAATATACCGAAAGCAAGTTTAATGATTGATTAAAGGTTAATTTTATATCACAATGCGAACAAATTGTGTCATTAGGAAATACTTTTTTTTTCTTAATATTAATATATTAATATTCCTTTATAAATTTAACAAATACTTATTTCTTATCTGCGATGTCTCATTACTGAATTGTGAGACATCATATCATATAAAACCAAGTTCGATATGACCGATCAATCATTTACCACGTAGGTTTCTTAATAAAATGTGTAATAAAATACAAATATAATAAAAAATAATATAAAACAAATATCTACAATATATTGTATAATATATATATACATTTTAGTATTTATATTTATAATAATTAGTAAATATAAAAACTTAAAAATAACTAAGAAGATTATCTCGTAGATAAAACCTAAAAGTAAGTAATAATTTATTGTAATATGTAAATTAATTCTTGCTTTTATATTCTTATTTTTTTGGTGATTATTATTAATGATTCATATAAATATACATGATAGGTTTTATTTTACAATAATAAAAGGTAGAAAATTATTTCTCAGTTCGAAGTGATGTGGGGTTAATATTTCAGGTTATATGTGTGTACGTAGACAATTGAAAAAAAGTTTTAACAGTTTAACGATAAAAATATCACATTTCAGGGAAAAAAATAAGAACCGTCACTTCGCAACATTTAACACTTGTTACTTTTCCTAAAGAAAAGACATAAAAAGATATTGTTATTTAGGTAAAATATAATAAATATATATTGTATGTATATGTATATGTATGTAATATGTATATATGACAAGTTTTATGAATTACACAGATGTTTATACTCGTATAAATATTTTGTAATTTTTTACAAAAAAGGAATTTCGACGAAAGTAATGAAAATACGAATATCGTCGCTTTAAGAGAATACTGATAATTATTGAAATTACAAGGAAATCACTTGCGTCAAATTAATACATAAAACATAGACAGAAAAAAGTAAAAAACCATAAGAAATAAGAAAGTAGTTCGAACATAACAAATAAAAAAAGAAGGGGCAAATAAAAATCAATTATAACTACTATACATACGTTGTTATTTAGTTATTGCGTGGTGTAATTAATTAACCTGCACTGTAGTCATTAATCATCAATCCTTATGTGTCATGTGCGTGTCTTGTTTGTGCGTATGTCTGACATTTGTATATATGAAGGCACACTTGTTTAGTGTGAATTTGTTGTTTGTTCGTTCTTTTTTAATAGTTTATTAAATTATTATTCAAGTAGGCATGCTTTTTTATCCACATTTTTATCAGGTTCAGTAAAGTGGACAATAGTAACAAAAATAACAACAACAACATTAAATAATTACTCGCAAATAATGCAATACGAATAGAATAACATTAATAATAATAATAATAATAAAAAAAGATAATATTAACATATGTGTGTATATACATATACACTAACAAAATAATAATAATTACATTTGTTTTTTTGCAGATCTACTTATTTACGATATACTGTATACACGAACATACAACATGACTGGAACAGGTAAATAAACAGAGAAACACGATATACTCAAAGATCAGAATTTATTTCTTATTTAAAATTAGTGGAAAATATTAGGTAACAACATCAAAAAAAAAGCAATAAACAATTTAAATGTTAATCTGTGAGGTCAGGAAAATATTTTTAAAACATGAACTGAAAACTTTCCAAACCGACTAACTTTGGTTTTGTTTTTTGTTGTTGTTGCATGCTTTACACAAGTAGTTAGTACTTAAGTCATGTTTATTACCCGAACATTTTGAAATGGTTTCATACCGAGTAATGGTCTAAAAATAGTGAAGACTCGCACATGATATGACATGCGATGTTAGAGTTTATTTCGGGCTGACTTAAAATGATATCATTTTAAGTAATGAATCATCTTCTGTACCCAGCAACGGAATTTCGGATTTGATAAAAGTTTTGATTTGATTTAAGGATATATAGTTGTTTATATTTGAGGGAAAATATTGATTCACTATACTGATTCACTATACTTTCTTCACAGTGATCGATCCGAAGTGGAATTTGGAGCGACGCGGATCTTCGGGTCAGTTGGTGTGGTGCAAGGATTCGCCCCGTTCCAAGGTACGCTTCCGTTTCGACGTGGAAGTGCTGGAGTATGAGAAGGACAACAACGAGGACATCAACGTACAATTCGACGGAGGCTCCTCGATGGGCAGCGTAGCGTCGACAATTGTTTTGTGCGCCACCTGCGTGGCAGCGGTTGCCGCTAGCATGTTTCTGCCCTGGTATCTCTTGGATAAAGCGGCCAGTTTTTGAAAAACGCTACACATCAGCCGTGCCTTGAAACGTGAAGAAACCTCTATTTTGTTTTAAGTCTATGAGAAGTTAAGTTTTTTTACAAGAGTCCAAAGCAAAAAACGTATCCATTAAAAGTCGAACTCGTGTGATGAGCCTGTGATTAAGTTATTATATTGTATATAAAATATATAAGTATATCGTAGATAATAGCTAATAATATATAACTATATGCAAAAAATATAGTAGTCATGAGAGTACTAAATTTTAAATTTGATTGTATTTTCGATCAACTGAACTTTTAAAGTACTCAGCGAAAATCGAAAAAATAGCAAAATAAATATATAAATACTAATAATAATATTATTAACGAAAGAAATGACATATGTACATAATTAACTAATAATTAAGATTATTTAGCGTGCGTAATAATAAATTATTAAGAAATACTGACGATGTTGACATTGAATACAATATTTTCTAGAGCACATTATTTTCATTGATAATAAAACAATAACTAAACTGATTAAAAATGTAAACTGTTTTAACTCATTTTATTTTATTTTAGTTGCTAAGTTGGACGTTTATTATAACTGCGGTGGCTGCGAAATTAGATTTTAAAATGGTTGGTTTTTATGTTTAAATTAAATTTTAATGTCTACTAAAGAGACAAGCGATGACGATATATTAAAAAAAGGGTGGAAACTATGAAGCTATTATCGTTCTTCATCAATTTGATGTGTTCTTGTAGCGTACACAGTTAAATCCATCGCAAGAGCATTAAGAATAAAAAGGAGAATGTAAGAAATAGGCGTCATTTGCTTCACCACCCTTTTAAAAGGGAGGAACATTTATTCACAGATTAAGGACGTGGCTGAAAATCCCTTAATCGTGTTTATATTAAAAGTCTTGGAAAAAAAATAAGAGCAGAACCCATCCCAACGAAGGCGATGAAACGCTAAACATAAACAGAAAATGGCAGATGTCAAAGCAGTAAATAATGAAGACAATGGAATGGAAATTGCTTCATTACAGGGTGCAATGATAAAAGTAAGTATGCAAGGTATTTATTATCGTTTTTCTGTTAAGAGCGAACACAGTTAAAATATATACTGAAAAGCATAAT
The DNA here is from genome assembly GCA_949629155.1 of Myopa testacea. NCBI lineage: Eukaryota > Metazoa > Arthropoda > Insecta > Diptera > Conopidae > Myopa > Myopa testacea. Next base: position 41,242,741 of record OX451345.1, on the reverse strand, counting down.
CTTTGTTATTAAAACTGAAAGAAATGATCATCAATGTGAGCTTCAGAAATTTCTTAAACTTAACCGTGTTAACGGTGGAAAAAGTACCAAGTTTATTACAGTTTTGCTTCATTTAGTATATTCTGGTGATCATCAAATTAAATCATCAATTCAATTAAATCATCCAATTTTTCAATGTCTGTTCAACCAATGAATCCGTAGGTAAAAACCATTGTGACTTCAAAAATACTCAGCCGATTTTTTGTATTCGATTTCTTCTCTGGAATAAGATTACTGTTTATTAGTATACGAAAAACTAGACTATTATTTGGCACGTTTTATTGCTCACAACTGGGCTGGACTTGAAGGAAAAATGAGTAGCTTCTTTCGGTACGTTTTGAGGAAAATAGGACAGGAAAACACAACATTTGATTAAATTCCAGTCTATGGCAACTTAATTGGTTTCATGATTCTTCAAATTGTTCAATAATGGAAATAAAGGAGGTGCGAAATCTTTTGAAATTTGCTAGTTCCATGGTTCTGGTTATAAAGCATAGCTAAAAAATAGTGCAGTAGCTTCAAACAGTAGCTAGGGTTAGGATTTGGCAATAAATAATTTATGACTACAAACCATACAATAAAGGTTGTTTATGTTGAGTAAACCGAAATACGAGTATGTAGTGTTTTCTTTTCTTCGAACAAATTTAAAACTTCTTCAACGCATTAAAGGAATTTCTGGAATTTTGTTTAAGTTTGTATTCGGAGACTGGCAAATTTCATAAATCATCCTTATTTGACGCCATTTTGTTTCCTACTTCGCTGCCTGGCTTCCCGGCTGGTTGGGTGCGTTTTAATTAAATTTACAGCATCCCCTGTTTCGTCTCGTCATTCGCTTTGTGTTTGTATTCATGTTTGTCTTCATGGCGCATCCCTTAGAATCTGATATCGTGATATTTTATCCGGCGATTATGTTGTCAAAATGGTTGCAACGGCATGCATAAAAGTACCAAATGTCGGATGTGAGTCGACGCCTTTTGGATGGCAGTGATATGAGTAACTTTGTGTGTAGATTCATATTAGTGCTTTGCAAAATATATTCATCAACGTCACATCCTGGACAGACAGGACTCCATCCATCTGTCCGGTTTAGTAATTTATTTAAAAATGTTAAAAAATTAAAAGGTACATTTTACGATAAAAATCGAATTCAACTTACAAAAACTTTTCACGCTCGTGCGTAGTGATTGCATTTTTATTTTATTTATATAAGTACAAAAAACAGTTAACATTTAACAACGTTTTAATTCATTTTCTGTGCAGCGTATCGTTGATGTTGGATAATTTTAAAATGTACTTTCTTTCTTTCTTTAAAATGTAAAATATCTAAACTATATACATAAAATTATTTTTGAATTGAATTAAATTTATAAATCTTTAAATAAATATTCCTAGATGAATTGTAGTTTAAGTGGTATTAGTCGAATAGTTATTGTGTTTTATTTTTCATATTTTTGGGTTTTTTTTTCACAATTTTTTTTTTCAAAGAAAAGACTACATACGTCTTTTTAAGTTTATAAGAACCAATAAAGACTTTTCTCGGCGATTCTCAACAAATTGCGTACCTCAATTTAGTAAAGACATGAACATTCGTAACACCTCCCAAACTTTCCACCACAGTTTGACGACAATTGAGTTTGCACAGTTTGAAAGCAACAGCTAATTCGTGTATTACGAGTTTGATGAGTCTTTGAAAAGTGAGATGTCGCTGTAACATTGACATTTTTAACTTACGCAAAAGAAAAAAAATTTATCGGTGGATATTCGATCTGTCAATCATAATATAGGTAAAAATTGCGAATCTGTCAACGATACATAAATTTTTCGATTAGGGGTCACAGAAGACCCTCCTTTGCAGAAACTGTTAGGAGTACTCTTGGCAGTAATCTATAATAACTGTAATATTTAATTCCTTACTTTAAACTTTTGAGAGAACTTTACGTAATAATATGCTGGTACATACATATTTATGTATAAAAGAACATATACATATATTGTATATACTTCTATGTAGGGCATTCTTAGCTACAAAACTACATACGTCTTTTTGAGTTACTCTTAAATTATTATATTAAAAATACTGTTAAATGAAAATATTAGAGGACATTCCTTAAAGCATCGTTTTTAAATTTAGATGAAAAGCATTTGATAGAAACAAAAATGACAACAAGAGGAGATACAAAAATGAACCAATATCTTGTGGAAAAACAAATTTATTGGCAAATTTTATTATTACATCTTCGACTCCTGGCTGAAATGGAACTTTTTCTCATTTAATGACTTCGCCCAAAAAAATGGCTGCCTGTGGAAAGGAAGGAAATAAAACGAAATGAAAAGGATGACTGACGAAGACGCAAACTCAATATTATTGATGAACATACTCACGGATGAATGGGATGGATAAAGACTGTGATGTACACTGAAAGAATAATTTTTGAAGTATTTATTATACTACTATTTTTATATTGTATACAAACTGATATACTTTCCTATTACATAATTTTAATTAATTAACTAACTCAAAGAAAAGAAAGAAAGAAACGTAACAATTTTATTTTTTTACAGTTTTCAAAGGGATCATTAATAATTCTACTAAGTATAATAATTCATATAATAGTAATAAATCTAAAAACGTTAAGTTATTTAAGTTAACTCTAAAAAAAGGTAAAGTTAAGCGAACGTTTCATAATTTCTAAAGTCTTTCAATTACTGTAAAATTTGTGGAATTTCTGTAAATCTTCTGAACATTTTTGATTATATACAACATTAAAATTTAGTTATTGAGTTATTATAAAACTTATTGACCTTGTGATAAATATTTAAACTTTAAATGAACTGTTATTGTTATTGTTGTTATTACTTTTTTTAAAAATTGTCGATTTTATTTTATTTAATACATTTTTAAATTAATTATAAAATTGATTCGTTTTTTGTAGTGTTTTTTTCAGTGGTTTTGTTACTGTGTTTGTGCCATTGTCCAAAATTTTCCTTAAGATGAAACTCACGAAGTTTGTTCTCGATGCTGCTCCGATGTTTTTATCGTAAACTAATAAAATTGTATTATTATAAAAGCGTTCTTAGTTGTTGTTGTTTGCTGTTGCGAGAAGATACGAAACACATATAAAAATATATACGGATACAGTATTTTTATATGAGTATAAGAAAAACAACAGCAATAACGACAACGTAATATTAACTTCTAAATGCGGATCCCTGACATAGCAAAACAAAAAATATGTCCCATTAAGTGCAAGATAAAAATGTTTCAATGATGAAATGAGACGGTGGTGGATGTCCTGTGATGGTTGACGCTGAGAGGGGGATGGGAACGAGCAAATGAACCAAAAGCGGCTGCCCATAAAATGGAGGGTTCACTTCATATCCAAGTTTAATCGTAACATCAAATAACGAATAATGTTGGAAATTCCAAGCAATCTTCAGTTCTTGGTTAATACAAATAACAGCAACAACAACGAGAACAGCATGTGTATGCAGCGGATACGCAGCAGAAAGAGGATCTGGTAAAGGATCATCTGGCTTTCGAAGTGGCCAGACACTCATTAGAGACTATTTTTGCTGTTTCGTTGTGTTTTACTAAATTTGAAATGTGAAATAAAATCGATGAAACAGCAAGCAAATGTTACCACATTAAGCCATATTAAACCGTACAGTAGCTGCTGAAAAACCTCCTAAAAAGATTTTGAAAGATGCCGCTTTCACACTTCAACGTATTTCGAACGAATTTTGCACCTCAAACAAAAAAAAAAGGTTTCTCAGAAGACTTCCTTCTCTCCGACTTGTTTACGTATGCAAATGAGGCGTGAAGTTGGGCTGGGGAGTGATTTACAACAAGCGTGGTGGTTCATCGATCGAGCAGCGAGACTCTTTTTCGGACGTGCGGTTTAACTCTTTACATGTCCAAATATTTGTGTCTCTACGGTTCTTAGCTCTCATTCATTCACAGTTCACACAGTTCACACATTTCACATTCCCTCACTCACTTGCTTTGCTTCCTTTGTGATCACTCACTTCTTGTGCCTTCGCTTCCCTTCTCATGGTTTTAATATTGTCTCAACAGCGGTACTAAGAAACCGAGAGACCGAAATTCAAATCGAAACCGAAACTGAAAGTTTGTTTACAAGGATCCATTGAAATGTTCGAAATTAAAGTTGGAAATTGAAGCAGTCTTTAGTCTGGAATTAAAGTGGCTTCAATGTGGATCCTTTCGTGCTCCGATCAGGTTCATCGGGCTCAACCATCGCGTGGGTGAATTAAGACCAGAAAATGGTTTTATTTATAAAAACAAATTCATTTATCGAATACGCTTTGCTTATTTATATGCTTGCTTATTATTAAAATCTATTGAAATACAGTGAATTTCTAATATTTCAATACATTTTTAATAAACATTCTCACAGAATCCGGATAATTTTCCATAAAAACACTCGACTGGACGCATTTTCAAGGATCCCGAGCAAGATTGACCTCCGAAATCGAAACTCTTTTCACGATTCTTCCAGTATTGAAACTAAATTACGTCAAGAACTCAAATTAAAATCGATTACGTCGGGAAACTCGATGGTGGACGTCTGATAAAATAAAATGTAATCAGCTTCAGTTTACAACTAAAGAGGTTAAAGAAAACCTGTTCATAAAATCCTCCGGTTATATTTAATCATTTGTAATGAGATCGCGTGCCGCACAGATTCCATGATTAGCATCATTTAACACCAGCGCCGACGTCATTCATGTAAAATAGAAGATGTGAAAAACATGAATGAGTTGTTTTATTCTCAACAGAAGCATCTGAAGGAGATTGCTTCGCGGATTCATTTTCAAAGATCCAAAGACAAGAAAGACAAGCATTTCCACGATCATCTCTAATGAATGATCATCATTTCTGATTTCCTTTTTTCCTGCTCTAACGAAGATCTCGTTTGGTGGCAAGCAGTTTGGAGGATGTCATCGTTGTTCTTGCTGTAGAGACCGTTGTTGTTGTTGTTGCTGTTGTTAGCATGATCATAGCCATTGTTTGTTTGCCTTCGTAGTTAGCAACGTAGTTAGTCGTTCATCGATCGCTCTCAGTTCTCAGTTCTGAGTTTAATCTACGCCGTTATGCGGTGTATACTGAATGCAGGGTGTTTAAAAAATTTAGCACCATTCCTTTGTTAGCTCATTAAACGTTTACATGTTTATCCCAGTTGTTAGAGCGGCGTGTGCAACGCATGAATTAAATTTGCATATTAAATTGCAATTGTAAACATTGCGTAAATGTTTTCTCTATAAATAGTGGTTTCTTTTTATAGCGATAAACAATAAAATTATAATAAAGAAATATAATGAAGAATATTACAATTATTAAAATGAAAATCCAATATTTATATTGTAAATTAATAATACTTTAAGTCAATTTTTTAAAAATAATGAGAACAATTAACATAAACCAACATCATTTCCAAAGTTGAATATTTTATTAAAAGGAAAGAAACTTTCAATTAGGTGTAACATAGGAAAGTTTTTTTTGTAATTTTTTCTTAAACTTTAGAAAACTAAATCTTTGTGCACAGCAAATATTAAAAATAAACCAGCGAATGGCCCACCCTGTATACATATGTATGTATGTATGTACATCTTTCTTTTTACTTGTTTCAATTTGTATTTTAATTTAATTTACATTCTAATGTGCTATTTTTTATTATATTAATCTATTTTCAAATAATTATTGAAATAATTTTCTAAATAATTTTTAGTTTAATTAGAGTTTTAAAAATGCCTTCGAAATGCCTTCATAAATGGACCTTGAAATTATATCTTTAAACACTTTAAACAATAAAACTGATTAAAAAAGTCAATAGGCCTTTCTTATCTTCTTCTTATCTCTATCATCTTCGTATTCTTATCATTTCTTATTCTCAAATAATGTTAAAAAATGGAAATAATTTTTAAACACAAACAGGAAACAAAAAGTAGGGCTTCAAAACCAAAATCATTTCGTTTCAATACTTTTTTTATTTATTGGCCAACAAAGCCTACGTAATGATAACAGCGAAAGTAAAATAAGTAAAAAAACAACAACAACAACAAAATAAGTAAAATTGTTTAAGGAGGCTTTCAACAACTTAGAAATGAAGAACCGTAAAAAGTAACGCGCGAAGTCAGTGGAACGCATCACGAATCCATAAACTTTGAAACACGATGGCAAATTATTGTTGTTTTGATATTGTTATTGTTGGAATTCATTAACATATAAACCATAACACCCTCTTTGCAACATATGGTTGATTATACATAAATAAGTGTGAGTTTCAATTCTTGGATGCTGATGGATTCGTAAAAAAATCACAATCAACGAGACCGGAAGTAATTTTTTAAAGCTTTGGTGTAAAATATAGGCTTTAAATTCTGTCCTAATATATACGAGTACATTATATTCATGATATTTGTGACTCTTCTTTGAATGAAGTTAATGAATATTTGGCTCCCGATGACAGTAACGATGGTTTAAGTATTGGCGTTATTTTGTGACATTTTTCAATCTTTCAGTCTTGTCTTCAATTAAATAATAATTGGGTTTTAACTTTGATAGCAAGTTTAAAAAGAAACCAACTGATGGTCCACGCTTTATAACTGCGTTAAATCATCATCGTCAATTAGTGATGTCATTAAATAGTAAAATTAAAAGGCCATCGAACTTTCCACTTAACAGATTGATTGTATTTCTTCTCACCTCGATTATATAGTCTGTTGTTTCATGGCATCTGTTGTTGTTGTTGCGTCTGTTGGTTTTAATTATTGTGTGAACTCAAATCTTAGAATCTATCTACTCATATATTGATTTTATGTTGATGTTGAAGGATTTTATAGCAATTTCAATACAAAATTTCGTGTAACGTTATGGATTTGAAGAACTTTGATGAAACTGGAGGACTTGATATTTAAGAAATATTCTAGGAAAAGGGTTATAAGGGTTTCAACAACACTAGGAATTTGGAACACTTCGGAAATTTTGTATTATTCTCATTTTCTCAGTACGAGATTTGAATTCCAGAGAGTTTCGTAAATTCTAATTGAAGAAGTTTTCTTTATTGCAAGCTGAATATAGTAAATGATCTACCACGCTAAATTGTGGAATTGATTTAATAATATACGAGTATTGGAGAACGTTTGACAAATAATGTCTACTACGAAATGACAAGCCTTATTAATTCATAATAACAGCTGATATAATGATGATCTGATATAATCCATGTACTATTCGACGTTCATTAAATATTTTATGTTGGTTATATAATTTTAATATTTTTATGGTATTTTTAATTTAAATGTATTTATATATTTTATTTTAATGATTGTAAATTAAAACCTTTTTAGTTAATGTTTTAATTTAAAGTTTTTTAGAAATGGTACTTTTAATTTAAAGAGTATGCTTAAAAATATATTTTTTTTGATAAAATGAATGAATAATTTACATTATCATGGATGATATATCGAGAGCGGCATACTTTTTATTAATATTTCATAATAATAAAATATGGAAAACGGAAAATAAAAAATAAACAGAAAATTGAATTTGTAGTTTGTTGTAATTGAGTAAATTTTACAGTGAAACTTTTATAAATTATTCATAGTTTTTGGAAACCAAGTGGTTGTGGTTGCAGGGGGGGGGGGGGGGGGGGTGACATAAAAGCAGCCCCCTTCAGTCAGCACGCCTCTGTTTCTATTTTATATCCACCCCATGTGGCTGACATCCTGCAGAGATGCTGAGTCGCTTTTGCGCACAAGAATCTATTCCAAGGATGGCTTGAAATTTTGCAGGATTTCCTTCCATTCTTCTGAATATTTATGGTGGGATGTGTCTCTGTGTGTGTATGCGTGTGCATTTGAATGTGTGTGTGTATCACTACCATCCCCAAAAATGTACACATCATTAGATTCGACACACAAACTGATACAACTGCAGCTACTACGGTCACTCAGCCAGATAGACAACTGAGCAGATAAGCAACAACAACAATAACAACAACAATAACAATAACAAAAAAAGCCAAGATATACAAGCGCCATATATTTTATAGTTATGGGTGTCTTAAACGTGTTGTTGCTGCTTTATCGCTCCGCTTGTCGTTGTTGTTGTCGTTCGAAGCGCAGCATAGCGTTGTTCACGTTCTTCATGTTGGCTGCGTCATCCAAGTCGCCGTCGCCGTCGACTCTGATCCACTCGATTCCAGGAATCTAACAACAATTCACACCCAAAGAAAAGTCACACATCATTCACAATCCGAGCGTTTTCCGATGACGAGCTGCTGGCAACAGAAATCGCCTCGCAAACAAAACACAATCATTGTCTCAATCAATTTAGGAAAAGAGAACATAACAGCGGAAGAACTGTAAATCGGTAAAACGGTAAAACGGCAGAACGGAAAAAACGGACTTGATTAATAGTGTTAGTAGAACGCAGCAGCAGCACTCGACCACTTTTTAAGATCGAATTTATTGCGGCTCGCGTTGAAAGTGTTAAAAGACAACAAATATTGTTCAATAAAAAAAGGCATTCGATCGAAGTCTGGCCCTCGTCAGTCCGTCGGATCGGTGAAAGTGTTAAATTCGCCGACGTGATTCGGTATCGTGCAATCTATAAATATTTTAATGTTTATGATAATTTCTAGTTTAATTGTGGCCACAAATCGTTGACTCAACTGAAGCCTTGCCGCCGCCTCCTTTAAAAACGCTTTGCGACTGACGATTTTTGCTTTTGTTGTACTTCGTGGTCGCTTCTTAAAGCTTAAATGTGAATGAAATTGACGGATACTTCGTACATGTCTTAAGTTTTGATCTCTTGGTCATCACTACAAAAACCATTCGTACTTTTAAACTGTCGATGAAGATATCATCAAGAAAATCAATAATAACTGAATTAATATTTAGTATCGAGTATTATTAACAGCTTATTATAATCATCCCTAATATCGTTATCATCGTTGTCGTTGTTATCGTTATTATTATCGTCACTTATGTAAACATTTCACGGAGATTTTATGCAAAAATTGGCTGGAATTATAAACGGTGAGTGATTAACTAAGCGAGGTACTAAGTTAGGTACAAAGGTACAGAAACTCAAACATTTTATTTCCATTATTTAATAAGATTTGGATTGGAAACACTTACACTAAAAAATAATGACTATATTTAATGACTATGGAATAATAAATCACAAAATTGATCAAATTTTCATTCATCTTAAACAAAATTAACGCTTCTGAGAACTAATAAAGAAGAAAAACTCTCTCTGTAACAAAGTCTGAGATAATTATATAATACACATAATAATAATAATAATGAAATATACACATAAATATAATATAAAATAAATAAATATTAGAAAATTATAATATTATTATGTATATAATTATATAATCCAAATATTAAAAAAACTATTATTAAAAAAATATTGGTATATTAAATACTACATTAAAGATATCGTATCTTATATTAAAATATCGTACAAATTTGGCATAATTTCAAATTTATATTTTTTGGTGTGATTATTAACCAGAAAGAGTGTTAACTTCGGCCTGGCCGAAGTTCATATACCCTACACACGTTTACTTAAAAATTAGGCGTGGCAATGGTCTAATTTTTTTCCTTTTCAATCTCAAAAAGCCAGTGATGACAGAGAATATTCGTGCCAAATTTGATGAAAATTTCTCTATTCGTTCTCCTGTAATCGAATTTTATTTAATTAGTGGGCGGACCACGCCCATTTGTGGTAGTCTTTTTTTGGTTAGAGACAGTCTACTTCTGGACAAAATTGCAACCGCAAATTCGTTCTACAAGCTGCGAAAATGAGCTATAAGCATGGATTAATTTATATTCATTATAAAAAGTAGGCGTGGTAATGGTCCGATTTCGCTCATTTTCAATACCAATGAGTTTCTAAGGGTATACAATATTCGTGCCAAATTTGATGAAAATATCTCTATTCGTTCTCCTGTAATCGAGTTTTATTTAAGTAGTGGGCGGACCACGCCCATCTTTGGTAGTCTGTTTTGGTCAGAGACAGTGGACTTCTGGACAAAATTTCAACCCCAAATTCGTTCTACAAGCTGCGAAATTGAGCTATAAGCCCGGATTAATTTATATTCACTATAAAAAGTAGGCGTGGTAATGGTCCGATTTCGCCCATTTTCAATAGCGATGAGTTTCTAATGGTAGAAAATATTCGTGCCAAGTTTGAAGAAGATATCTCTATTCGTTCTCTTGTAATCGTGATTTCCACAGACGGACAGACAGACAGACAGACAGACAGACAGACAGACAGACGGACGGACATGGCTAAATCGACTCAGGAGGTCACGCTGATCAAGAATATATATACTTTTCTATACCTATCACGCCTCCTTTAATGCGTTACAAACGGAAGGAGTAAGTGAATATACCCTCTCACTTCGTGTGCAGGGTATAAAAAGGTTTTGTTGGTTAATTAATAATCCTAATTTAATTATTTGTTGTTTTAACTATAAAAAAACCTAAAATAACATGTTTAAAGCAAAATCTTTAGATTCAAACCAACTTGAAAATATCCACAAGTTTTTCTTGATATAATTTGTTTAATAATGCATAATATTAATTATTAAATAATAATTAAAATAAAATAATAAAAATAAATATAAAGAAACTTATAAAGATTGCTATTATACCTATATTTAAACATAGTATGTGTATTCAGGGTATAGTTTAGTGAAGTTTTTCATCAGTGAAACATTTGTAACTTTTGTAACTTTGAATAAAGATTTTATTCACTTGTACTTAATTTAGCGACTTCTAAACTCCAAAAGATCTTTCAAAATTTTTGGATTTTATTATTTGTGTATTTCAAATGTTCTTTTTTTATTTAGCGATGAAAATATTCATCAATGATAAGATTTCATATAATTTCTAGCTGCAGAAATATTAGTCTCTAATCCATTGAATTGGAATTTTTTTATATATGTTTTTAAAAATACTATTTGCTATATAAAGGTGTGTAAAATTTCATTGCTTCAAATCAGATGTCAATCGAACTGATCGAAATGTTGCAATTGATAGAAAAACGCATAAAATTAATTTCGTAATTTTACGATTTTATTGTTTTATTCAAGTAATTTCATGAGTTCAAATTTCTCTTCTTTATTATTATTCTTTAGTAAAGGGTTGGCCATTAGCCATTCTTATTAAAAGTGCAATGAAAGAAGAAAATGTTCAATATTTTTCAAACTTTAATACCCTGTTCAAAAAAGTGAACCTTCCCATTCGGTGTGTAATATAATTTTGATAAAATTTGCTGCCTTTTCTGGCTTTACAATAGCGCGATCTCTTAAACCACTTTTAAAGTATAATATTTTCGAGTTTTTGAGGCTCTGTTTCACAAAAATCTTACATACAGGCAACTGCTGATTACATGATTATTGATTATTTCGACTATTTTCCACCAATTTTCAAGTGTTTAGCACTAAATTATTGGCAAATATTTTAAACAAATCAGTGTTGCCAATGTCTAAAATCTTTATAAATGTTCTTATTTATTTTTTATGTATATATGATTATATAATAATAGTTGTTTGATTATTCTTCGTCATGATTAAACTCCACTTTTGAATAACAATAGAAGAAATAAATGAATCTAGTTTATTTGTTTTTCTTTATAATGTTGCGTTCTTCTTGTTTACTGTTTCATCTCGTATCGTGTATCTTTTTTAATAGAAAACAGTAGCTTCTTTCAATGTTGCAAAGAATTGCATAATAAATGTGCGTTCGTTTTTCTTTTTACAACATGTGTGCTTTGAAGTCTCATTAAAATGTTGTTTGTATTCCATATTTGAAGAGTACCACTGAAAGAATGGCGTTCATCATTTCCGGTTTAATGTCTGCAGCTGAGCAGAGCAGCCATTTCACGAAATAAAGATGGTTCCCACGGTGGGGAATGAAAGTCCTTTCATACATACTTTCTGAATCTATGTATGTATAAAGTAATCCATACAAAATAACAACAACAACAACAACAATAAGAATAGCAACCATGCACGCTTTTCATGATGGCGCTCACATTGCAAAGCATTCAAAATTAATGAGATCACGAACCACCGGAAATGGAGTCACTTAAAAGGGCTGCGAAGATTAAACTGCGGCAACAAAATGGAAGCCACGCACACGAAGCAATCAGCAGTTAAAATGTTGTGATGCTTGTAATTTTGCTCGTCTGAATGACCGGGAGGGGGTGGGGTGAATATTAAGATCGACTTTGAAATGGTATTTCTTTCATTCAGTTTATGCCATGGTTTGCTACATTGTATTGAAGGTGGTGGTTGTTGTTGCTTGTGTATAGTTTCATTTATGTATTTACTTTAAGGGCGACATAACTTTGCTTCATTGTTGTTAATGTTGTTGTTGCTTCTATGGCTTGCTGTTACTGGTATTCTTATTTAGTTGTTGCTGTTGTTTTTGTACTTTTACTGTTATTACATTTTGTACGGTCATGTTCGAACAAGTAACTTCTATTAGCTTTGTTGTTGTTTCGCTGTTTGTTTTTTCTTCTTTTTATTGTCTTAGGAATTAAGGCGTGGTTTACATCTTTCCTTGAGGCTCCGTGTGCAAGAGTGAGATGACTATAGATCACGATTAACTGCTTTGTGTTTGCGTCTTGCACTTTTATTTGCCAGACTTGCCATATCAATGTAATTATATGTGTAGGTATGGCAGTTGAAACGTATTTCTTGGGGTCGGTAAATTTTTTGACTGTGCGTTACACTTATTTATGCAATTTTTCGATAAGAAAGTTTCTAAGAAATCTTTACTCTTTATTAAAAAAAAGAAAAAAAAGTCATGAAAAGAGGAAAAAAATAAAAAAATTGACATCTTCGAGAATATAATTAATGTAATGTTGTGTGAATGGTAAAAATTAGTAATGTATGTAATTAATAAGTAACTAAGTAGGTCATTCGAAAAGGATTACTTATAAATGTGTTGCCTCAGCCATTGAAACTAAAACCTTACATTTTTATAAAACAATTTTTCTCAATATGTAGTTTTTCAAAAACATAAATTATTTTAATTTTAATTGTAATTGTAATTTTCTAAATTACAATAATAATTTATTACCAAAATGTCTATAAATGGTACTTTTTATAAATAAAATCAATTGCTTATTAGTTTTGCGTATTTTACTTACTTTGTTTTATTAATATATTGTATATTTTAATTTTTACTAATTTGTTTTCTATTCTTGGTTTGATATATTAATAGTTTTGATAAAAGTAATAGAATATTATTTTCTAATTCAAGAAAAGAAAAATCTTATACTTGTTTTACAACTCTGGCTTTTACGATGGCGACCCCAACACAATTTTAATATTTTTTTAGAACATTTGGAACATTCTTTAGAACAAAAGTAAAAATCGGTGACACAAACTCAGCGAGGTTCATATTGAAGTATATTTCTTGGAGGTGGTTGTCCTCGCTAGTGTCGTTAAAACACAACTTGTGAAAAATGCGACTTTTCTTTAGCGGTTTGTGTCTTAAATACATACTGATTTTATGGTATTTGACCTGCCTCAGGTTCGAATATTTAGCCAGTAGAGGGCAGGACTATGATGGGTGGAGCCTATGAAAGTAGAAATAATGGCCGCCGATTTGTTTTACTTTTTGTTTGTGTGTTTATTTCAGGTTTTATTTTTGTACCTTCTTTTTATTTTGTTATTTTATATGTAAAATTATGAAGAGACTGTTTGAAATCCGCCGGAGATTTCATTTAGCAATTAAATGTCGGTTTTATGAAATTTTTACATTTTCTTGTATATATTACAAATAAGTTGGTAAACTTTATCCTTTTTGTTTTGTTGTAAAAGAAATTTAATTATTAATACTTATGTTAAAATAAAATCTTTTAAATATTGACAAAATTCGAGTTTATGAATATTTTTAATAATAGACAATGCGGTGTATTAAGTTTTTCTTAAAGTTTCTTATGTACTGTAATAAAATGCAGAAATCCTTGACAAAAAGCAATCCATGTTTATTGTTGTTGTTTATTCTATGACCTAAAATTGGAAAGATTTTAAGAACCTGTAACTACCACAGAAATGGGTCCTTTCGCTTTCTCTAAATAAACTCACAATTCATTAAAATAGATCAAATAGATAGATAGATCATAGGTCAATATAATGCTTCAAATACACATAAATCGAAATCAATGAAATACATCATCAAATAAATCTCAAAATATTCAATTATCGCAGTTATTTTCACAAGGCATAAAAAAAAGTCTAAAAATCCTCTACATTTTATTTCCTTTATCAATTAAAATACCTTTTTAGTATAAACACTTGCATATGCTGGGTGGGCCATCGACTGGTTTCTATTGGAATTTATTGTACATTATCTTTTACTTTACATTATTTATTACAGAAATTCTAGTTTTTTACACCGAGTTCATAACAGATTCTAGAGAAATGCCTTCATAGACTCCAGGGAATTTTATTTACCGCAGAAGACTTGAATCCAGAAGAAGAATTGTACATATAATTAAGTGTAAGAAAATAAAGCTTTATTCATATAAACTATACATTCAGGGAATATCGAAATGTAAAAGTGTAAATAAAAATGTTGATTCCAAATTACTCAATTTCATATGCCCATATTTAAATTAAAGCTGTTCAACGTTGCTTTAAATATAAAAAATATTGGTTTCCGTAAAAATATCAACGCATATATTTAAATTAAAGTTATGTCTAGGTTGTTTTAAATACAGAAAATATGCTTGTTGTAAACGCCAAAAATAGTGTTGCTTCAAAGGCAAACAACCTCAAAGTGAAAATGTTTGCGAACATGCTTTTTATCTCCTGGGATATCAACTTGATGCTTTTAAATTATAATTACGTTTAAGAATTTTTATTCCATGTTCAAATACAAATACAAGTGTAATAAAAAGGGCTTAAGGAAAATGTGTAATTAACCTTCATATACTTATCTCTCAATTCTAAGGAAGTAGAGTCTGTTAGCTTCCTATGCAAATATTTATCATTACAAAATCCTAAGAAAAATAATGTTAAATGGAAATAATCCTTATTATATTATTACAATAGTCTATAAGTTGGCAACACTTTTTTATGAGGTCCTCACCTCCTATTCATCTTCATTCCATATTTATTTGATTTGATATTATTTGATTTACATACTAATATTGTGAATTCAGTAAACAGATGGTTTACTATTAGATTACCAGAAATCATAAATAACAACATCATAATAATTTCAATTATTATCATTATTATCACGAAGACGCGAGAGAAAAGAATTTGAAAAGAATCAAATACTAATATTGATTAAAAATTCACGATTTAAAACTTAAGATAAAATAACTTTGATAAAATATCAATGAAGATCTAAAATAATCAATCTTTATTAGTTTTCCGCTTTTTTCTTTAGTTATCCGCTTAGTTTCAATGTCATTCTGGGCTATAATATTGTCTAAGCTGTTTGTAACTCTCAATAAAGAACAAAAACTCTCAATATGGAGCACTTATTTGAACCATTTGTATTATTGACCTATTGATGTTTTGGTATTGATTGGAAGTCGGTGGGTGGCAATAAAAGATGTGAAAAATAGGAGACAGCAATTCTATCTCTCTCTCTCATTCAATCACTTTAAACGATCGTCAATAAGCAAGAACATCATCTGAAGAACATCCTAAGAATTGTGGAAAAATCGTTGGTTCCTAATCGTGATGCTTTCACGTCCCTCCGTGGATTTCTCCGAACACTTTTATTTCACTTTAAATATAAAATTTTACGATTATTGCTGTTGCTGGCTTTTGAATATCATTCATCTGCAGAAATGTAGAGCATCTTTAACCGTTTACGTTACGCTTGCGCAACAACGAGACGCACACAGACGAGAAATGAGACGCTGCCCCGAATGACCTTGAGTCATTACGGAGCATTACAGAGCAGTACGGAGTAACAGCAACAACGTGTTGTAGGCAAATGAATGGCAAAAGCAATTAAATGTGTTTTCGCAGGAGTCGGTGATGCCGATGGTGGTGATTGTGATGGTGAGGAAAGAGTGCTAAGGAAAGAGTTGATCGGGGCGAGGAGCGGCAAAGAAAGGATGCATGACGCAATACTCAAGGTCAGGCGAACGGTGAACGATTGACTCACGTCACGTCCGAAGGTCCTCCAGAGCTCCAGGGTGACCGCCTGCGCAAGAGCATCGATGCGAATCAGTTCAGCGGCGATCGGATAGACGCAACATGTGCGGGTTTCGAGTTTCTACAAGTCACAGATACGCTTCTGGTGCAACGCGGCCACGCGGCATTCCGAGTGCTGTTAAACGAACGAATGCGGTTCAACGAACATGTGTACGTGTAATCGGAAGGGTCGCGGGGAGGGAGGAACGGGACAGGGGAGTGCTAAATATGTGTTCCATCTGTAAGAGTCGAATTCTAAATGCTAAAATCTCTTTTAATGCCGCAGAGCGTGAAAAATAAAAATTAAGTGTGTTCATATTATTTGTTATTCTTATAAAACGTTAAAAAGTTCCTTTGCAATTTAAATGAAAGCCTTTCCAGCCGTCGGCGCCCTGCTCCCCGCCCTGCTGGGATCAGAGTTGCGTATGGATCATTTTCCAAACCACTGACCCGCGGGCGCCGTTAAAATTTAATCCCTTCCGAGTTTTATTGCGCCGTCCCCGGACTCGTCAGCACTTTTCTCCGTTTTCATGGATTTCAGTAGAGTTTTAATTCGTTTCTCTGTGCTGCTCCTGCAAGCAAACGATAGACAACAACAACTTAACTGAAAGAAACAAAAAAGAAAAAACATTAGAAAGTTTGTCATAAAAAATAAATCGCTTTCATTCGCTTGAGCGAATGGCGACGGCAGCAGCGACGGCGACGGCGGCGGTGGCGGCGACTCTTGATTGAGTGGAGGTCTCAGGTTTTTATTTGGGCGAAAACGGGGGCAACCGGGGCCAGGACCGCTCTGGACGTGCGGTCATAAAATGGCGCATAAGCCTCGATTGTTCGCCATCCCCCTCGACGAAAGTCTTCGCCGTTCCGCTCGTTTGATATCCTCCGCAGAAGCTCGCCGCTCCCTCCACTCCCGCTGCTCGCTCCCCTCCGTTACAATGCAACTTTTATTCATTTTTCGAATTGCATTTTCAGTGGCGGAATAAAACTTTTAAAACTTGCCATAAAAAAAGACGCTGAGCGCCCGTCTCCGGTTCCCTCAATACTAAGCGTCTATCGTGAGTTGGATGTAATTTCGTCCCCCGCCACCATCCGCCCTCCTACACCCGCCACCATCTACCCGCTCACAGGCGACGCCCGATGTTTTTGTTTGCCGATTTTATTATATTCTCTACTTTTACTAGTGAGATGTGATCCGTGATCTGTGTTAACATCGTAAATAATAATTGCTTGCTCTCCATCCGATGGGAGGGGGGAGGGAGGAGCGGTTAGTGGAGAATAATCTCGGTGCGGGAATCAGAAAATATTTCAGGAATTTCTTTTTAGAACCATCGGAATGTTTGAATGATGTCCATTGAAACTTAGACACTTTTGAAGAACAATTTTTAGTGTCATTTAAAGTTTTACTATCTTAAATTAAAATAAAATAAACTAAAGAATAATAAAGAGGATGTAAGTGGAAAGTAAGGTAAGTCGAAGGAATGGAATGGGAAGGACAAGTGAGGGGATTTAAAAAGGGATTTCAAAGGATTTAAATTTACGCGAACATTTAAAATATATAACTTTTTTAAAATTGTCATAGTTTCATCCTTACACCGTCCGAAAAGCGTTCCTTTAATGAGTTTCTTTTAAATCTTAAACTAATTTGAATAGATTTCAATATTTTCCCAGATCTTCTTATACATTGTTTGTTAACTGTACCCTGTAATATAATCAAAGACGCAAATCATGGTTTAAATCAAGCTCGTTAATTGTTTAAACTTTGAACACGTTTTTATACCCTACACCTTAAGGTTAAGGGTATATTCACTTTGTAACGAAATGTGTAACGCATAGAAATAGAGACGATAGGTATAGAAAAGTATATATATTCTTGATCAGCGTGACTTCCTGAGTCGATTTAGCCATGTCCGTCCGTCTGTCTGTCTGTCTGTCTGTCTGTCTGTCTGTCTGTCTGTCTGTCTGTTGAAATCACGATCACAGGAGAACCGGTGAAGATATCGTGATGAAATTTTGCATAAACATTGTTTCTTGTGGTGTGCAGGTTGGTATTGAAAATGGGCAAAATCGGTCCACGACCACGCCTATTTTTTATTAAAAATGTGATATCAGCGTTCGTTTTTGAGCTATTACAACAAAATTTCATTCCTGGGTATAGAGTAGCATTATCCGTTAATATGCCAAATATGGGCGTGATCCGCCCACTTTTAGGTTACACAGGCAAAAGAGGGTTATATTGTTAAATATATAAACTTCCTGAATAAAACTTTAGATAACAACTTGTTTTACAAAAAAACATTATTACATGAAAACTGGGTGCGGTCCGCCCACTTTTACACTACATATACAGTATAGCAGTATGAGAACAAGTTTATTACCACGGAAATAAAGTTTAAATGAACACAATTATATAACAACTAAGCTAGTTATTTTGTTTTGAAAAAGGTAATGACCACGCCTACTATTTATACAGAGTCGTAGCTAGGTTTCATGGAGCCCGGGACGGTTAATCAACTTGTAGCCCCAAAAATTCCTAGAATTCAATAAGTCAATACTTGATTTCCACAACTGCCGCCCCCGACATTGTGCCGCCCAGAGTGGACCGCCACGGCCGCCCTACCCTAGCTTCGGCACTTTTTTCAAAACTTTTAGGTGTAGGGTATCTAAGATTCGGCCAGGCCGAATATAGCTTTCTTACTGGTTTTACTTAAGCATTCATTTTACTAAAAAGGAAATAAAAGTCAAAATAAAAGACGAAGCGAAGATTCGAAGACTAAAGCCATAAATACATTCATAAGTTATTCAGTCTCATTTCTTGTCGTATTGAAACCCAGGCAACAAGAATCTGTTCTCCACTCCAATAAAATCAGAAAGGAATAAAAATCTATAAAATTGTGAAATATTCGAATGTGTTTTTAATGTAAAATCAATTATTATTAACAACGAAATGAACAGAAATAATCTCTCAAATCGCTTTAAAAAGCCTCGGAACTTTTCTTTTAATACATTTTGATGGCAATAAAAAGCGACATTTGATTTAAGCAAAAAAGACAAAAAGAAAGGAAAAAAGAACAACAACAATACACACTTTATATACGTTTATATACAGTATATACACATAAGAAACTCATTCTTAAGCCAACGCGTAATCTGATCGCTCCGTCAGAAATTAAAAGCCGAGTTTTTTACGAGGATGCCGCCGAAAAACCAAATCGAACCGAGATTCTGTCGGTGTACCAGTGAATGGACCGCGGGCGGGCGGAGGGAACCGTGCGGGCCTTGCTATGGGTCGTCTTGGCTTTTTACCCATTTTATTTGTTGTCATCTGTCGGATGAAAATGAAAATTTATGGTTTTGTAATTGAACGCGTAGCAGGCTGGCAGGCTGGCTGACTGACTGACTGGCGAGCCGAAAATAAAGCAAATGAAATGGACACTTCTTGGGACCAACCATCGCCATCACGGTACCCAGTCCTTTAGTCGGTGGTGGTGGGTACGCGGAGGCGGCGGCCATCTTTGAAAGATGAAATCCAACGCGGTGCGTCAAGTTGTTTGCTTGTCTTGACCGGGAATCTGTAGAAAAAAAAGAAAAGAAAAGAAAAAACAATCAGAATTCAAAAGCAGAAGATAACAGAAACCAGGATGATGTCGATGATGGTGATGGTGATGATGGTGAAGAAGAAGAAAAAACGCATTTACATAAATTATCCCACTCTTGTGGTTCGGTAGTTCGTCGGATGCTCGCATGTTGTTGCCATGACTCGAGCCCAGCCCAGGCCCAGAGCAGTTGCTCCGAGTCTGCGCGCCTCGGACGATAAAAGGCGATAAAAAGAGAACATCTTCTCTCCAAACACAATACACATCAACTCAATACTTTGTAGACGAAAACCATTTCGATGGATTTTTCTGCGTTTCTTACCAAAGTCGTTAAAAATCGGAATCGTCGACGAGGAGGAGGAGGTGAAGTAGGAGGACGAGTAGCAGGAAAGGATGGAAAGGAAAACCTTCACGTTCTGGAGGTGGTACTGACGGTGTTGATGACAGCCGGGAAGGCGGGTTGCGGGGAGCGTGCATATTTTTGACTGGCGTTTCCAGTGAAATTCTTTAAAATACGAGTTTCTTTTTTTTCCCTTGATTCGGTTCGGTTCCTTGATTACTATGCTGTACATACATCAGGTGTGTATGTATTTTAGGAGCCTTTACAAAAAGTATTCGGTTTCAGTTTTATGTAATGGCGGGTTTTCTGGGTTGACAAAATGGAGAAATTTAATTTAACTTAATTTCATTTATTATTATAACTAAAATATGAAAAATGAAGAAAGAGTGAAATTAAATTATTATTATTGAAAATATTAAAATTTAAAGCTTTTTCATCATAGTGATCAAGAAAGGAACATTTAATTTTACTACGAGAAAAACAAAGACACAACAAAAACAAAGTTCAAGAAACTTCTGGTGTATTTTTGCAGAAATAAATTATAAAAAATATGATTTCGACATGCATTAAAACAATAGCAAGGAAGCGACGTGCATGAAAAAGTGCACAGTTACTCGTTGTTGTTATTGTTGCCTTCTTGAGTTCACGAATAAAATGCTACCAACAAAATACACGACCTTCCAACGAAGTTCCTACCAAACTACGATTGCACTACACGATGACGTCGTCGTTGCTGCCTTGCGTCCACGTCAGCACAGCAGTTGTACGTATTCAAGTGCAAATGAACCAAATTCTGTACTCGTTGTTTTTGTAACTCAGCATTTTTATTATTTTATTTTATTTTTATATAACAATCTTTTTTTAATACATTTTTCTTGGCTTATAA
This sequence comes from Myopa testacea, assembly GCA_949629155.1. NCBI lineage: Eukaryota > Metazoa > Arthropoda > Insecta > Diptera > Conopidae > Myopa > Myopa testacea. Next base: position 41,221,666 of record OX451345.1, on the reverse strand, counting down.
TGACAAATGACAACAAATAACATTACAACTATTATTCACATTTATTTTATGTAAAATTTCATGAGTTTGTGGGAACTTTAAAATCTTCAGCGCATCCAATCAACTCAACATAAAATTGATACTCAATATTTAATGTCTTAATATGATGGTACTGAGTGCGGCTACGCATTTTTTCTTCTTTTTACTCTTCACCTCACTGCAATCACTTTACATTTAAAGCTGGTGTAGAAAAACAAAAGTATTAATAGTTTAAAATAAAATCGGACATTATTTTGAATTTATGGCGAAGAGAAACACCAACAACAACAAAAGCAGCAACAACATTAAAAGTAACAACAACATTAAAAGTAACAAAAACAAGCAGCGACATTAAAAAACATTAACTACATACGACAACATTGTAAGCTCCTTTGTTGTTGTTGTCGTACTCGTGCACCCACCTAAGAACACAAGCCGAACATATAAACGAACATACATACGAACATACACACGAATAACGCTTTAAACGATCCACTCAAAAAAGCTAGAAAGCAAAATAATTATTAGACACTACAATAAGCAATAAAAAAAATTGTTATAGTCAATTAAATAAAATAATAAAAATTATTTCATCGTTTAGCGTCGTCTGTCTCATCACGTCACGGTTCCTGGTTGTTGTTGTCGTTGTTTTTGTAATTAGCATTGATGTTTACTGTTGCAGTTTGTTGGTGTTGCTGTTGCTTGTTCTTCCCTTCTCTTCTCTTCTCTTCTCTTCTCTTCTCTTCTCTTCTCTTCTCTTCTCTTCTGTACTGTACTCTGGTAACTGTTGATCGTTGTTTTTTGCTTGCTCTTAAAAGATATCCAATTAATATTTAGGATTTGTTTAGCTTGTTGACAACATTCAGAATGTTGCAGTGCAAATTATGTGGTTATTCTAAAAATTAATGACGACGATGACGATGATGTAGAATCCTGTAGGAACCAAGTTTTTTTGCCCCCTCCCTCCCAGTCTCCTTCTCGCTCTCTCCCTCCCGACCACCCTCTCTTTTCTGCTTGAGTAAATAACGACTTCATAGATGACTTCATTATATTCAGTGATATTTTGATGATGTTGCTAATAGCAGCATTCGTGATTCTGGTGGTTCTGGTGGTTTATTTTTTAGAGGGTTTTTTATGTTTTTCCTTTCTGTTTTTATGTACATATCCCTGTTTCTGTGATAAAGTTACCAACACAGTCGAGGAACCAAGCGAAACTTTGCAAAATATTGTCGACATTGTTTCCCAACAACATTAAATGAATATGAATATGATTCGGAGGTAACCAAAAGAGTGTCAGTGAAGAAGACCTCATAAAATATTTTATTTTTATGGATCATAAAACGAAATGAATTTGAATATAAATTTGTACCTAATACAAATAATGTTGCTGTTGCTATCTGATGGAATATATTGCATTTAATACAAATTTAGACGAAGATGAATGGCAGATAAATCAAAAATCGAGACAAAGAAGAATGAAGAATAAAGTGAAAATAAAAGTTAATTTATTTAAAAACTCAACCTTAAATATTGCGAAAAATAAAAATTAATAAAAATATAACAATAATTAATAAAAATGAACAAAGAATAAACTAATAAATGAAGCAAAAGACACCAGATTTTGTGACAAGGAGTTAAAATAGTGATTTTCTTGGACTCCACTAAAATCTGTGAAAGAGAACATAATTTTTAAAAAACCTACATTGGAAGTAAACAAAACTGTAGTAAAAAAAGGGAATTTATGGCGATAAGTGACATAAATTGTATAGTATAAAGAATGAGGTCTCTTTTTCCCCCATCACGTTGATTGGACCTCACAAGTTGTACCGTACTCGTTTTACAGAATATGAACATGTGATACATTTCACATTCAAATCCTTGGAAATCACTGGATCGTTCACATATCCTTCAGAAGGTCTCTCCCAGAACAGAGCCCAAAAACCATCACGAATTTTAGTCAAACCCACAGACTAAACGAGACGAGGCCAGGCAGTTCAAAAGAGCTCGCATAATGTGACAGAAGAAGAGGAAGACGACGAGGAAGACGAAGAAGAAGAGGAACAGGAACCCGAAAGTCTTTCGGTATAATAAAAGAAAAGACTTTCGTGCATATGAAATTCAAGATGTCTGTCCGTGCAGTCATCGCAGGGTAATAAATTTAATCCTGTCACTCTTTTAATGGAGCTGCCCTGAATTTATGCCACAATCAAATGTCAGCCAGATACTAACAAAATACAAGGCACATTTAGACACACATATACTCACACATTCTTCACATACTTTAACATTCTGCGTTCTGGTTGTATTCTTGTCTCTGGGCGAAGCTGTGAAATAATATTATAGAAGAAATGAGAGAAACGATAATTTATAAGTCGTAAAATCCTGCAATACAAAGATACAATGGTACAAATACATACACACACATACACACACAAGCACATATATACATAAGACTCCTTTACAATATCCTATGTACATATACGAGTATAGTAGTCTATGGAAGTTTTTCCGGGCGAAAAGACTCCAGAATTTCTAAAGCAACAAAGAAAGTACATAGACAAAGAATGAAGAATGAACAGCGAAGAAGAAGAGGAATAGGAATTCAAGATGGTGGTGTATACAACCAGTAGTTCATCTAAAGTGGATGGAGGGATGGAAAGGATATGATTAAAGCAAGGGAAAGCGATGAAAAGTCGGAAGAAGTTCGGAAAAAAAATTACTACCGTCGCAAAAATTACTCAACAAACGGGCGAGTGTTGAAAAATTCGCAGCTGACGATGCTGATTTCCCAACGCTTCTGGCTCCCATAAATCAAGGTTTTATTTTTTCGGCAATGGTGTTGTTTTTGTTGTCTTCTTTTTTCCTTGGGTGGTTTATTTGCACTGTAAAAACATCAAAACATCAGGCCAACAGCGTTAAAATCGTTGCCAAAATGAATTATAAATTTTCAAGCCGAATAAGTTTTGTCGTAAATCAACGCAATTAGTTGGCTGTTCTTTATGATGAGAACGATGATGATCACAATGATGATGATGATCAGGATGATGATGATGAAGGTGATGGTGATGAGACATTTTAATGAATTCATTAAAATAAAAAAAATCATATTTAAATCTCGGTTGCGAATAAAATTTCAAAAGAATGTATTCAATTTCAAATCAAAAATTAAAACAGAAAATTGTATGAAAGTTTCGATGAAGTTTTCTATAATTTAATAATGATAACATTTGAGGATAATAATAAAAACTGAAAAATAATAATTTAATCCAATAACATTCGATTATTATGCATTTTCTCTCTTAATTCTGCATTTTAAATGACGCGAATATAATATAATATATAAATAATGACTTGTTCTTAATTAAAGTACTATGTTAATAAGTTATTAATGTACAGTTATTTAAACCCCATTTTGTCTCATTAATTGCACTCTGCTGATGATAGTGAAAAGAATAAAAAATTCTGCCAATTAAAAACTGTATTTAAATTTCAAGAATTGTATTTAAATTTATTTTTATACTTAATCCTAATATACCTAATTTAATACCTAAGTCGAGTCAAAAGTCATTTCATTTAATCTTCATGTGAAAAATGACGTTGATCCGATTTTGAGAGAAGATCCGAAGATTTCTGTTAAAAACTGATGTTTGATAATATAAAAAAAGATCATAGATAATATAACAAGAACTGTAAACCTGAACAACTGTATAACTGAAATATTTACTATAAATAACACGGTGCTATTTATCGACAAGAATCATCAAATGCTTTAGAATTGCTAAAGCAAAAATCGATCTCTATTCGAGGAAAAAAAAGGTTTGTACTAAATGTGAAAGAAGAAACAGAAAACCTGGAACTGGAAGAACAAGTTGAGGAAGAAGCAGAAAGGAAGGCGAAAAAGTGCAAAACCATGTCTAAAAATACCCCAACCGCTCAGTTGTTGGTAATTCTTTTCCAAACCAGTCACGATTCTTGGCATTGAAAATTAAATTTTGCAGAACTTCTTGCATTAGAGCATTAAAAGAAAAAATAAACGAACATTAGTAAAAAAGCAACAAAAAAAGTGGACCCGTTTTTCTTAACAATTATTAATTTTTTCCTATTTCTTTTTTCCGACATATTTCACTTTTCCATTCTTTGTTTTTATACTATTTTGCTTGCTTTTTTCCTATATTTTTGGTTTTATTAATATTTCTCTACGTTTTGTTGAAGTTTCTATTTTTTCTGCTTTATTTTCATTTATTTTTTTTTGGTTTTGCTGTATTTCTATTTTTATGCCGTTTTGTTAGAATTTGCAGCTTGAGTTGCAGTGGCAACTCTTATCAGCTGTTAAAATTATATACAAATGGCAGAGAAAAAGAGAGGAGTGATGACGAGGTGTGTGGAAACATGTTCATAAGAAAAGGGCGGTTGGGTGGGGAGGGGGGGGGGGGGGGGGGGATAGTGAGTGGAGCGAATCGATTTCGAAATGGAACCAAAGGAAACAAGAAAAATTGTGCTAAACGATGAATTAATAGTAATTGCGTAATATTCAAAGAAGTCCCGTTCAGTCAGCGAAGATGAAGAAAAAAGAGGATGAAGAAAAAGAAAAAAATATGTAAAAAAGAAAAAATAAAAAAATAAATAACGAAAAAAGAGAAGAAATAGGTGATGATGAGAAGAAAATAAAAGCAAATAAAGGAAAAGGCACGAAAGGAAAACAAGAAGAAGCGTAAAACGCATGCTTTCAAATCATACAAAATAAGTCAAGAATAAAATATATATACATACCTACATACAGACATAAGAACAAGCAGAAAGGGCCTACATTGAAATGATTCTAGTAGCTTTAATTAAATCAAAAATCAAACAGAAGTAGAAAGAAGTGTAAAAGAGTATTCTTTTAAAGTCTACTAATAAATAAAACATTGATTAAGAGGTGTTCTGAGAGTAACAACATAACAAATCTAAGTTAAGCTAGTGTAAACCTCAGTTAAATACAAAAACTCTTGCTTGGCTAAAGCTTAGCTAATTCGCACTATAAAAAGGAAGACTAAAGTTCATAACCATTACGACTGAATTCAGCAGTCTTCAAGAATGTGTAATAAAATGGTTAAGATCATAATTAACGAGCTAAGATCACAATTAAAGAGCTAAGATCATAATTAACGACCTGTGAAAACAGTTTCATAAGATTAGCGCTACGAAGAAGATTTTAGATTATAAGAAAGTAAAAGGGTTCATCATCCATGAGAAAGTATGGGTTCTAATCGATATAGTAATCAACTAGTATAAAGAATTTTGTTAAGAAGCGAAACAACAGGAAATACATCCGGAAATTCTATTGTAACAACTGACCGAATAACTATTGGTACATTATAAAGATCGGTTGGATAATAATTTGTACTGTACAGTTCCCCTTTTGCATCATCACTTCTTCAGAAGCACCACTGCATTATCCGTGGTCCAAGTAATCGATTACTTACTGGAAGTTCTTCAAAAAGACTCGAAGTCGTCGTGGTCTTATCGTGGATTCAGATAATAGAGCTTCGTTATTATAAGTTATCAATATCATGTTGTTGTCAGTTTATTTTCTGATCTATTTTAAGTCCAGAGAGCTTTTATAGAAGTCTGAAAGTATGTTAGATAGGTTAACATTTTAGATAAAAAAATTATGAATAAAAATACTCCCTTTCCATTCTCTTTCTTTGTCAATCTACTTTCTTAAATCACCTCCAATCCAGTGAGTTTCATCTGATGTGATCCGATCCCAACCCATCCCATCTCATTTAAACACATCGCTGTCAATCCAACAAAATATTTATTATCAGATTTTTTATAGTTCACTTTTAATGAGTGTCCAGTGTTTTTCGTGAGTGTTTGTAGTTGTAATAAATAACGAAGAACTCTCTGTCATTGCATCGCATTGATTCCTCGCTCAGGTGTAGCGTCGTTTTTATTGTACCTTTAATTTAAGGTCCATTAAATAGTCGAAATAAAATGGACGAAATAAAGTGACGGGGATTTTTAACGTGTTAATGACTTCATATAGATTTCACAAAACAAATACAAACAAACACAAAAAGAAAGACAGAATTGAAATATGCATTTTTTTTATTACGCTAGAAAGGTTTTAATTACAGTTTATTTTTAACTAACAAACAAACAAGTTACAAGGTTTGTTTTAATAAAAGTTAATTTTAAAGTCTTAATGAAAGACAAATTAAATAATTGAAGTCGAGTAGAACTAAAAAATAATCTAAATAATTTAAATTCTTAAAATTCTATTTTAAATAATGAATTTATTCATATTATTATCATTATTGTGAAATTATTATCTCTCCTTTTTTGCTTGTTTTCATCTCTGTGAACTTTCATGACGCTGGACTGACTTTTGTTGTTGTTTTTATTATGTGCAAATTAATTGAATGTTATTTTTAGCCCTCGAATTAATGAATTATTAAAGTTCTATACACTTTTCATTTATTCATCGTTACTGATTCATATGATTGTACAATAGAGTAGATTGTTTTTTACAATAACGTGGAATTTCTTTTTATAACATTCTCATGACGTCAATAATGATTAACATTCACCTAAACAGTGGAAAAGTGATTGTTTTTATGATTAATTCATTGTTGTAATGATTTAGCAAAGAATTAGAAAGAACTTCTGAACTCATTTGAATTCTATACATCTACGAATCTTATTTTATGAAAGAAACTGAAATAAAACAGTTAATAGGGGAATTTTTTAGTTATTTTCTCGCCATAAAATCAAGCAACAAACAACTAAAAATGATTGCAAATCGATTATAGATTTGCTATACATGATGTTGCAAATGTTGCTCCAAATGTTCCTATAAATGTGACTTCAATGTTACGTGACTGTTGTTGTTGGGCAAACATTTTGTCTAAATTGTTGCAGACCAACTCGGCGTATACGTAACTCGTTTTTTAATGCAACATAAAAGATTTGACTATTTGCGAAGAACTCCATTAAAACTGTAATAATTTTGTTGCCATAAAAAACAACAACAACAACAGCACGAACAAAAGCAATACGAACAACAAGGAAAAGTTTAAAAACAAGAACAAAACCGGAACAAAAACAAGAACAAAAACAAAAACAGGAACAAAAACGATAAAATGATGAAGAAGAACATGAGTAGTTATCTACTAGGTACTAGATTTCTATGTATATATGTATGAATGTATGTATATCTACATATGTATGTGTGTATGTACTTATTTCGAATAGAATTGAAAGCAATGAGAAGGGAAAAATACAGCAGACTAGCAGAGAAAAGCACTAAATATTCTTTAACACAATAAAAAAGCAATCCAGTTGAACCCTTTTATACACACACACAAACACATCCAATTATACAGAAACACACAATCCAGGAATATACACTCACACAGAGATGCAATGAAGACATTAAAACGTGATGTCAACGAAACTGGACTCGAAACCAAGCTTAATTCAAGTATTCAAGCTCATCGAGCGCTCGAATTTACTGGCGAAAATGCAATCACTTGTCTCCTGTATGAGTGTGAGTGTGAGTCTCTGTATGTGTGTGTGTGTGTCTTCCTGAGTGTGCGTATGTGTGTAGCTCCTTGCTTCCTTCTCCTTCACTGCAGCTCTTCAAAGTTTAAAGTTGGTTGTTTTTGTGATCAGGCGTCTTTTGCTTGAACAGTTCTTTTTTTGTTTGTTTTTCTTTTTCGTTGTTCGTTGTTCTTTCCTTGCTTTTCAGTGTGTTTTTTAGTGTGTTTTTTTTACATGCATACAACGATTTTCGAGTTCGAATTTTATACACCAGCGAAGTGCGCTTTCAAGTCCACATTTGTGAACAATCAGAACTCCGCTGAGTTGTTTGTGCTGCTTCTCGGTTATTCGTCGTCGTCGTCGTCGTTGTTGTTGTTGTTGTTCGTCTTCTTCTTTTTCTTTTTCTTTTTATTTTTCATCTTTTTCTGGTTGTTCTTCTTGTTGCTGTCGTTGTTCTTGTGTGTTGCTAGAAGAAGTTTCACAAGCCTCGCCTCGCCTCGCCTCGACACAATTCGATTCGAATCCGAATTGACTCGACTTTACGGCGGTGTTTTAGTACCGAACGTCGTCATTGTCATCGTCATCATCGCCGCATAAAGTCGAAATTAAAATTACGGAGAGTGTGAGAAATAAACCAACGTCAACAACAACAAAAGAACAACTACAACCATTATACAGTAGTGCCAATAACAGGCAAAAACCAACCAACATCACCTTCAATATTAAAAATATCTTGTATTCATATCGTCGCCGTCATCGTCGTCGTCGTTAATCGTAGTGATTTGATTTCGTTGATCGGTTCTATAAAGAAAGTGATGATTTTCTTTTATCCGTGCTCGATGTTTAAGAATAGAGTTTCTCTGCGTACTTAATTTCAATGCTTGGCCCCTTCGCTCTCTGCTCTTTCTATCAGCAGTGATTCGCGCATGGCGACAGTTGCAAAAAGAAAACAAAAAGAAATTAAATAAAAACAATTCCGTTATAGAAACAAAGTTCGGCAAAACAGCAGAAAGTGCAACATTTTAACTGTTCGTGCAACGTGAATGTATCATGAGTATATGAGTATTGAACTTCGAACCCCTTTTTTACCCCTCAAGACCCGTTATAAAAATATATAGTATAAAAACAACTCCCAAAAATAGCATTGATTTTCATGGTTCTTACGTACGTTTGTGTATTGGCGCATTAGTAACTGGAAGACCCAATCCGATGTAAGATGATGTTATGTAACTGTTATTAAATAACTACTATTAAATCACAAAATATTTAATGGAACTTTAAGGTAACTCTTTTTATAGGATTTACATTATATATACATATGTATGTGATTTAAATTTTATACAGGAAATTTCCAATTTTGTATAAAGTAAAGCATGGGCCATCAGTTGGTTTCTTTTTGAATTAAATAACTAGTTTAAAAATAATAGAATTTAATATCGCATTCAAATTGAATTAAATAGAACTAAAATTGAATTAATTAAAGGAAGTCAGCAGATGGTCCTTTTCTATATATATGTAGATAGACAAATGACTTGAAAAACCCAATGAAATTATTAACAATTCAATAACCGTGGTTTAAATTTCAAATAAAATACATTGTATTATAAAAATATGTGATATTTTTATGTAATACATACTGAAATATCTGCAACACATTTTACAGGAATGAAGTACATCCTCTGTGAACATAACGATTGATGAATGTCCCTTTTTTAGGTGAAATGATCTTTGTTCCATCCAATACTGGCTCTTAAGTAACACTGATTCACTGAGACGCTGGAAGTTTTTAAATAATTCGATTAACTCCTAAGAAGCGATTGCTTTTAGTACATTTTTTATCGATTTGATGTGAAATCAATCAGTTTTGTGAGCTCAAATCTTTTAAAGCCACTCGAACACTTCATTAAAGCCAACGAATCACAATTTTTCTATATGAACCAACACTGAAGTAACTTTCAGTGGCATCTTTAAATATTAACTTATTATTATATTATTTTTAATTAGGATTTTATATAAATTTTTAATGAAATTTAAATTAAAGTTTTATTGAATTTGCATTGTTTTAAATTTAAACAAATAGGCAGTGAAAAAGTTTCTTCAAAAAAATAGCGAAATGTGAATCCACTCTTTAATCATTTCAAATAAAAAAAAAGGAAACCTGCAAAATTTCAAAGTAGAAGAAAATCCAAAGCGAAGAAAATCTCTTGATTTAATGAGTCTTTAATTGATATTCAACGAGCTCGGCGAGTACATAAAAATGATTATTGTCTTCGGTGTTTAATTAGATATTAAAAATTCATGCGCACATGTTCCATGTTTCACTTGAGTACGAAATAAAAACAGATGTTTTTTAAATTGTAATCGCGCGCCGCTTGAATGAGATTCCGCATGTGATTCTGGATGCGAGCAGAGCGTGCGATGTGAACGATGCGCAACACATCGTGAAGTCGGCGCTGGATTCGGAAGGATTCGAAATCTGCTCAGCAGATCAGCGGTTTTCAACGACTTCAAGAAATCGCTTTCGAAATCTTTGATGTTCGATGTTGATGAAGTTGCACATGAAAAAATAACAACGAACTACTTTTAATGAAAAGAAAGAAGAAGAATTCTCGCTGTTGGTGGTTCCGGTCGATGGATTGGTTTTTATTTCACTTTAAATGAGATACGATATAAATAAATAATCATAATACATGAATAAACGTTTATTCAGCAAATGAAATGCAAGTCATAATAAATAATTACAATAAAACCGCCGTCAGATGCGCCATCATCATGGTCATAATCATTATCATGCACATTAAAAAATTAACTATCATCATTTCATATCCACATCATCATCATCATCATCATCATTATTATTATTATATGAAGTCGGGCGAGCTAATACAGCCCTGATACTGCGGCTCATTTGGCCTATTGTATCATCCCTCTGTTGTTAGAGAGGTTGTTCCACCCTAGTTTTTCTTATGAATGTCATAAGTTTTGAATGGCTTAGCTTAGCCAGCTCTGAGTGCTCCACTATCTCTTTCCCGAAGACTAACCTTCTAGTACTATGAAAGGCCGGGCACTCAGAGACTAAGTGTAGGGACGATTCAATAGACTCCATGCAGAATCTGCACTGAGTCTCACTCGACAACATCATCTTATTCAGATGGTGTCTCAGGTTGCAGTGTCCCGTGATGAATCCCACCAGGGTCTTTATACACTTCTTGTCCATATTCAAGAGGGATTTAGAGCTTGGTAGGGAGTATTGTGGCAGGAACAGTTTCGTACATCTCTGTCCTATGGTTTGGGCCCAGTAGTTGTTTGCCTCCGCTAGTGCCCATTTTTGCATTGCTTGTTTAAATAGGGATTTGCTTATTCCAAATGACGGCTCTGGTCCAATAAAGGCCTCAGCCGACCCAGACTTGGCCAGTCTGTCAGCCTCTTCATTTCCGTCAAAACCCCTGTGCGCCGGTATCCAATATAAGGCACCCGATTCCTCTTAGCTAGTTCGGAAAGGATGGTCACCGTTTCCAGTACCAGCTTTGATGTGATCACATAAGAGTCCAGAGCTTTTAGTGCAGCCTGGCTATCTGTGTAGATTACTATTTTTTTCTTTCGGGTGTGTTTGCGGGTTAAGAGTCGAACACACTCGTTAATGGCCAGGATTTCAGCTTGAAAGACAGACGTTAGCTTGGACAGACTCACCGTGTGGCCCGTCTTACTCGAGGCATCAAAAACACCGGATCCCGTGCCCTCGTCTGTCTTGGAGCCATCTGTGTAGCATGCATAGTCGTACGATGCTACCTGGTGACTATCTGTTTCCCAGGTCGATCTGGCTGGTATTACAGCTTTTACATTTTTCTGGAAGCGATATACTGGTAGAGTTTCATCTAGGGGCATTTCAAACTCTTCAGTCTGCTCCAGAGTTTTGAGGATTGATAAGTGACCTTTGAGGTGCCTTGGCCCAATTAACAATCCATGGTGGTACAGGCGATGCATGCTCAGCTTTGCAGCCATCTGTACGTGTATGTGTAGTGGGACCAGGCCTAGTATGACGTTTAAGCTGGCCGTTGGTGTGGATCGAATGCACCCCGTCATGCAGACGGCTACTAGTCTCTGCACTCTTTCCAACCTTCGTATTGTGGACAGTTCCCTTGTTTTCGTCCACCATACTAATGCCGCATACGTCACCACCGGTCTCACTATCAAGTGGTAAAGCGCTAGAATTGATTTGGGTTTAATCCCCCAATTCATTCCGCATATCCTCCTACAAATCCACAAGGCCTGAGTAGCCTTGTTTATTATGCGATCCATATGTGGGTTCCATGACAGTTTACTGTCAAGGATCACACCCAGGTACTTCGCACTCTTGGAGAAAGATATTGTTTCTCCATATAGATGAGGTTCTTTTAGACCGACTAACTTCCGTCTATAGGTGAAAGGCACAATAATCATCATCATTACGAAGTGACGCTTTAAATCGGTCATTTCGGGAGCTTGGTTTCGAAGGTGCGACTTCAACGCTACCGCAATAAAACAATTTATTATCCAACAACAAAAACAAAAAATTGTTTAAGTAATCGTAAATACTACCGATTCTGAGAGTAACTAAAATTGTGTTTGCCAATTAAAAAAAAACTATGATGGTCCGAATCACGATTTAGTTATTCTTTTAAAACAAATTCATTAAATTACGGCTTTTTTATGGTTCGTTTATATTTTTTACTGATGAATTATTTCTGAGTACAGTTTTTATTTATAAGTATTTTTTTATAATGTAAAATTAATTTACGCTTTTTTTGGAGTAACCATTTTGTTTTCCTAAATGAAGTACACGTTAACTATTATAAGTCTATTATAAATGAATTAAATGGAATTAATTGCTACTTATTTCATCGCAATCGAAACAATCTTCATTAATTAAACTTAAAAGAAACCATTTTAAAGATTTCCACAAACAGATGAGATAGATTTCGATATTAAAATAAATAGATGAGAGTTCAATTGCGGGGACTCCCCAGCAGCGAGTCCGAGGGCCAGTTTTTCAGTCAACTCAGGCGATATATCAAAAATCTGACTTCTTCAAGTTAAATTCAATGAGCTCTCAGTTCTACACGGATATATCTATATATACATATATATCAGAAGTTTTATAAATGCATAAAGAATGTATTTAAAAGGTGAAAGGTCACATAATTTTATTGCCCTAAGTGAATAGATGATAACGAATGCTACTGTATCCATCGCTATATCAGCAATTTTGAAGATGGTCACCTTAAAAACGTATTCGGTCCAAAAGCATTACTATAAAATAAGTTTTTGCATGTGTAACGGTATCTCATGGAGCACTTTTGTACTTTTTCTGACCTGAATAAAGAGCTATCTTACACATTAATATACATTTATTGAGTTTCAGTGAGAAACGAATGTGTTACCCCAGAAATAATTTCAGTGAAAATTGTATGGTAAATAAATTAGCATTTATATTAAATGGCGAACCTTCAGCAACCACCAATCATTAAAATGTATGCAATTCTTAAGTTTTATCTGTCCATTGATATGGTGAGAAATTCGTATAAAAAGTTGGATATTTCGAGTTATTTTTGGATCGTTCAAGGGCAATATTTTGAGATATGTTCGACGGAGTTATTTTTCGTGACTCATTTTTCCCTTTACTCGTGCTTTTCCTCGGATTACGAGGGAAATTTTTATCTCCTTCCATTACGGAAATTAGTTGCGTTTAATTTGTTGACTGACGTCGCTTTGATTTATTTGTTCATTTAACTTCAGCTTCTGTTCTTATCTGCAGATTGTGTGGACATTAAAATTTAGAGATTCCAAACAGAAAGCAAAGGAAAAACCATTTTATTTGGGCAACTGTGGCTTAATTGTGTAAACAGGCTTCTTTCAACAACACATACAGACACACATACAGAAATACATACACACGTTTATACATAAAAACGCTTTAATTTCGGAAGAAAACATGACATGAATTCAATGAATGTCGCCTCTGAAGCGTGCAGCAGTCGTTTCTGAACATTTTCTGAATTGTTTACGTTACTCTTGGTTTTAAGTTAACCGGCCCTTCGTCTCTCCCCCACACCCACATTCGCGCCCCCCCACCCCACCAAACATAAACGACATCCCTCCATGGGCGGCGTTAGCAGTGTCAAAGGAAACAAGCGAGGAAGTAAGAACGTTGAATATCGCAATCGTAAAACATCCAAGAAGTAATATTTTAAGAGTGACTGCTGTTTACTGCGGGGAGGGGGACAGAGTGGGGGGAAGGGGGTAGGAAGGGCAACAGTGCTGTGGTGGGGGTAAGAGCACAAGGCACATAAAAAGTAATCTTATTCAATATTTAACCCCCATTCAAGTCATCGCGTATTCGGTATTTGCTGCCATTAGGGTGTGTAGAGTGTATGTAGTGAGTGTGTGTGTATGTGTAAGTATGTATGAGTATGTGTGAGTGTAGTAAATTAGGTTAATTTCGCCAACCCATGCAGAAGGAGTGTCAAAGCAATTCTTGGATCGGACTCTTATGATTCTGTTTTCTTTTCCGTTTTAATTCAAAATGGAAAACATGAAAGTACAGAAGAAAATAGATTAGTCTTCATCCTATAGCATTATGTACGTTATGCAGAAATTGTATAGATTCATCTAATTTTAGAAATTATATGGACTCATCCAAGTTGGCTGCATTTAACCCTTAAAAACAGGAAGATCTTAAATACAAGATTCATTAATATTATATTAGTGTTATTATCATAATTATTATTATCATGTTTATCATTTTTATTATTATATTTTATTATTTATTATTATCATGTTTATCATTATTATTAACACGTTTATCATTATTATTAACATGTTTATCATTATTGTTGACACGTTTATCATTATTATTATTACATTGAGATTGTTATTCTTGTTATTATTATTTTTATTATTATTATTAGTGTTATTATTATTGTTTCATAATTAAATTGAAGCTCTTCTTTAATCAAAGAAAGAAATATGAATCTCCATACAAGATATTAAATTTTCTCAGCGAGGAAAACAACCGTAAATCTTACTCTTGTTGTTGTTGTTGTTGTTGTTCCCTTAGCTGTGTTTTTATTATTATCGTTTTTGTTGTTCTGGATGATGATGCTGGTTATGTTGTTGTTGCTGTTATTGTATATTCTGCTATTGCAGTGTGTACAACTTGTAAAATGTAATCAACGAAATAGAAATTAAAAACAAAAAAAAAAAAAACAACACATTAAATTCGTGGGGGGAATGAAAGAAAAACAGCAGCAACAACAACAACACCAACAACAACAAATACAATATTGAGAACATGAACAACAAATTGTATTGCCAGAGCGTTCGAATGTTCAAAACTGCGCACAGCTTCAGATGAAATAAAATAAAATTACCGAAGGTGCAACAACAACACCAACAACAACTATTATAACACAGCAGCAGCAGAAGCAGTAACAGAAACAAAATAAAATAACAACAAAACCGAGAGAGAGAGAGAGAGAGAGAAGCAGTGCCAACAACAACACTCAGTTTATACACACCAAGGATGTGTGTGTGTGTGTGTGTTTATATGAAGGGGATGGCAGCGTGTGTATTTAAACTAATACACGAACAAAATGGAGGGGAACCGCTATGCTATGGCCATGTTTTATTATGTACTAACTTATATATACTTATATAATGTGTACAATCTTGTGTATCACATCACGAGTTCATTGTTGATGTGTGTGTTGAGGTCAGTGGTGTTGAAGGAGAGAGCAAGAGATGGTGAGAGACAGAGAGAGAGAGAGAGCACAACAGTTTGTCGATTCGGTCAGTTATACTAACATTCCTAACAGGACGAGAGCGCGAATTCCTTCGCTGAGTAGAGCAGCAACACAACAGCGCGCAGAGTACTCAAAGACGGTCCCCAGTCCCCCGTCAGCCGCCATCCACAACCCAGACCATGGCCTCGGCCGCCCTATCACACGAACACCACCAACGAACACTAAAGAAAGCGTACGAAGCACAACCGATGCGAACGAATCACGAAACAACCGAGAAAAAGAGAGCTGAGCGAACAACCGAAAGAAAGCCAGCAAAAGCGAGCAAGAAAGAATGAATAAATGAATGAATGAAAGAAACGACGATACGAGAAAATAAGGAAAATTTATTTTCCAACCTCAACGAGTTTTTAAAACAAATTTTTATGGCATTTGGTCGTAAACTTCTTGTTGGTGTAGAGCGTGGAGCGCGTTGCGAGCAACTCCAACCGAAGGAAATTCAATTCAAGGAATTAACAAAAATAAACCACCAAAAAAAGAACATTCACAACAACCAGCAACCAGCAACCAAAAGCAGAAACAAAAAGCAGCAACCAGCAACCAGCAACAACAAGAAAGGAGCAGCAAATAATGCACAATAAATAAGTATCACAAATTAAAGGCGAATCCTGCAGATTTCGTGCTTCAAACAACGGCAAACAAATCGAGTTAACGCTGGTGATGGCCATAAACGCCGCTCCATCCACTCCAGCACGCCGAGTGATAAACGCGCTGATTTAATGCACGGAGGCGCTGATTAGTTTATTTCATTAGCAATCGCAGCTGCTTGACTTTAATTTATTTGCGTTTCGTTTACTGAGTGGGATGGAAAAAGCAGCCGACGCCAGAGGAACGAGTGAACAATTCAAAGCAACGAATAAATATTAATGTTAACAAAAATTAACTGTGCGCAGATCTGAACGAAGAAAACCTAAAGAAAAACTATCAAAAAACCTAAAGAAAAATTAAAAAAGTGTTAAAAAAGAGAAGTGGAAGAAAAATTCTTGTATCCCCCAAAATCCTTCAAGTGTTCATCGTTTATATTTTAGTGCTTCAACAGTTCCGAAACTGAATTCGATGAATGGATGGCCACAAAAGTGGTTTCTTCTGCTCCTTTTATTGTCGTTATAAGTGAAGAAATCAATGCGTGGAAATTGCGACGGAGATCAAAAGCAATTTTCAATGTATAACTTTTTATACAAAAGTAACGCATCGCAGCATCGCACTTTATTTAATGTGTCTCCTGTCAAAAGTACAATAAACGGATTTTGTGCTATTAACTTGTAAGTAACTGAAATTAATTCTTTTATTATTTGTTACTGTTGTTGCTCTCGATGCTTCAAATGGTGTTGTTGATGGTGCTTCTACCGAACTGAATCCTTTCATTTGTATCTAGAATAACACGCTTTCGTAGAGTCAGCGTTTCTAATTTGAATACTCTTCTAGTCTCGGTATCTCCTCTTTTATTCCATTCCATTCTTTTGGCATTCACTTTAAACGAGGTGATGATGATCACTCCTCAAGGTCACTCATAACATTTGTCCAATATATCCATCCAGTACCATGTATGAGTGTCTATGAGTGTGTAGTTTTTGTATTTTTTGTCATGAATCGTTTGCTGCCTTTTGTCTTGCTTGATGAACTGCTTCGAATAGCCAACTCGTATTCTTTGGCTCTTTAGTTTACAGGTCGTTACTTGTATTTATTGCCGCATATTAAATTATTTTATGTTCAGCCAGAGTCCCAGAGTCCCAGGCGACTCGCGTTACGCTTCATCAGTAGCTGAGATGGAGCGGTGAGCCGTCGCAATTTTCTTGGATGACAAGCTGCATTTTCGCCATAAAAAATTGTAGAGATTTTTTGAAAAATTGGAATTTGTATTTCAAAATGTATTTTATTAATTTATTCTTTGTTTTGTATTGAAAAAAAACCTGTTGACAAATCATCTCAGTGATTATTTCAAAATTAATGTAAAAATGAAGTCAAAATGAAGTCAAAATGAAGTTAAGATGGAGTCAACATGTTGTAATGATGATGAAAAGTTAAAGTGAAGGAAATGTAAGGTTGAATTAATGATGATGTTGAAGTAAAGCAGAAGTTAGTCCTAAAAGCTTTCTTAAATTCGGTTCGTGAAGAAGCAGAAGAAAAAAAAAGATAAGAAAAAGGCGAGGAACGAGAAACACGCCAGTTATTTAATCAAATTACTCTTTTTTAAATAACTATTTCATAAAACTCACTGTACTGCCTTTCATTCAAATTCATTTTATAGCGTTTTTTGTATTTTATTCCGAATTCACTTCCTCTCGAATCGACTTTAATCTTAGAATCAGTTATCAGATCTTCTAGAATAGTTTATCGGATCATAGACATTCCAACTAATTTAAATACCATTTTAATTGCAAAATATTTGCTACAGATTGAATCTTAGATTGAAGATTTTCCTAATAATCTAAATCCTAAAAGTAATCTCTGTTCTGTGAAATTAGTTTTGTGTTTCGAGTTCTTATTTTGGAGTTTCCAGTACTCTCTTAGCGGTTTCTAGTAATTATAACAATAATGATAGTAATAATAACAATAATAATAATTATTATTAAATATATTCTATTCTAAAAATCAATCTATTCAATGATATATCATGTTTTTGGTATTCTTGTTTGCATTCCTTACACTCTGGTTGCCGTTGTTGTTGCTATTAAATGCCGAAGCTGAACTGAATCAACTGTTTATGAGCTCCTCACGATTTAGCAGCTCCAATTTGATGCAGTCAATTAAGGGAGTTAATTATAGAGAGAGAGAGCGAGAGGGAGGAAATCAAGGACTTCGAGAGTCTGCAGCAGACTCCCATCGTCGTCATTTCAATCATCGGTTTATCAGTTGCAGCTTCATAAAAAGAATTTACAATCCTCTGGAGTGCTTCGTGCCTCAAATAAACAAATTCAAAATCTCCGCTTCTCGCCTCTCGTTTCGCCGTCCTTCCTGGCAAACACTCAGTGATGGCCTGTGAATTATTAGCCATAAACCAGTGAGGCCAGTAAACCGAATCGGGTCCTTATGCTTATGTACCTTAAAATAATATTTTCTGAGGTGTTAAGTGAGTCTGCAGCTAGTTTTTCCACAACCGTTGTTGTTGTTGTTGCTTTTGTTGCTTTATGGTGTGTCCGTAAAAGTTGGCCAGCACCTCGTCATCGTCGTTGCAGCCGTGGTTGGTGAATTTACGATCCCACACGAAAAAGATTACTACTGCTGGCCCGTGTCTCTCGCCGTGCCTCATCGCACCGCAGATCAGCTCACTGTGGCTCATAATTTCTTGGCAATAAGCTGAGTGCGTAATTGTGGCAACATTCTATAGGAAAAACATCAAGAAAGCAAGAACTCTGCGGTTGTGGTGGATAAAAGCACGTCATAAAATCATTAAAATTAAATAAATTATGCGCTCAAATGGGGTAAATATTTTTATGCTGCCACTAAATGCTATGGGATACTATACACTTGACGCTTTGGTTGGGCGCAGTTAAATCCTTCGATTATCTTCGTAATTAGTTTCTTTATCTTCTTTCCTCAATGTGAAAAAGTCGATAATTGATAAGTGTTTTTTTCCGAAGTACTTTGATCATTTTGGGTACCCTTTTTATGATGAATAATTACTTTCACATCTATTAATAGTAAACTTTATATCAATACCTATAATAAAACTGATAATAAAATAAAATATTTACATTTATAAACAATTTTAAGAAAGTCGACTCTTCATCTGTGGACAATCGCTCCATTAGAAATACCATTTATTTTCGTGTCTTCCATTTTCAAGAAGATGAGGAAGAGGCCATCAAATGCAGGTGTGTTTGTATGCGGTAGAAATCCCCTTGCATTTTAATTTATGAAACCAAAAGAAGAAGAAGAACACACATGCGTGCAACCATCGACTGGCGGCCATTAAAATTTTTACTTTTTGTTGTTGTTTTCTTTTTTACTCCAAAATATGTACATATATAGAAAAAGGCATGAACCACACACACTCGCACGCACAGCGCAACCCAACGTTAAGGAAAGAATAAGAGAAAAAACAACAACAAGAAACAAACTAAGCCATGTTGAAAAAGAATGGTGGTAAAAATAAAACATATCTCCGTTCCATTTGAAGAAAAGGGACAGCAATAGTTGTAAAGTTTTATCGTTAGTGAGTGCGTTAGAACGAGTAGACATGAGGTCGTTAGTGTTGTTGTGTTTAGCGTTGAATGTTCCAGAGAAGAGTATAACAAAAACACAGTTGCTCATATTTGCTGCGTATAAAAGTTGTAAAAGAGCAGAGATATCATATACAGTTTCTTAACTGAAGTTTTATATTCGTATTTATTGTGTGCGTTGTGTGCGTGTGAAGGAGACGGGGAGCCAGATGGCGATTTTAATGGCTTAAAATAATTAACATTTGTTGTTGGTAGTTAATAAGAAGTGCATTTTGCACCTGATTCTTGTTTTTTCCGTTTAAAGTTTCTTCCTCTTCTTCGGTTCTTCCGTGAGCAATTTGATGACGTGATAAAATTGTCACCAGGTGCGTGACCATCGCTGGCAGTGGTTTGTGCACAAGCTTTTTTCTTCACCAACCGAGCTTGAAATTGTTTGTACTTTTAGCAAAGTCATTAAACACAGCTACCGTCGTCATAATTGATCGACTCGATCCAAAATGTTAACTACTAAAAACTAAACAAGAACAACAGGCATTTCGTTATGTTTTATTTTGTGTTACTCCGCCTCATTCAATTCTCTCCAGTCCTGCATGCCGGCCTCGTTATTTTTATGATCTAAGGTCACAACCACTTTTATATCTATTTTTATGCTTACTCGGGTAACGCTTAAGTGTTGCGCTGCTTGGCTGCAGATGGCGCTGCCCGCTACACTATAAAAATAATAATGTTTCTTCTGTTTTTATGATATGTTTGCGAAATTATTTATTTGTTGTTGCGCTGCGTTGTTGTAGCTGCTGCGGTCGTCAGAGATTTCATAATTGCGCGAAATCCAGTTGCTAATTTATTTTATTTATTTTTCTTTATTTGCAGGTAAGCGTTGCCAAGCTTGTTAAAAGTGCATAAAATTTCAACGGTAAGCAATTCGGTATGTTATACGATTCCTTATTTTATTGCCTTCACTTTAGTTTTAGTGGATATTTTTTAGTGATTTTAAATTCGGTGGACTTCTTTTTACACTTTATTCACTTTAATAGAGGATTTAAAAAGGTTTTAACGATAAAAACGGCTCTAAATAAAAACAAGACATCAACAGCAGAAACCTAATCAGTGATTATCTCCTGTTTAGTTTGAATCTTATCTGATTTTTCGTATTTTTCTTCTTCTTTTTTGCTCTTCTCATTATTTTGTTGGCTTCTTTTTCCAATTCGAATCGTTTACAGTGTGGAAGTGAGAGAAGAAGAAGAAAATAGTGAAAAACTTAGAGATGATTCATTTCTGTGAAAACTGAATAAAAAAATTGAGATAATTAAAAAGTGTATATTATAGATAACTCAAAACCTGGATAAGGAAATTTAATGTCATGAAATCTTCTCCAATTATAATGAGCTGAGTATTTAGATTCAAAGAATTCGATTATTTTTTTCACATTCGGAAAGGATAAAAAATGGGATTTAAAAAACTTGTATAAATTCAAAGACTTTCTTTCAGTGAGCTTTCATAGAACAGTCCTTGGTGTCTATGGTGATTGAGTCTATGGTGGTTGAGTCTATGATTGTTGATTCTATGATTGTGTCTATGATGTCTATAGAGTCTAGAGTATAGACTTAGAAAAATACGATATGTCACTGCTGAATAAATACAATCTTCGATTCAATTATAATTCAGAAGATTACGAAAATGTTTGGAGAAAACTATTTGAAAAGTGAATATTAATTGATTTATTATTGTTTAAGATGATTTATTTTTGTTTAAGATGATTTATTATTGTTTAAGGTGATTTATTATAGTTCAAGTTGATTTATTATTGCTGAAGTTGAATTATTTCATTATTGCTTCAAATATTTAAAAACTTTAAAGTGTTTTGATGCGTTTTGAAAAACAAATTTTATCGAATTTAATTCAAAGTACGAGTAACTTCAATGAATGATGTGAGTGAACGAATGAATGAATGCGAAAATGAATTTAATGAATAAATAAATAAATGAATCAATGAGTAAATGAATGAATAAATGAATGAATAAATAAGTGAATGAATGTAATGAATGAATGAATATGTGAGTAACTGAATGAATGAATCAACGTACGGTTGACTTTATTCTGGCATCAGTTGTAAATACGTAATGTTAAAACGCAACGTTTACTAAGTACGTAGATTGAATGTTAGTTGATAAGAATATCCTATTACAGAGTATTGTTGAAGTCGGTGAGGTTGAGGAGATAGCGAAGGGAGCGGGTTGTATGTATATAAATAAATGGAAATACGTAAATCTTGACAAAAGGCTCAAACAAAGAAGAAGAAGAAGAAGAAGAAGAAAAGCGAGATAAACACTCGCCTGAGGACACAAAACAGTTTGATTACAATTCTGATCCAAGTGAATTCTGAGGATGGGACACGCTTGAAGCGCTTCAACGCTTCGATGTTTGCTGTGTAAGCCTTTAATGTCCTTATCGCAAGAATAAATTTCCTCGAAATTCCAGGGCAACAACAAAAACAACGAAAATATCAAGAACAACAACAACAACCACACATTTGATAGCAACGAGTGAAGGGACGAATCAAGTAGAGTGACATTTTTAGTTGGATCCCATACCTCTTTGAGAAGGAGAGATGGAACAACAACAACAACAACAAACACAGGAAAACAGTAACAACAAAAGCAACATGAAGAAAAATAAGAGCAAAATAACAGCAACGACAAGAAAATTTATTGCTAGCTTCTGTGGCTGTTGTTGCTTTTGCTTCCTTATCTTCTTCTTCTTTTCTTTCTTCTTCTTCTTCTTCTCCTGCCACTCAGAATGCAGTCGTCGCCATTCGTCTATCCTTGGCGACATTTTCTTGTTTTTTTCCTCTTTTTTTGGTTTAAATCAAATGAAATGAATTTGTTTAGAAGCTGCTTTGGCTGTTGTTGTTGTACTCATTGCTCCTTACTGATGTAGTTACTCTTCGTTCTTTCTTGTTGTTGTTGCCTTTTAGCTTCTGCTTTGCGTTGTGTGTTTGTGTCTCAGTGTCTTTCCTCTCTTGGGACGTAGCGACTTTCTTTGAAATTGTATCCGCATCTGTGTCTCCGCGTAATGTTTGTCTTATATTATATATTGTAGTATACAAGTGAGTAGCTGAAGCAAGCAAAACAAAGTACAAACAACAGAAGGAAGACTCACTGAAGCACCTCAAGCTGCCTTAAGACATCCCCGACAATAGCCAAAAATATCTTCAGGATTCCTTCAAGCAGAACGCACGGTTTCCGGGCTGTCTTCAATTACGAACTCCCGCAACTCCGCATCTACGCTTCTCTTCTCTCCATCGTTGTATCATCGCCCTCTCACTGCCCTCTCCACGTCCTCCCATCACCCTCTCACCGCCCTCCTTCCTGGTTTACTATAGCGTGGAACTCAGTTTTCTGCCACGTTTACAGTTTATTTTCTTATTTATAACTATGTAAAAACGTATCTTAGTACATTCTACAATATATAAATACTATATATCTATATACATAAATACATTATATAAATTGAAGTTATTATTATTCTTGTTGTTGTTGTTTTTGGTTGGTGTTCTCTGTTTTTATTATCTTTTCCGAAAATAAGTTTTTCTAAGTTTTTTTGTTTTTCTTTACTTCGTTTTTGTAGATTTCCTTAAATCAGCAAAAACTTACAAATCGAAAACGTTTTTCTATATAATTTCACTGTTGTTCTTGTTGTTGTTTTTGCCCTCTTCTTCTTTATTATTGTTTAGGGTATTGAAGTTATTTTTTACATGACGAACTTTTGGCTATAAAAAAACCACAGCTTCTCTTCAGGTTTCATTTCTTCGCTCCATTTTGTATTATTTTCGTAGCAGAACAATTTTTCTATGTAGCTATTGTTTTAATAAATTCGATCAGAAAGTTTCACGAGGAAGAGGGCGGCTTATAAGGGTTGGGGGTGGGGGTGGATAGCGTTTGCTTCAGAGATTCCAGTTTCGGTCTCTTGGTCCTGTCTGTCTGTTTTGTGTATCTATTCTGCGTTTTGCCACCTCGAACATCTGTTCACTTTATTTAATGCTATGAAGCTGTGAAAATGTATTGCATTAAAACTAATTACAAGTGAGAGGGGGAAAATCTGGCAAAATTTCAATATAAGTTTGTAGAAAGTATAAAAAAATATACTGCGAAAATACTACTAAAATTAAAATAATTTAAAATAACGTGATTTCTTTAAAAAGAAACTCCAACAGAAATTCTCAAAGATTTTTCAAAATGCGCATCAAAAGGATTGAAATTTTAAACCGTTCGAATCGGAATTCAATTGAAATGTGAGGTTAATTAAATTGCAATTTAAAGAGTTTAAGTTTCGTATTAAATCGAAGCAAATTATTTTATCTTCGCTCTTAAAAGGATGTGATTTTATTGAAAGCGCTGAAGGGGAAGGGGAGGGCAGATGGGGGAATGATAGACATACGAGTGTAATAAATGTTAGTCAACTAAAATGTAATCAACAAAGTAGGTAACTTCATTTTATTTGGAAATTAATACAATACAAACCTCTATTAATACAATATATCGCGTATATAGTATCAAACAAACGCGTAACATAACGAAAGCAACAACAATAACACTAGGAATTGAAACAAAAGGCGTTGAGATAAGAGACCCAGAAGGTTCCACAACGGGGTTAGATTAAAATTAAGATGAGTTCTACACGGAGCCAAACGCGTAGCTAAACTTCGCAAACATTAGATTATACCAACCCACTCTGCTCCCCCATTTTAAAGAAAAATAAAGAAGCACAGGAATGAGAAGAAGAAGAAGAGGGAGTAGAAGAAGAAGGCGAGAAAGAAGAACAAAGAAGGGGTGGGAGAAAACGAAGAAGAAACACAACAAGAATACGATTACACCATCTCTATGATGAGGGTGTAGAAGATGGCACAGTAGCGCCATTTACGGGATCCTTTTTAAAATTTTATCAGCTGCACACCCTAAAAAAAGGGTGCAGAGAAAATATTCACCCTTCAGTTGATGCAGAGTCCCCCACCCTGCACCAAATCCAGGCATTAGAATGGCTGACAAGGAAACCTGCCAGTGAGCGCAGATGAATGGATCCGATGGACCCATTTGAGGGGCTTTTTTCCTTTTTTTTTTTTTCATTTCTGTTGGCCGTACAGACCAACAGCATCGTAGTATTGAAAGCGTCTTGGCATTTCACAGCGTTTGCTATCTTTTGTGAAATTAAATTGCGATTTATTGCTTTTAAATGCTTTTAAAGTAGAAGAAACAATTTCAATTTCTTGTTGATGTTGTTGTCGTTCTCTGGTGGTCTTTTTGTGTATTTATATATAGTGTATGTATATATATATATATATACTCTATATACCAAAGATTTAATAAGCCAACGAGGACAGATGGTTGGATGGCAAAATTTATATTTTGACGGAATTTCAGTCAGTCAACAGGAACAACGACCAAAAGCAACGACAACAACAAAGATGGCGAGCGATGTAATTAAAATTTTAATTTTAAATGCAATAAGAAAGGCTTTTCGAAGCGAGACACTGGGTCCAGTGAGGGGAGGAGGGAGTTAAGGGGTTAATCTAGCGTAGCGTAATTTTAACTTTAATTGCAAAGTATTTTTGCACAAGAATTCTTAATTAAAAGACAGAGAAATGGTCAGATATTAAATGCTGCTTTCTAAATTAGCTCGCACGGTATTAAAATATTCCAAAATTTAACCTTACCGTGGACCAAACTCTATCAGATTCATGCTGATGATGAAACTTGATGAGGAAACTGCTAACAAAAGAAAAAATTAAACTGAAGCAGGTTATTCATTAAATCTGCCCCGAAATTTTTAACCTTGTACTTATGTAGATGTCTAGAAACAGATAAAAAGTGGTTTAAGAGTTCACGGTATATTATATAATGTGCACAATCTTTCGTGCTTTAAAAGAACATCAGTTTTCAACAACATGAACTTCAACATCATCATCAATATCAACATCATCAACAACACCATCATCACTATTAACATCATTGTCAGTGTTATCATTATCTGTATATATTTTAAATAAATTAAAAATGCAGGTCACATTTTTAAATCCAGTCTCGTTCACGTTAAAAGTCGCTTCATTCTCAGCATTGGTAATGTTTTCGATCATATGAGAGACGGACGCATGGAATGGAATTTTACAAAATGTAAAAAGAAGAATAAATAAAATAAAAGAAAAACAGTAACAACAAAGAAACAAACTAAACACGCCCGAAAAAAGGCCCAAAAACAGACGAAGGTTTTTTTGTTCGTTGAAAGAGAAAAAGCAGAAGATAACTGAATATCCGAAAAACACAATAGAAAGAAAAACAACAACAACAAAAAGCAGCAAATCATGTCAATAAATCCATCGAAATAATGGCTTGGATAAGCAAGTTATGCGTATGGGAGCCACATACGTTCGTAATGGCCACAAATTCAAACTCAAAATCAAAGCCAAAGCCATCACATCCTCGAAAAAAGTATATAAAAATGTTTTTTGCGATGCTGTCGACGAGGAGGTGGAGGATAAGAAGGAGGTCCCAAAGAACTCACACTATAAAGTGAATCCTTGATTTCAAGCCTAAATTCAGAACATAAAAGAAAAAGTCTTTGTGTTTTTATATACATTCGTATATTTTTAAGTGCGTTTGTATATGTGTGTGTTTATATACTTGTGTTTGTACGTGTGTTTCCGAAATCCAACGAGCATCAAATGGCTAAAAATTGCTTCAATAAAAAGCGTAACGAAAGCAATTCAGCTGCCTGCCATTCATTCTCTTTATCCTTTTTTCATCCTTCGAAAGAGACGAGTCATGCGTCCCGTTCAAGCGTCTGTGCGTGTTTATTGCGTTGCACAATCTGTTTGCCAAACATGACGAACTTATCGAGAATTCCGAAAGCATTTCAAATTTAATATTTCTTTCGTAATACGTTATTCTTTTGAACCACCTCCTAGATGTTGGTGGGTTGTTATAAGAAACACGTCCAACAACAACACCCTTCCCCCTGCCATCCACTCAACCACCCAACCATCCACTCATTCATTCATTTTGCACGTATTCATTTGGTAGTTTTTTCTGTGCATCAAGCCTTCGATGTTTGCTTTGGAGCTTAGAGCTCAGGAACCATCAACACCTTCTGGCCATGAGTAGTAGTCGTCTTCCTCAGCGTCCCCGCCCACCTTCTTCAACGGAGTGCACCAGCTGAATACGTTATTGCAAACGTAGTCCGTAGCCTCAAGTTTCTGGGTGTCGTTTTTTAAGGATTCCTATTTAGAAGCTTCGGGGTTCGACGAGGGACAGTATTAGATGTAAATACGCATGAAATGATGATGATGACGATAATGTTGATGATGATAATGATGGTAGTAATGATAGTGATGATGATGATGATAGAAACTCAATACTTATGAATGTGTCTATAGTGTTTCCTTCAAATTCATTCTTCTAAAGACGACTTCTCTTACTTTTTCCTTCTCTTCGTCGCCCTCCTCTTATTTTTCTTCTTCTACATGATTTCGTTTTTCTTTTTTCCATATCATAAATATTACTCTCACGTATCTTCTGGCTATCTTCTAAATTTTTATATACAGTTGATGTGCTCTAAAAGAAAAAAGAAAAGAAAAAATCCACTCATATTTCCATGAAATCGAGCTTTGATATGATATTATTTTGGGTCATAAATCAATCGTTTAGAGAAACAGAGGGGAAGAAAGAGATAGAGAAGGAAGGATAGAGAGAGATGAAGAGATAAAGACAGATAGTTCGAAAGAGGAGAAACAGGTATCTAAAAAGATCAAAGATGAAAGAGTTTTTTGGACTTCCTTCATAGTTTTTCAAAGTTTAATTGCTTTTATTGTTGTTCTGTTTGTTGTTATTATTATAATTATTGGTTTGAGTTGCACTAAATGTAGGTTAGTTCAGATATTTTAAGGAAAATATGAAAGCTTTAAAGAGGCGTAACTTGAATATATGAAAAATCATTTTTAAACAATAATTAGATTCAGAGAAGGAAACAAGAAGAATCAGAAGAAGATGGAGAACAAAAAGAAGATGGACTTTTATAGCGAAATTTTATTATTGTTCCTCCATCACTGCGGCGTTTAAAATTATATTGTTTCGAAATTATACACTCTTCATCTCGAATTTACACAGTTTTATGCAATTATTTGTGATTTAAGAATTTAATAGTTAAGAAATCATATCATAAAATTATACAGTATTAAATACAAATCGGAAAAATCATTGAAAATATGTGCAAGTAGAAATTAGATCTTAGAATCGTAGTGCTAATCATTGAAGCAGCTTCAAAATACATCAAGAAACTTGAGAAAAGAACAAGTTTTTCACAAAAACAGGGAAACGAAAAGCAACCGCAGAGGAAGAACAACGACAACAACAACAGCGTGAAATGTCACTCAATTAGAAATAATTTTCAATAATTCAATCGATGGTAGTTCGATTTTATTCAGAAACTCATCTCGGCGGAGTGTCTGTGTTTGTTACTTGTTGTTGTTGTTGTTGTAGTTGTCCCCCCCACGTCAAGTGCAACGACTGTCGAGTGTCGAGCTGTTTTCTGCTCTTTTAACGATATTTAAAAAGCTGCAATTCCATTAAACTAGACAACTGTTCATTTGCGCCGGATTTATTGCAATGCAATCAAATCGAATCATTGCGCCGACATTAATTAATAATATTTCAATGCGACTGGAATAAATTTCAGGTTTTATGCATGGCATAAAAATGCAAATTGAATGGTTGCAATTATTGTTCAGTGTTGTTGTTGTTGTTGTTGTTGTGTGCTGTGGATCTGGCTGCTCGGTTTGGTTGGCTTAATGCAACAAAGTTGTCAGCCCACAGAGCAACACAACGCAGAGCAGCACAACGCAGAGCAGCTCAACGCAGAGCAGAGCGCGGAAATTGAATGCAACCGGATCGAACTCTGCGATGGGCGGCCATTTTTAAGCGGATCGACAAACAGATGCGGCAAGTGTTCGCGAGCTGAGCAACAACAACGACGACAACGATGAGAAGGGAAACAAAGGAAAGCAACAGGAAGAGCGCGAGGAAGGAGCAGCCGCCAAGTTAATAGAAAGCCACCGCAATTAAGCCGGGTGACTCGTAAAGCGACTCGAATCGTACGTAGTTAAAGATTAGCATCGTCGCATCCGATCCGAGGTGCGTCGCTGGTGCGTGGCGTGGCGTGGAGCTGGTCGGCTCACCTGCGGCTCCAGTCGCATCCCAAAGCTAAGCGTTGGCGCATTCATTCGTCGTAGCGTACGTGAAGCGAATATCTTAAAAATGCGAAATGTTTATCTGCGAAATGTGAAAATATTTGCATCATTTAAAGATTAACTTCGCATTAAGTGCGTTGGCACTCGTCGAATAGTTACTTTATTTCTCTTCTCCGCCTCCATCATCTTCTTTTATTAGTTTTCTTTTTTCACAGATTTTCTTTTATTTCCTCTCCATAAAAAAATATGAAAATCAACTGATCTCCTAAACACACCTTCAAACAAAGATGAAGAAGGAAAAAACAACATTTAAGACAGATAAAAAGAAACCGAAATCAGGTAGGAGGGGCGGGTTAAAAAAAAACAACAACAAGTCGGTCAATCGAACAGCTGGGAAAATGTTAAAAATGCTACAAATTCACGCAACGTGGTTTTTTCTTCTACTCGATATTTAATAGCTTTGTGCATAAATTTTTAGCACTAAAACTTCTTAATAACTTTATTACACTCCGCGAAATCAAGAATCTGAGATCTGAAATCTGGAAACAGAAATCATTTCATATCGGCTGGGTTACTTAAGCGAGTCGTGTTGTCGGGACTCGTAAAATGAAGTCGCAATCACAGGAAAAAGCTTCGAAAAAAAGAAGAAAAAAGAAAAAACAAACAACAGAGAGAGAGAGAGAGAGACATGTTAATATTCCAGTTACATTAGAGGCAAATATTTGAGAAAAATAAAAAAGGATTTAAAGCAAAAAAAATTGAAAAAAACAGAATGAAAATATGAAAGCGCTTTTGCACTCTTTTTTGGAATGTATGGGTTGCTTTTTGAACTATTTTTTTGACTCTTTTTGGGCTGTTCTTTGAACTATTGGACTCTTTTTTGCACTATTTTCTTACGCTTTCTTTGACTGTTTTTGGTTTGCTTTTTTACTCTTTTTTGGAGTATTCTGTGCACGTTTTTACTGTTATTTGAACCGTTTGAACCTTTTTTTTACTCTTTTTCGGACAGGTTTTTCGACGGTTTTCTTAACTGTTGGATTCTTTTTTGTACTGATTTTGACCAGCTTTTTGGACCTTTCAATGGTTCGATTAATTTGTTACTTCATTGTGAAAAGTAAAATTTTTGTGCTGGCATTTTGATCATAAGAAACGTTGAAAGGCTCTTGCAAATTTTAACTGCTATCCTTTTAGTTGTTTAACTAGAAATTGAATAAATTAAACTAAGCAACTAAATTAAAAATTATCAACACTTTTAAAATGTTTAAAATCCTTAAAGTTCCAATTAAAATATTTTAAATAATAACTTTAGTAAAAGATTATTGAAGTTTTTCTCATATGGTCCATAATAAGTTGTTATCGATTCTTCATCAGTTCACATAGAATGCCAGTTTATCGAAATGTCCACCAAATCAAAATGGCGGCTAAAAACATCCACCTAGAATGGAATATAAAAAAAACAGAGTTTTAATGTTCTTTATTAAAAGTTTCATCTTCCATCAATCGAGATCTATTTTAATATAAATTGCAATCTATTTCAATACTCATTCATTTCAAATCTATTTTAATTTAAATTTGAAAGCGATTTCTTTTCCATTAAATTAAACGCTTCAATTAAATTTTTTCTTTGGTAAGCTTCTTCATTGCTTCTTTGTTAGATTTACGGGTTAGATTATCTTATTTACTGGTTAGATTCCTCCACTAATGTTTTGCACTTAAGCAAGGTTACGGTTCGGGTTAAGTTTTAATCTTTTATTGCGAATTCCTCCTCGGCGACAATAAAATGAATTCGCGTCCTTTTTTAATAGATTCCAACCAAAGAATCGCCATCCAGAGCGGCACAAACGCAAGAAGCACCAATTTTCTAGCTCATGAGTATTTTTTCGCCCCCCTCCGGTCGCCCCTCCTTTAATTATTTTTATTTTTTTGTGCATTTCTTACTCATGACGATTGAATGTGAATGTTTTTATTTTTGTGCATTTTTTTAATGCCATCTTTTAATTGTATAAAAATTCTATAAAATTGATAATTTATTTATAATGTATTTTTACTTTTTTCCTCGTATAAAGATTACAAGAAGAAAAACAACAACAAAACAAAACGAAGCGAACGGCGGCCGGAGACAAGCTTAAATGCAGTTTAAACGCGGTTTCGGGCTGCGTTTAAAATTGATAATTTATTTGAAGGTTTCGCCGGAGAGGCGCAACGAAATAAAAATTAAAATCATTGAGTGGGCTGGGTTGCTGCGGGTTGCGGGTCGCGGGCCGCGGGCCGCGAGTTGCCGCTTGTAGGATTCTACACTCTACAGTTTCAGTCTTTGCCGTTGTTTTTATTGTTGCTGTTGGCTGTTCCTGTAGTTAAATTTATTTAATTTCATTTCTCTTGAGTTCCGACGTTCGAAGATGCTTATAATCAGTTAAAAAAAGCAAAAAATGGAGGGAGAGAAGGATAGAGTGTGACAAAGAGAGGGGGATAGAGTGGGAGAGAGGAGGAGGTAGAAGAAAATGTAAAAAAAGCAAATCTTATTAAAATGGGGAAATAATCACCGGTTAAAAGCGACGGTGATGATGCTGCACCGAAATGAGTTCGGGTTCAGGTTCGAGTTCGAGTTCGAATTGTATTTTATACGCTTTAATTATTGACTTGGAAACAATCGAATTCGGAGAGAAAAATCAGCTATAAAAATACTATCGATAGATTCATACTACAAACACATTGATTGAAACCACGTTCATATTTTATCCAAAGCTAAAAATAGAATGATGAAGGAGAAGCGTTTAAAAAACTGACGAAAGAACAAAATACAGATAATAAAAATAAAAGTTCGAAAAAATTTCAAACATGTCCGAAAATAATTGAAAAAGTTGACGTGTTGTTTACATGACACAGACGAACATGCATCATGCATGCATGAATACTTGTTGTTGTTGTTGTTTTTTTTGGTTTTTTCTTTTCATTTTTTTTCTTCTTTTATAGTTACGAAGGCCGAAAATATCCTAAATTTAAACGGATGACTTCAACGCCTCAGAACGATGACTGGTTCCACGCCCAACCTTTTTTATTCTCCCCGCAGTTTCTCGATGACAGAAGAACATCAACATTTTTATTTGAATTTTTTCGTAATTTTAAAGAATTTAAAATTCACAACAACGACATCGACGAAGCACCGCGTCGATTGAACTGCGTCGCGTTGAACTGCAGTCATCGGTTGCTTTTTGGGGCGCATCGAAGTGTTGGGGCAGCAGGGGAGTAGGAAGAAGAAGAAGAAGAAGAAGAAAAGAAGACATTCCGACAGCGCGTCGTTGTTTTTATTCCTATGCATGTAGAATTTGTATCTTTTGGGTTTTTATTGCGGACAAATAATTAGTTTTTTTAATGCAACACAACACGGTGCATTCTTTTTTTTGTCGTGTCTTGAAAGACGCTCAAAAAAACAACATCAACAGCAACACCAACAAAAACAATTACAAGGAAAACAAGTACAATAAAAACGGTCTCTCAAATTTTGAAATATATTCAATACACTAACAGACAAAACGTTTTATTTGTTGTACTTCTTTCATTACTTTCGTCCATTTTTATTAATTGATTAGATTGGAGAATCGTTAAAAGCTAGAAAACCTTTAAATTCAAGATATTTTTCAGGAAAGAACTGAGTTCAACTTAAAGAAAATCCGATTTCAAGCGTTGAGAGATTTTTGAGATAGTTTTTCTACTCTGCTGTGTTTCACTTGCATTCACTTGAATTGTTTCTCGGTGATGCAATAAAATGTCTTCCTAGCAAAAAAACAGAAGATAGAAAGTAAGGGAAAGGAAAAGAGTGAAAGAGATGGACACAGAGAGAGAGAGAGGAACAGAGATTGTTGCAGTGAGAGAGGGTTAAACATTTAAAATTCGATTTAATATCCTGCGGAGTTCCCTGGATCGGTGCGCAAACAAACACAGAAGGCAACGCATTCAAATCAGTTTTTATTGAGTCAAAAACGACAACTACAGCAACTACAACAACTTTAAAGAAAGGTTTTGTACAATTTTTGGTGCAGTTGCAGGATTTTATGATTTTATTGCATCCACAAAATTTATCGTAATCGGAGCTGATTTATGAGTCGTCATCTCCTTGAAAGGGTTCAAGGCTCCTTGCGGCTTTTCTTCGTCCTTTCGTTCGGTGGCTGTGCTAGTTTCGGACATGTTTTTTTTTCTTACAGAACTGAACTGAATCAAGCTGAAAATTATTTTGCTGCGCTCGACCATGAAAAATGAAATTAGAGCGAGTTACTTATTTTTGTCATGAATGTCGACTGAATGCTGAATATTTGAATGTCGATGGACGGACTCTAAGAGAACCCTTTTATTGTTGTTGCTGTTGTTGTTGTTGTTTTTTGTCAACTTTCTAAACTGTTTGAAGTCATGGCACCATAAAACTGCACTGATTTTTAGGCAAATTTTTATGCTTCGATGTTTCAATGTTTGTTTAAAGCCGGTGACCAATCTACTCAATTTATTTGTCCGTCTGTCTGTCCGTCTGTCGGTCCTTCGATTTGTCTGTCCATCAGCACTGCCATCGGTGGCTGGTTGATCCTTTCGCCGTGATGTTTTCTTGACCGCTGCGTTTGTTGTTCCTTCTTCGTTGCTCCCCGGGTTCTGCTTGCGTTGTTGTGACAATTTTTCTCTTGTATCCTTTCGGCTGTGTTGCGTAAATAAAACTTATTTACATTATAGTTTTGTTGGTCCTTCAGTTCGACCGACGCGTTTCGTGAGGCGGCGCGTTTCTCTTCCCGTCGAGCGTGCGTCACGTTTTGGGTGCAGATTTTTTTGGCTAAAAATGTTTTATTTGGAAATTCATAACATTCACTCCTTTGAGCTTCAATCTGATTAAAGAACAGAGTTTTTACAGTGGTTTTTTGCATTGCTTTTCGTTTCTTTTCTTCTGACTCACTTTGATCTGATTGAGAGATTAAATTGCTAAAATTATAAATTAATTAACTCGTGAATTTTATGGTTTTCGACGATTTGTCGGACTGGATTCGCCTTGTGAACGATTTCAGGTGGGTTTCTGCTGTTGTATCTGATTTTGCAAAGAAGAATAAATAAAATAAAGTAACCTTGAGTATCCACGAGCGACGTGTGTGATTCGTTGATACATCAAAGAAATTCCGGGACCCAGTTTAACACAAAAATACGGATACTTTTTATACATTCGTACTAAAATAGAAACAAAGAAATCTACTGCAAATATTTTGAATATGATTTAATAGATGTAAAAGAATTCATCCGGACTTTATTAAAATAATGGAATATTCTATTATATCATCCTGGTTTCCTTTACTTATTATTTGTTATAATTTTCTCTCGTTATTTATTACTTATTATTGAAGTTTATGGTTTGTTTTTAATGCGAAAAAATAAAACTTTATTCAACATCCACGTACTTGGGATGTATCACAAATGAGATCGTTCGACCTTTGCACTTGATCGCGAAATCAATCGATCGATAAGCAAGAACTACAATAACAACAACAACAACAACAACAGTAACGCCCAACACTCATTCATCCATGCACAGAAATTTTATAGCACTCATAAAAGCAATTTAATAGCTGCTAATTACGATCAAGAGGAAGGCTTCTTTTCGGAAGAAGAAATAAAATAAAAATTTCTAAAGAAAGAAACTACAACAAAAGTTGATAAAAAAGCCCAACTGTCAGCATCTGTATGCGGAACATGTTTGAAACATGTTGCTGCATGCAAATTAAGTGATCCATCATCAAGAAATCAATAATAATAAAGAAAAAAACCATCTCTAAAATCAAATGATCAAAGAAAACAGGAATAAAACCAAAAAATAAAAGAAAAGCAGCTCGAAACACGCTGAAACAAGCTCTAAAATCAGAGCAACAATAAAAGAAAACCGTTGAAATTCCAACGGTAAAATCCAACGGGAGATTTGGATCTGCAATTCTTCGTCGCATCATCATCTTCTGTTGCTGTCTCGCTCCCTCCCACGCATGTCCGGCGTAGTTCAGCCAATTAACACCTGTTGCAGTTTTGTTACTCACTCCTTTTTAATTTTTGATTTGATTTTTGCTTTTTATTGTTAATTGAATTTTATGTGGAGTTGGCGAAGGAAGTGAAGAGGTTGTAAGGGGCTGCAGTGAAGGTAGGGGGCGGTGGTAGTGCAGGGAGAGTGGAGGGAGATGTGGGAGTATGCTGTAAATACTCATAAATAGTTAAGGTTTAAGAAATAATAACTGCAATTTGACACGTAAAAGGACACACACACACAGACGGACACAGAAAGACACCCAAAAACACACACATACTCAAATAAAGATTATGATGATCCATCTGAGTAAAAATTTCATGCCGGCGCTTATAGAATTTTACTGCACTTTTACTCTCACCTCACGGAACTGCATCACCGCTGTACTCCGCGTTCCTCCTGACCTCCCCCGTCTCTGACCCATATCGCCACCATCGTCACCATCGCCACCGCCATCATCACCGACGTCGTGTTTTCGCTCGTGTCATAAATTCAATGGTTCGCCCATTAAATAAATCACAACAAAAACAGCAGAAATCCATCAAAATCCCCGACAGCCTTCAAGGACACAAATCATAATCCGTCGCATTGACAGCTGCTCGTTGGCCACGACGATCCACGACGGAGGTCTCAATGGACGGCGCGGAGCCCGAGATGCCGCCGAAGCGGGCGCAGTGGCCGCCGACGAGTGCTCCGTGCGAACTCGTGCGACTATTTGTGGGTCTATGAGTGCCATTCGAAGTGGGCAATAAATTTGCGGGCGGTTGTGGGTTTTTTTAATCTTCTCTTTTTTTTTATATACCACAACAACATAAAAATAAAATAGTTGCTATCGTAAAAATGGCACAAGCAGTTGTTGTTGTGCCGGCGCTGCGGTGCGGTGCTGCTTAAGTGATCAGTTCCACAAGAAGTGAAGGGAAGGGGGGAGGGGAGTAGGACGGAGAGTGGTGAGGGGGTGCAGGGAGAAGAGTGCAGGGGGTGTAAGAAGGATAGAGGAGGAGGTGTGGGAAGAAGAGGCTCAAGCAGTGAGGCGGTTCTGTTGTGTGTGTTGCTATTAAAAATGATCATGTAATATTGACAAATTACATGTATTTGTGTATATGTGCATATGCGTGTGTGTATAATAACGGCAAATTATTTTTGATGAGCTGAAATGAACTGAACTGAGTTGAATCGAGTGGGTGGATGGCGGATGCTGAGTGGATGGTTGAGTGAGGTGAAAATGCCCCCCGCCGCCCCCTCCCACCGTCTTTGGTTGTCCAATTTCAATCACAATGATTTCGATTGCGTTCCGAGGCAATAAAATACAAACATTCAATCCTTGCAGTTGACAGAATCCTTGAGAACTTCTATTTTATTTCATATTATATCACTTTCATTACTGAGTTACATTTAATTTAATTTTATGTCAAGATTTCATGTATTTTCCGATGTATTTCATTTAACTGCGAGGGTTTTATAGAAATACGAGAGCGAGAGAAGCAAACATAACAGAAGCTTTACTGTTACTTGATCCACTTTGAATGCTTTCTTTACCGTTTCTTTAACTTCATATCTGGAACTCGAACTTAACTAAAACCAGCTTTAATCGGGCCGGAATTGAAGCCATAATTAAGAACCCAAAAACCTAGATTCCAAAAACCGCAATCTTTCTTTCTAGAAAGTGTAAAAAATTCTAACATTAAAAAAGTGGTAACGATGATTGGCAGAAGGGGAAGAGGAGGAAATTCAGTTGGCAGAAATGATGGTAGACGTGTCAAGAGCGAAATTTGTTAAGCGGACTTCGTATCCCAGTACTGCTGCCGCTCCAAGGATCCGCGGGGAGGATGCAGAGAGTTACACGGGGAGGATGCATCGGCCTCTACTGAGTGTGGGTTTTCTGAGATCCAACAGCGGCTTAACAAACGTCGACTTATTAACAGAGCTGAAAATGCGTCTCAACTGAGAAGATGGTGTTTTTAACCGAAATCGATGTCAATTCGGGGTCAGATGGTTTGAAGCCAAAGCAGGGTCTCGATAACGGAGCGGGTGGTCAGTTTGCTTCAATTCCTGAGTAGTTTTGACCTCATGCTATCAACTAGCAAGCAAATCTCACTAACTTTCTTTGCAAAACTTGCGTAAAGTGGAATTATTTTGACTGAATGTTTATTTTCAAAATTCGTACTGTTTCTGGAACACAAGACTCACTTTGGACAAAATTTTCGAGTATTTTCGAACCGCTATCAAGTAAACATCGATTAATTTTGTAATGCGGGGCTTAACGCTGAATAACTGTTAGGTATTTTGAAGGAATCAGTGTCGCCAATGTTCAAATAGCATGCATTCAAAAAGAAACCAACCGATGGACTGCATAGAAAATGATACCAA
Source organism: Myopa testacea (assembly GCA_949629155.1). Taxonomy (NCBI): domain Eukaryota; kingdom Metazoa; phylum Arthropoda; class Insecta; order Diptera; family Conopidae; genus Myopa; species Myopa testacea. The sequence continues at coordinate 41,184,481 of OX451345.1, read as the reverse complement.
AAATAAACCAAAAGAAACAATAAATGAAATGCATAAATGAAATGAATGAAATAATAGAAAGAACTTAAAAATGTCCCTAAAAAATGTCCCCATGCTTAATTTAAAAGCAATTTGTTTGGTTTTTGATGGTAGCCATCGTAGTCGTGGATTTCGTTTCATTTTCCGATGCCATTTTGACTGGATTTATAAATATAACTCGTAGTACTTTCGTATTAAGACGCACATGTGTACCATATGGTTATTAAGTATTAAGTATTGAGTATTAAGTGTCTAAACTATGTTCGGAAATAGAAATGGATTTTAATATTCAGATTTACGATGACAGCACGTGACCGAATGGTGTTTGAGTTGTTTTGTAGTCCCTCGTGAGAATACTCACATACTATTTATTGATATATTACGGAATCGTGATCAAACCGTGATTCCGTGACGACTGACGATTGAAAGAAGAGTTCTTTATTTTCAACATAAAAATTAAGTGGATTTCAGATAGAATTAAAGTGTAGCTAATAAAAGTGTTGAGCATTAACAATTGTCATCACCATTCAATGGGTGTAACATACGAAAACATCTACACACAGACATACACACACATACACGTGCATTTACATGTTTAGTGAACCGTGCAGCCGTTTAATTAATTGACAGTAATAAAATTTCACGTTTTAGGGACCGACTGATAACTAAATAAGATTAAAAAATGTACATGAGTGTTGGGTTAATTAAATGTGGTTATTGACATATAATTAGCACCCTCTCTACCCCTCATCAGCCATCTCTTTCCCACTTCTAGGGGTTACTTTATACTTACATTAAAATATAATAACGCACCATATTAGAATGTAAAATAATTTTAACAGCAAGACTAAAAAAATAATCTCACAGTTAAATAACTCATTTAATTTTAATGTTTATTTAAAGATCAATGAAACAATTAAAATTTAAAGACAAACACAACAACAACAACAACAAGTAGAGTACCGTTTTTTATTTTATTATATTAAATAAAGCTAAGAAATGATTGTTGTTAATTTATTGTTGTTTATTTATGGTTGTTTATTTTTTATTCTTTTTTTATTATTGTTATTTATTGTTATTTATTTGTTATTGTTTATTTATCGATGTTCATTTAATATTGTTATTTATTATTGTTTATTTATTGCCTTCTAATTGATATATAAAAAGTTTTACAGAGCATTTTTTCGCATTAATAACTTAATTTTTTCCTAAAGTTAAACTTCCAGTTTTCAAAATACGCTCAGTTTTTTTAATCGCTTAACTAAATTTAATGTGAAAGAATGTTGTCAGTGTTCCCCAAGCGATGTGATGTGAGTGAGTGAGCGAGTCGGCGATCGTGCGAGTGAGAACGAAAGAGTAGGTAGGAGAGTAGGTTGTGCCTGCAGTCGAAAGGCAGCCGATTCGTCTTTAAGTTGCGCATAACCGACAAAGAAACAGAAGAAGGAACGAGGTTTGGTAGAGCAGAGAGAGAGAGAGAGAGATCACTTCAGCACGGCAGCCATTAGTCTCTCCTCTCATTCGCACATGTGCTAGCTAACCGCCCCGCTTGTGTGCCCTGTGGTTGTTGTTGTTGCTGTGCACCGATCATGATGGCTTCTGCTTCTTCTTCCTTAGTTTGTTTAGCCGTCGGCATTTCGTTCAGCTGAGATTTTTTTGTTGTCGTTGTGGTTCGGTTTTTCTTTCGTGTGCCATGTTTTTGTGTTGTTGGTAGGTTTTCGCATGGCGTTTCCTCGGGTTGTTTTGTTGTTGGTGCTGACGGAGTGGTGAACTTCGACTGATGGTGAGTTTTGTTGTTGTTCTTGGCTCCGGCTTTAATTTCGCTTCAATTTCTGCCAAATATCGTACATTGTTTGCCTCTCACTGTCATAAATAAAGAATTGTGACAAATTTCTAGATTCTATTTATTCATAGCGTCAACATTTCGGGAAAAGAAAAACGCAGAAAGTCATAAATTCATTAATTTATTGACGACAAATTTGTTTGCTTTTCGAATTTGTGAGTACTTCGTTGTTGTTGGGTTTTCCTTGTGTTTCTTTTTGTGGAAAATTAAGTTATAAAACACGCTTCGGTGCGTTCGTACGTAAAAAAAGAAAGGAAACATCGTTGACATCTTTGTTAGTTGTTGAAGTCTTCATTACAAAAAGAAACGCATTAGAAAAAGAAGTGAAGAGGCAGCAGAATAGAAAGAAAGTAACAACAGCAGAATAATAAATGTAAATGCAAACACAGACACACACACGCACGCACACACACACACACATGTGAATATTTCCTAAAAATATCAAGGAATAACATCAAATGTAGGGAAGAAGGCAACAAAAATAACAGTAACAACAACAAAAACGACAGCAACAACAAAGAGAATAACAACAACAACAATGAGAATTACACGACGTTTTGAAGGACAGGATGTTTCAATGATACGCACAACAACATCTTTTTTCCGTAATTTGAAGAAGGTTTCTTTTAAGTCGTATCAACTCGCTTTCAATTTTTTTCTTTGTCGGCGTGGCGCTTCGTCGACCCTAAAAAAACGCCGAAAGAGTGACGCCATGGTGACGCCATCGCCATCGCTTGTCTATTCTTCAAATTCTACTTGAAATAAAGTCACTGTAATGAGATGTCGTGTATGTACATTGTACTTCGTTAGAACTCGAGCTCCATCTCGAGCTCCATCTCGAACTCCATCTCGAACTCGAACTATAATCATCGAAGATGTGACAGCTTTTGATTTTATTGACAACATTTTAATACATTCTTCTATACATCATGTAAATCGTAAATACATACATCATGTAATTCGCAAATACATCATGTAATTCGTAAATACGACGTATAAATCGAATTTCGCGATAATCGAGGGTTGTCGCGGTCTTTTTAACCCTTCTGATTTGGGACTTCGTGCAATTCAAGTACCGTTGAGCTCGAGGGATGTCTGTATACAGTTTTTCTTTCTTTTCTTGGGTGTTATTTTAATTTTGATGTTTTTTTCGTTAGTTTGTTTGTTTAATAATGAAATACTTTTTCTAGAAAAGGGAAAAAACCACGCTTCAGTTGTTAAAGTTATTTATTTACTTGGGAGTTGTGAATAAACTCCAAACTTTGACTTTTTTTAAATGTCAAGCTGCGTGCGTCCGTCCACTCAAAGAAATGGCGACCCTCGCTTTGTTGTTGTTAGTGTGGCAGTGATTTTTGTTGCTTTCTACATTCAGGACATACATAGTTTATATCCATGTATACATACATACATATATACATACAAAAGTACCTAAGCGATTCCTCTTCAGACGACTCGATTTTAGAGTTCATGCTTGTACATCATGCGGCACGCTCGAGCGACATGCATGAACTGCATGTGGTGCTGAGTGTAGGTTGCAGTGCGTTGCGAAGTGGAGTGGGGCGGGGCGGGGCGGGGTGCCGCCTTCGCTTTGTAATAATTTATGAAAAATGATGCAACATCATGCAATTTGAAGAGAATAAAGTGCACAACAAAAACAATAACAAGAGAATAACAACAACAACAGTACAGTAACAATAACAATAAAAACAACAACAACAACAACATGGTTATAGTTAATGTTAGGCGACGACGGTGATGGCGGTGCACGAAAACTAACAACAACCATGAACAACAGCAACAACAACAACAACCACAAACAACAACAGCAACAACAACAACCATCAATATAAGTACTTTGATCTTTCTTTGCAGGAGGGCGTACGACACGCCCCCCTGCAGTTCAGTACAACGCACATTACTGCTTAATGCACGAGGCATGATTTTCTTTTTCCGGTGGAGGTGAGGTGGAGGGTCTCTTATTTTACCCCCCTCCCACCGTCTGACAACCAATACAACTTCTTTTGCTTCTCGAATTTCTTTTTTTTTCCAAAAAAAAAACGGCTTCTTTTTGTTGTGGTTGTTTTTTGTTCTGATGTTGGCGCTGTTCCCGTGTTGTTGTTTCTGTGTTGTTGTTTCTCTGTTGGTTTGGTTAGCTTCAATGTTGTTGTTGTTGTTGCTTATTATTCCATGAGTTCATGTCTAACCTGCTGTGGAAATGTTCTCGTTTTTGTGGTGCATTTGATGAAAACACACACCAAAAACGTCACCGACCTCAGCTTGTTGTTGTTCTTGTTCTTTTCCATTTCTTTCGCATTAAAGTAAAGACACCTACTAGCAACTTTTATATGCCTCCCCTCTGCACCCTTCCTCACCCGCCCTTCCTTCTTCTTTCCTCCATGAACTGTGAATGAAACGTCGCGTGTACAAAACAACACCACCTCCAACTCATCATCCGTCCGCCACTCAACTCAACTCAACTCATTTAAACTCAATTCAGCTCAACTTCACTCCACTGGCAGCCGCTTTTCTGCTGCAACACGAAGCATTCTTTTGGCTAGAAGCGTATGAGCCAAGTTAATCGAGCGTGGATGTTTTCCTTTCAGCCGTGGCGCTCAACATTATTTATGAGGGATGGAATAAAGAAACAACGAAAGAAATCGTTGCTGATATTATTACAAATGTTGTTGTTGCTGTTGTTATTGGGCATTAAAATTATTAGCATTCTTAATATACAGAAATATATTTAGATGTGTATATTTTCATGTAGGTTTTCCTCAAACAAACACGCCCCCAAACTTTTTCTATACTTTTGTATCTTCTGTGTACCCTGTATATTTTCTGTACCCTGTTCTTTGTTCTCCTTAACCTCGTATTTATTCAGTCACTTCTTCCCGTTTTTACATTGCATCATCTTCAGCATTTAGTTTTGTCTTTTAACTAAAGTCTTATGTAATCATTGTCTGTGCATATGTACCATGTACCATGTACTTATGTGTTGTATGTGTGTGAATTTTATTTGTTTGTTTTTAATTTGTATGAATTTTTATTTATTTGATTTGCTGAAGCATCGCATCGATTTTTCGCAGCGTGTTTCTTTTGATTCATTCTTTGTTGGTTCGTGTGTTGTAATCTTCCACCCTTTTGCTCTCTTCCCCCTCCTATCTACTGAGCTCACCCTTCTCCCCCCCTCCCACTACACACTCCACCACCCCCTTCTTTAGTATTCCTCACCCGTAGAATTGCAGTGAATGCGTGATAAGTTTTCATAATGTGAAGATTTTATTTGCATTCGTTTTGGTTTTGCACTTAATTAATTTTATTTTCCGAGAGAGAATGAAGAAGGACAGATGTTGTTGTTGTTCTTCTTTTTCTTCTTGTTGTTGTTCTTCCTCTTCTCTTTGTTGTTGTTGGTCTCCCTCTTTTCTTCTTATTGCTGTGCGTCCTGTCGTTGTTGTTGTTATTATTGTCGCTTTTAGAGTGCATCACTGAAAAGACGCCATTAATTATTATTATTATAGTTATTATTATGGTTGTTGCTGTTGTTTTTCTAATTTTCTTATTTTGCTTAATTGATTGATTGATTAATTGAAATGACTTCATTCGCACTCATTTAATTGGAGTTCTTTTGGTTTCATCCTGTGACGATAGATTATTATTATAGTACATCATGCTGCTTTTGTTGTTGTTGTTGTCTCTATTGTAATAATTATTATAAGCTACTCTTTCGCTGGATAACCGAAACTGAGCAACAAAATAGCATCCTTCGATCAGGGAGACCTATTTTTCATTTTTTTTTGTTGTTTTTTTTATAGCTTCGTCATAAAAATCTTCGCTCGCTGTTGTTGTTGTTGTGGTTACTTTTGTTGTAATCAAGAATTCAGTTGCTTAAACACGATAAACTACTCGATTCTATACGCCCATAAAAATTAAAGAGTTTCCTCGATAATCCGATTATAAGTTGGAAAAATCTTGGGTTGATTTTCTTGTGGTGGTTTTAAGATGGCCAATCAAGAGTTGGGTTCATTTGAAGATCCTTGACTTGAGTACAAGTCGTGAGTATTTCTTCTGATGACTGTAAAGTGTCTTTGTTTCATTTCGGAGGTGTTGAAATTCAAGTGAATCTGAAATCATTTTCAAGTTGCAAGTAAAAAGAATTCATTGCTTGTTTCCATTTTTAAAGCATACAAGCTGCAGAGTTCATGTGAATAAAAAGACAAACAGACAGACAGACAGATATATTAACAAATAGAAGAAAGAAATGGAATAAAGAATTTTTAGAAAACAATTAAAATTATTTTCGCTAATTAAAATTCTGCAATGTTGCAAAAACAACCTGAACGAGCGAACGTCTGAACAGACCACCGAATGAACGAATGAGCGGCCGAGATTCGAACACATCCTCTGCAATTAAAGCCAAATAAAAACTGCTATTAAAAACTACGAAAATTATGAAAAAGCGGCGAAACATGAGCATATAAAAATAATTGCTGCCGTTGCTGTTGCTGTTGCTGTTGCCAGTTTCAGCTACTATTTAACGCAATTTAATGATGGGGACACGACAGCAACATTTGAGTGTTGTTGCTGCTTTCTGCTTTCTTTTTGTTTGTTAATAATTGCAAACTCGTATGTTCAGTTGTTGGCTTTGCTTCAGCTGGGGCTCTTCTTGTAGTGCAGCGTTGTTGTTGGCTGCTCTTAAAATCATTGTTGTTGTTGCTTGTTCTTCTTCTTCTTCTTCTTCTTTCTGCTCAGCGATTGCAACTCCTTCATGCACAACTAGACGAGGCCAGTGACTGAGATAGAAAATACAACTGAATGGACAGGCGGACAGACAGACAGGCGGACAGACAGACAGGTGGACAGACAGACAGACAGATGGACGATATAAGTTCATGCAGCGGCGCAACCGGATTCGTCTTCATTCGTGTTGCTGAGTCTTGTGCTGTACTCGCGGCACGGTTGAACATTTCGACGCACGGATCTCGATGCTGATGCTGATGCTGATGATCGGACGAGGAGTTCGCTGATGAAATCCCTGCCCTCCGGTTCCAGGGCAGCGCTCAGCATCTGAGTGCGAGTCCGAACCCGAGTCGAAGTCCGGAGTGAGTGAGTGGGCCGGAATCGTGGCGCACTCGACGTCTGGCCGCGTTTAACAGGGGCTCGAATGGGCCACGGAGAGGACGGATCAACGCAGCTGCTGCTGATCACTGCACTGCGATCACTTGGCCACTTGGTAAAGTTTAATTGGAGTTTTTGCTGCGAAGTGTTGCTGTTTTTATGAAGCCACTTTTAGCACATAATTGTACAAGATTTCCTTTTGCTTTGTTTTTAATTAACAAAAAAAAAATAAAAAACAACGAAATTAATGAGGTTTTTTAATTTTTTGTGGCAGCTTTTTTCTGCTTTTTCTTTGCTTTTCGTTTTTTGCAACGATTTGCAATTGAAACCTGTTTGAAGCTGTCTTTGAGATAAGGAAACATTCAAGTGTTCGTTTTTTGTTGTTGTTTTCTTCCCCTTTTCGTGTGATGGGGCTCCCAAACTTTTCTGTGTTCTCTGATGGACTTGATTGTGTTCTGATCTCTTCTGGTGGTTTCATTGAATCATGAGTAGTTTTCATTAAAATTCCTTCAAGAAACGCGTGAAGAAAGGTTTCAATGATTCGAAGATATAAAAAAGGGTTTGAAATTCATAACCAGAAAGGATTCGGTTCCATAAACTGTGTCTCTCGTCTTAAGATGTGTCTGTGTATTTCTCATGGTTTATAGATCAGTGTATCAGCAACTGTTTTTGAGAGTAAAGAATTTTTATCGTTACTCGTTTTTTTTAAAACAAGTTTGAGAAATCAGAAGCGCAAATCGCTTGCACTGAAGTTGAACTAACAAAGTTTCTAAACAGATTTCTGTAAAAAGTATTTACATACTATATATTTGCAAAAAATGTATTTATATGCATGAAAGTACATATAACTGTGTGTATGTGTATGTGTGTGTGTGTTATATGCGAATGTATGTGGATGTGTAGAGAGCTAAATGTGTGTACGTGTGCTCTCAAGTGACCGCACACAAAGCAGCAGAAGCAGCAGCAGCAGCAAGCAGAGATAACATCAGAAACAACAACAACAACCTAACAACAACATTTTCTATAGAGTTTTAAGCTTTGCTATGAGTAGCAGCAGCAACTCAGTCAAGCGGCAGCAACGGCAACAGCAACAAAAACTAAACGACTGACTACTTGTGTTGTTGTTGTTGTTTTTGCTTCTGTGACCACTGTTTTGCTGCTGCTGCTGCTGCTGCTGTTGCTGTTGCGTTTGTTTTTCGCTATTGCTGTTTGCTGTCAAGTCCACTCGTTTCATTTCGCCTCGCTCGTTTCGTCGTCGTCGTCGACGCCTCCCCTGCCTCCCGCTGCCGCTCCGAATCCCCTCACGCCATTTTTGTCCCCTCGTATAACCCATTTTGTTAGCTTTGCCTTGTTGCTCGCTCGTAATGCGCTCGGCGCTCGGCGTTCAGTGTTTTAACATTGCGCCGCGTCTTCGTCTTCGTCGTCGTTGTCGTTGTCGTCGTCATCGTTGTTGTTGTCGTCGTCGTCGTCGGCGTCGTCGTGGGTCTAAAGGAAAAAATATTGAATTAAATTTTTTTGTTTTAGTAGACTTTAAACAATTTTCGAGTCGTTACCGCATGCGCGTCGCTACAACAATTTATTTCGTTGCTTATTAAACTTTTCTTTCGATTCGAAATTGAAGAGGAAAAAACAGCGTTCTCCGTGTTCCGCCGCCGGATTTATTTTTCTTTGTTTCGCCGAGTTTGTAAAGAGTAATTTCTTTGAAAAACTTACCATTTAATTACATGGATAAAAATACGTTCAACAAAACTTCGTACATGTGGCAACAGTATAGAAAACACGAAATTATTGACAATTTGTATCCGTAGAAAAATAATCGAATCATCGCCATCAACTCATCACTTCAGTCAAATAAAATGATTTTCGATTTAGAATTCGCAGTGTTTGTTGTGTAATAAGACAAGAAGGATAAGAAGAAGAAGAAGGAGCAAAATAAGAAGATGATGATGATGAAATACTTGTACTAACTACATAACTGCATCTTAGTTTGTGTCACTTCTTTACTGTTTTTGTTTGCTTTTGGTGTTTGCTTCTCTGTCTTTGCTTCAATCTGTGGCCCCGTAAAGAAGCTTGCAACATCGACGATTACAGTGACAGACGATCACACGAATTTGGCAGCACTTTAGTCGTACCTCAGGTGAGTTCATCAGCTACTCTATTATTAATTTAGGAAGCTAAAATGTCCCTCAAATATGCAAAAAGCTTTAATAAACACAGGAAGGTTTTTAAAGTAGTTGCTTTAGATTGATTAACTGATTGACTCACTGACTAACCGACTGAATTTGTGGTCGTTTCAATTCTCTGATCATTCAGGAGTTTGTATTATCGTATATGATTTTCTATAATTTTTCCATTAGAAGATCCAAGAAGTTGACACAAATTTCAATAAAGTGTCGACACACATCCCCCGCTCGCCCTCTCTTTCTTCCTTCCTCAGTTGTAATTCATTATTTTTTTTATAATAAATTTAATATTGATGAAGATATTCCTTTAAATTAAAAAATCACCTGAAAGAATGATATTTTTGATCATATTTTTTGTTAATTTTATTTTCAACTTTATTAATTTTGCGTTGAATTCAATTGAACTTTTATTTTTTTTTATGATCTCATCTGCTGCTGCAAAAAGAAATCTTAATTGAAATATTAATCACTTGCTTATAACTTTTGCATTTCATTAGTATTCGAAATGGCAGAAAAACATCATCATCATCATCGACTTAATGAAGTTGTTCGGCGTTGATCGCGATTGACCTCGATTCGTGCATTCGTGCTTCTTTATCAGTGGAGGGCGTTGATAAAGCAAGCCCAGCTTTCGTGTGGCATGATTTGTGTACTCTACCAGCATTTATATCACTATCTGTACTGCTGTCTGTCTCTCTGCATGTCTGTCTGTTTGTCTATTCGCCTGCCTGACCATTCTTTTGTCTGTTCTTTTCATTCTTTCATTTTCCTCTTTCTATTTCCATTTTCCATCCATTTCATGCACTTGTTACTTTTTTACGAGCTCAAATTACAATCTACACTAACTATAAATCGATTGTTTTATTAATTGAGACATTCATAAAACTGTTTTGAATTCTTGATTCGATATAACAGCACATTTTATTGGCTCTTGCATGTGGTGCTAATAATATGCAAATCTTAATTGTTTATCATCTGCTCATAAAGTTACTGCAGTGACTGGATTATTTATTAACAGTTGTTAAGTTAAGCTAATAAAAAATGTGCATAATTTTTGTCAAAAGCCTTCAGTAATCTTTGATTTAGAGTGCTGATAACGAGCATAAATTATATTTATATAAAGAAAATACAATAGTTTATTAATTTCTATTATTAGGCGAGTGAATAGAAAAACAACCTCTGCTTTTTAACCTTTGAAGTGATCCGGTTTTTCGTGTTTAAGTTACTCGTATATTTTAATGGGCACTCTTAAATAATAATACGAGTCTTTTATATCGTATTTTGCCGAATTTAAATGAATACCTCTAATAAACTGATTTAATTATAAAGGTAAATATAATGAATATATTATTTATATATTATATTACATGTACATACATCCATATGTTTATATTATAGTTCGATCTTGTTAATTCTTTCATTCCTCATTACGAATTTCAGGAAATTTCCATATTTCTTTAAAATGCTGTTATTATTATTCACATCCTGTGCTAAAATAATATTCATTTGATATTTAAAAAGCTTTGAAAGAACTTACTTCAAACATTTTAGATAAATTTCAATGTGTAAAATAAATTCTATCTTTTCAGATATTTAATCAAAATCCTCATCACCAAAATCAATATCAACAACAACAGCAAGGGCAACAAAAACAACAACAACAACAACAGTAACAACTACAACATCGTCATCATTATCAAAGCACTTACATCAACAGCTTCGGAAACAATTGCTACGGTATGTAAAAAGTTCGAATCCTAAAAAGTTTCCCATTCTCTCTATTTATCAATCATCATAAAGACGAAATTAATTGCAAATCATTAGAGTATGTTTCGGAGTTAAGGAAGGGGTAAAAAACATGAAGAAAGAACAAAACGCAAAAATGTTGTACGTCAGCAAAGAAAAGTATATAAAATAAAAAACCACAATAAATCAACAAAAATAAAAGCAATAAAATGAAATGAAAGCTTAAGGAAAAGTAAACGGATTTGAGATTTTTTTCTTCTCAAGTCCCAGTCTTCTTTATAAAAGGGTTGTTTTTGTTATAAAATATTTAATCCTTAATTTTAGTTCCAATATTTTTTCAAAGCTAGAAACTTATAAAGTCGAAAATTTTATCTCGAGGTTGGATTTAATATTTTTTAACGTTATTAATTCTTCCTTAAATATCAATTTTGAGGAATGTTTTTAAAATATGATTTTGTTTTAAGTTCGAAAGAAGAACTCCCACGAAATTGTGGAGGTAACTAAATTTTACTCAAGTTGAATGGAGAAAGCTGACGATGATAACAGCGTCATTAAAAAACAAGTGCCCGAAAACGAGGTCGAAGAAGAGTGTCAGAAGTCAAGAGCCAAGGTTTCTGTTTATGTGTGTGTGTGTGTGTGTGTTGGAGTCGGCAGGTTTTAAGTACATTTTTGGGGTGTTTTATTGCCAAAACGAAGAAAGGGGGAAATCCACACACAACAGTAAAAAAACCAGTAAAAGAAGTAAAAAAGAAGAGTGGGGAAAACTGCAAGGATGTGAGGACAATTCCAGGACAATGGTTCATCGGTGCATCAGCAAATCGATGTAAATGAGCGTAGTTGTAAACATTTAAGTGGGCTCGATTGAAGCGTCCACAGGTTCTCAGGCTCTCCAGTCCTCAGGCCCACAGGTCATCAAATCCTCAGGACCTTAGGCTCTCAGATCCTCAGGTTCTTTCGTCCGTTCGGCCGCTGCTCATCCACTTGTTAAGAATGTCTGAAAGTCTAACCTTCAAAAAGCGAAGACGAGTCGACGATAAATCGGAAGTTAAAATGGTCAATAAAACGGCGCAATAAAAAATCTATGAATGACACATTAAGTCAATCGACGTAAATTACAAAAACCTCACAACAACAACAAAAAATACACAATAAACAGCAACGAAACCATCAACGAACATCACGAGAGAAAAGTTAAGTGAAAAATAGTCCGAAACAAGAAAAAAAGCTTTATTTTTAACAGTGGTGCCTCGAAACCCACGACGGGGTGAGCCACTTAGTGACGTTGTGGCATAAAAGAATCATTTCTGTTGTTGTTGTTGGCTTCATCAGCGTAGCACAGATGATGCCGGAGTCCTGATTGACCCCACACTATCACCATCACCATAACAGCTCCCCTCATCGTCCTCGAGAGGATGTCAATCAACGTGAGCATCGTTGGTTTTAATTGTTTCCAAGTTAAATCGAACGCTTTGTAAATATTTGCAACTCTGGGAATGAATCGTAATGAGTTTGAAAAATAATTTATTTAAGAGGAGATGAGCATGATTTTTAAATCCAGTAAAAGTTTAAATCTAGTTTAAAATCCTGTTTTTTCGATTTGAGGTTAAACATCTTTCCAGATCCAAGTTTTTTTGGGTTTTCAAGTTTTATTTCAAGTTTCAAGCGTTTATTTTTCTTCCTCTCCTTCCTGTTTTTCCTCCTCCTTCCTTCCTTTACAATTTATTTAAGACTTAATTAAGTTTTATTTAAATGCCTGCATTTTCTTAAAAAATAATTTCAAATGATTGCTTCATTAAATCTTAATAATTTCGAAGCATTGATGATGGCTTTTATTTAGCTAAATAGATTTTTGGTGATGATAAGAAATAAGAATCTGTATCATTTTAACTTGGGGTTCGGAGCCTTCGGTCCCTTTCTTAGAACCCCGCCGATTATCGAAGGTACCACGAAATAAAGCGCGGCAAATCAATTAATTCATATGAAGTCGTTAAAAATTCAGGGGGTCGACGGCGGCTCCAGGTTCTCGCAACACCTGACTTCGCCATCGGGACGAGGAGAGGCGCACAAGCGCCATTTTTCTTTTGTTCAATCAAGCTGCACAATAGAGCCATTGTCCGGAGATAATCATCTGAGTAAACTGCAGGTAACCATGCAACCTGTTCGAATGCATGAATATGGAAACAAAAAGAGCACCTCTTTTTAGGGGCTGAGTATTAAAATTTATAACTTTCTTTTGTGGAAAATATTTTATAGCTTCACTGCTTCTGCTTTTGCTGTTGGTGTTGTTTTTGCCGCTGCTTTTGCTGCTGCTTTTGCTGTAGTTTCTGTATCAGTTTTACCTGCAACTAAAAATCGGGACCTTTGACACAGGCCCGTCGTTTTATGGGTCTCGACGTCAGTTTATCGAGAGCAGACATCGCTGTCATGATTCGGTTATGAGTACCTACGAGAAGGTAGGATGACAGGTTGGTTTGCTGGCTGGTTGGCTGGCTTTCAGTTTGATCCTTTGGTTTGCTGATTGGTTGGTTGAATGGTTGGCTGGTAGCAACGCCTGGCAGCCTGTCGCGATCTGTCGCAAGCAGCCGCTGATGTGTCAATTCCAAGTAAAGAATGTCGAAAAGTCTGGTTATAAGAATTATGAAATTCGGGCGTAACAAAGAAAAAACTTGGGTCAACTTACAAAAAAAGTGTGGCAGCGATTGGAATCGGTTGAATTTCCGTTGCGTCTGCTTTCTGATGGTTAGTCTTTTGTTAATTCTTTTTTTTTTGTGGGTTTTTTCTTCTGGTTTGAGTGTTTCTTGTTTCTTTCTTGTGTTATTTAAAAACTATGTCGTGATGTCTTCATCGTTGTTACAACAGAAATCTTACCTCAAATATTTTGTTGTTGCTTTAAATTTTGTTGATGTGATATTTTGCTCCATGTGTATGTGTTTTTTTGGGATTATTGTTGTTGCTTTTAGTCATTATATCGTTTTTTAATATTTTTATTTTGTGTTTTCATACTTCTTTCCGCCTCCTCTCTCTCTCTCACGACTTATCCCTGTACATTGCTCTCTCTTTCTCTCCCTCTTCTTGTGTTACTGTCTCGCAATCTGGTGGAAATATGAAAATGTGGCAATATTTTTCGGAAAATCTAGTAAAGCGAACGCAGTCGTGCAGTCATTCTTGTATCTCGTTGGCATTTTTGTGGCATTTGTAGTTGCATCTGTATGTACATATGTATGTATGTATGTATATGTATGTATGTATATGTGTATATAAAGTGTATCTAAGACTCATAAAATATATATTCGTCAACGCTTTGTTGGCTCTGTCTGCGCCTGTCTTTATTGAATTTCAGGTTGTGCAGCTTTCTATCCAGAGGCGGCCCCACGTCAAGTCCAACTCGTTGACGATACACGATACACAAGACTGTCTGTCCGTCCATTCTGTCTGTCCGTCTGTCCGTCTGTTTGCTTGCCTTTCCTCCGTTTAGCTGGTTTACTCAACTTTAAGTTGTTGTTGTTGTGGTGTTGCTTCTTGTAAACGTGTTTCTCTTTTAGCATTTTTATCTTTTAAGTAGAAATTATGTTTTTAAATGGAATTTATATGGTTGCTTTCTTGGTTAATGTTGTTGTTATTGTTGTTGTTGTTGCTGCTTTATGCTTCTTGTTCTCGTTGTTGTTATTGTTATTGTAGTTTATGCGAAGTGTGGTAAAAATTCCACTTGAAAAACCTTTACAGAAGTCATTATAGAACAAAAGGAGTGAAAGAGAGAAATAAGAGAGGGAGATAGAGAGGGAAAAGGGAGTACGATAGCAATAAAATGGTAAAAAAATAACGATAAAGAAGAATTTACAAATCAATTAATATAGTTTACATGGTTTCGGATTTTGTGTCTGCTTCCCGTTGATAATAATTTTGCTTTCTTTCTGTGGACCTTTCTTAGGTTCCCTTTTTAGTGTTGTTAAAATTTAAATCATTTCAGGTTTTTAAATATGAGGTTTTAAGAGTAGGCACGCCTTGAGATATTTTATTTGAGAACCTAATATTTTTAGACTCAACTCCTTATATTTTATGATGTTAAGGATTCCTTCCTCTTTATATTTGATTGTATATTACAATAATTGTACTAATAATTTGTATTTAATATAATTTCAATCTGTGACCAAGTGAATTCTATTTCCGTCTTTTTTCTAATCTTCAATCCATCTGCAGAGATCGAAATTTATATTTTCCGACATTAGCACTCGTGTAGTTTTTTGTTATTAATTTTTATTAGTGTAGAATATCCAATATGGTTTCCTTAAACAACCGCCTTTTTTGGCCCTTCTCCCTCCCCGTTCCACTCTCCGTCTGACGGTCTTCTCATCATGCAATAAAAAACTTTGTGCATTTTTAATCGCATAAAATATTGCGCCATATTTAAGCATTTAAATTCACCGCCATGCTAACGAGTTAATCGCTTAATTAAAGCCAAAGATGTTGTGGCCGCGATAAGAGGAAACTCGCTCTGCTCATTAGAGTGAAACCCACCGGAGCAGAGCTGATGTGGCGCGGTTGACGCACCAGCGACGAAATGGACGGATGGTTGGCTGGATAAAATGGCGCATGTTTGAGTTTTTCATTTTGTTTGTTTCTGCTTTTTCAGTATGAATAACTAAATAAATTTTATCTCGAACAAACAGCTTCGTTAAGTTGAATTATTAAGTAATGAAGTAAGGAAAGAAGTGGGGTGGGGTTGGTGGGTGGGTTTCGTGTACTACAGGCACAGTACACGGCTCCACAATCTGCCGGCTGAACATGATGGAAATTATGATCAGTGAGAGGGTGCGGTGAAGGCTAAAATGGAGCTCTCCAAGCTAACGAACCGAACTCAGTCACGAAGGACGATTGAAGAACATTGTAGCACAAGAACACAAGAAAGAGAGAGCGAGAGAGCGAGAGAGAAGGGAGATATGTAGTGAGCAAAAATAAAATGTAACCGGTTCTCCAGCTGTCAGGATTGAGTCGGTTTCTTTAGCAATCTCTTAGAATTTATAATTTGTTTTAAAATTACTTTTAATGTTAAGAAATTTCAGCTCACGAAAAAACTGTACTGCATGTTTTTCCATGGAGTTTTCTTTATCTTTTCTTCAATACCTTTTCTACCGATTACTTTAAAAATAACTCGGAAACAATTTGCACTTCTCTAGGCTTTCGTAATGGAGTTCAAACATAGAAAAGCTTTAGAAGGATAACGAATAATTTATAAGAGTGAATTCAGCTGGCGTGGGTTTGGTTGTTTGGTGGGTGGTTTATTTAAAAGAGGGGCGGAGGTCTTGTTACTGAAAATGTGAGTGTTTGCTTTGTTTTGCATTGCTTTGTTTTCGTTTGCGTGTGTAAATATAAAGAAAACACAAATACACACAAAATAGCACACATACACACATAGATCCCAACGAAATACGTACGAATTCAGTATCTAACTTTATAATCTAGAGCCACAGCACGAAATCCGCACGAACTACAATAAAAATAAACTGGAAGAAAAAAATAAAATGGAAAACTTGTAAATTCATTCAACTGAGTTTTCCACAACCCAACATGGATCGATATTTTCAGAAGAACCGTACACACACACCAACACACATACATTTACATTAGCAGGGGAGTGGTTCACCCTGAGTTGTTTTTGGCGGCTTGATTCCATCGCAAAGAACGAATAGCTTTCAGCCACGCAAAGCTGGTGGTTGCGGAGTGGATCGGTGGGGGGTTGGTGGGGGTTGGTGGGGGTTGGTGGGGCGATATCGGTGTCGGCGTCGGGGGGACGGATGAGGTTGGAGTTGACGGTGGGGCAGAGTCCTCGGGTTAGGTTTTTCAGGACGGGTTTCCGCCGGAATCATGAACATGAAGGAAAGGAAAAGGATACAAAATGAAAGAAACAAACGGGACGTCGACTAGGGTAGAAGGAATGGACGGAGAGGGGGCAGGAGGGTGGGGTTGAGACACGAGTTGAAGCACGCTATTGGAATAAATGTTATTTCGAGTTCCTTCGTTTACTCGGTTATGTTCACAGAAAGGCAGACTGTGTGTTGACTGTATGTGTGTGTGTATTTATGTGAGTGTGTGTGTTTGTATCCATTTTGAATTATAACTATGTGCAAATTATGCTTATGTAACTGAAAAAACAACAACCAACGTAATAATAATAATAAATCACAGCACAAAAAGGATTTCCATCTTTTCTCCCTTGATTATCGCCCCCCTTGAATGCTCTTTTAGTTTCTTCTTCTTGCAGAGCAAAATATATTGCAAAAAAAACAAAAACGATGACGTATCGAAAATTTTCCACCCTTAAAAGGCCACATTTTTTAATGGTTTGCGAATTTGGTTGATTTTTGCATTTTGTGGGGTGGTTTGATTTCATGTTATCACATATAACAACAACAACAATGGTTCTGAATCTGCTGAATACTAATTTATGTATTTTTATGCAAATGTTTGTCTCTTTAAACATGGTTTCTGTATTCAAAATACGTCATAAATTAAGAAATAAGAAAGAAAGAAAGATTTCGTTGTTTAATTTGGAAATATTATGTTGCTGCTATTGTTGTTGTTGCTATCGTTGTTGTTGTTACTGTGATGATGCAATTTCCTCTATTTACTGTCTGTGGATTGAAATACGTTTTCAGATGATCGCTTTTCTTTCGACAGATTGACAGAAATTCGAGGAAATACTCTCTACTTTAATCAATTCAGATTCAGATTCAGAATGTTCAAAAAAATAAAATAGTTTTAGTTAATATTTAATATAGTTACTAGTGAATATAGTAGTTATAGATTTTGTTACTTTTTCTCATTGAAACATAGTCTTATTTTCTTTCCATTCCCAGTATTTAGTTTGTTTTTATATAATCCATCAACCTTCAACCTACAATCTTCTCTCTGCCTCTTGTGTGTCTCCTTCTCTCTCTTTAATTGTGTTGTTTTCACTTGAAAACAGAAACTAATGTTGAGCTGTCTATACACCAGATTATTTGTGTCAAGTATAAACCTATATTTCTGAAGCTTTGTTGCAATAAATCATTGCTACAAGCGAGACTAAGTTGAAAGTAGCAAACTTGAGTGCTTGTGTTGTGTAGTGATCTATCGTGTATCTGGGCATCCGTTGCAGAACTCGGTATGGAAATCCGCAAAGTGGTTCAAAGTCGTTGCCAGCACTCAACAGTCGAAAGTCGTAACAAAACATGGAGTTATAATAAGTAAAACGCTCTGCTAAAACGAGCCAGAAGTTGTACTAGCATTTTTATGGCCTCATATAGTAATGCGATGGTTGCTGGTGTTGGTAGAGTCTGGTGCTGGTAGTTTCTGAGTTTGAACTCGTTTATTATTTAGATTATACCAACAACAACAAGAAATCGTAAAAAAACCAAAAGCAAAAATAAAAAATCACTTTATCCACATACGAGTATAATGCGAAACCTCTTCAATCATCAAAATAGTAGTTAGTAGTAGAAAAAACTCCCCATGGCTCGGAGTTAATAAGCGAAAAGTAATGATTGTCAGATGCTTTATGACACTTGAGCAAAGCGCTTACATACACAAACAAAGACGCACGCACACACACATACACACACACCCCTGCGCCGAATACAGTAGCAACGTATTTATTTTAATGGCCCTAAAATGGTCCATTAAAATTAAATCTATTACTTTCACTGTCGGCCACAGAGCCGTAAGATTTTCAGCACCTACTATTTTTTGCTGCCTTTTTATGGTTTCTTTTTTTTGCTCTGCTCCTTTCTTTTTTTTTGTTGCCTTGCTGTGTTTTTATTTTATTTTGTTTTTTAATATTAACAAATATTTACGATTGTTGTGACTGGCACTCGATACAGGGTGATTCCAATGACCAGTTCGAGTTCGTGCGAATATTACTGAGATTAATAGCTTTAAAATTAACGGCAATTAATTATTTACGATGGCGAGAAAAGCCAAAGAATGCTGAATGGAAAGTGAAACACAAAAAGCGAAGATAGGAGAATCTTTAATGTGTAATAAATAACTGAAACAACAGAAAAAACCGTAGTAACATTTTTTAAGGGTCGTTTACATTTCTAAATTTGTATGTGAAAATACAAAAGATAATAAATAAAATATAGAAATAAAAGGCATGAATATAATATAATTGACAATAAAGTAAAAAAACAAATGAAATAAATGAAGTCACATCATTCAAAACATGATGGGTGTCGTTTTTCAATCTGCTTGTTTTCACTCAAGTATCGAATCCGAGCATCGTATCGAGTTGTCAATTATTGGATGACAGCTTGACCTTTGCTGGGTCTTCCTGGCATCATTAAACAAAAGCAACAATAGCAGCAACAACAACCACAACAACGTCTGTTGTTGCAAACGACCTTGACACATAAAAAATTTAATTTCAAAAAATATAAAAAAAGTGCACATAAAAATGCACAACCACAAGGAAATGTTAGTTGAAATATACAAAGAGTACAACAACAACAACAACAACAAGCAGCTGGCGATTGTAGCGAGTTCCTGAAGGTTGCTGTTAATATTTCTGTTGTTGTTGTTGTTGTTGTTGGTGCTGATGTTTTTGTTATTATTGTTGTTTCATGAAGTAATAAATAATTTTAAGTGTTCTTCCCGTTGTTGTTGTTGCTATTGTTGCTTTTGTTATTATTGTTGTTGAACTTGAAATAAATTTATTTCCACTGTCGTTGTTGTTGTTGTTGTTGTTGTTGTTGGTATGATGGCATTCATTGTTGTTGTTGTTGTTGTTGTTGCATTTAATGACGTTTTTGACTTTGCAATCATAAAACTCAACGGCGGCTTCACCTTAAAAAGTCACTCTTCGTGGTCGAGCCCCCGCACTCACCGCCCCCGCCCCCGCCCCACCACCGCGCTGCCAGGCACTCCGCAGCAAACGTTTTGGATTTCGTGGTCGTAATTTTTTACTAGTTCAGTGAAGATTACAGCCTAATATAAAAATTTTATTATAGATTTTTACTCACTCATTTCGTCACTCATTCATGCATTCATCAGAGTTGAATTTATTTGCTTCTGTTGTTGTTGTTGTTGGCGTTGTTGGCGATGTTCGCGATGTTGTTGTTGGCGATGTTGTTGTTGTTGTTGTTGCTATTGTTGCCGTTGCAAATGACTGACATACATCATTCAACGGCTTCACAGATACTCAAACTTAGAGCAACAAGAAAAACGACAACAAGCAGAAGTTCTTCAAGAAGAGGAATTACACTCTTCTTCTACTTCTACTTCTTTCTTTTTTGTTTTTGTTGTTGTTGTTGTTGTTGTACGGTATTTAGCAGATACACGCACTGCATGCTAATAAACTAAATTTTTATGATTTGTTTGGTTTTTCTTTGAGCGCCCTCACTTCTGTCCGCTCCTGCGCCCGCTCGCTGTTGTTTTTGTTTATTACTGTAGTATTATTATTATTATGATTGCTTTATTAGATGCTCCTTCTGCTGCCGACCCCGCCGCCCCCGACCTCGCCGCCGCCACTGCTCTCGCCGCACCGCTTCCTGGTCGTTAGCGTTGCTGTGTGAATGAATGCTCATCGTCGTATTAACAGCATTTGCATTTGTTTCTTAGCCCAGCCGGTGAAGTGTTAATTGTTTTATAAGCTGCTAAGGTGTTAACAATATGTTTATTGCTATCAAATGGCAACCATTTATTCCGTATATAATTTTACTTTATTAGTATTTTATTCCTCCTGAAAAGGAGCCGCAGAGGTACATAAAAAATGCGTGATTCCTTCTGTGGTTGTTGTTGGTCGCTTGTTATCCACTTGCTACCACTTTTGAATGGTTTATGAGTTATTACCTTGTTGTGTGTAGTTATTAAAATTTTAATGTCTTCGCTTTAGCTGTCTGTTATGCTTGTGTCAGCGATTATTTGGTGTTAAAACGTGGACAATTTAAATAAAACTAATTGTTTGTTTAAATATAAACGCTATTTAAACACACAAGAAGAGGAAGAAGGGGAAGGAGGCAAAGGAATCAAGGGGGCAAAGTAAAGAATCCGTATTTAAGAAGAGATAAACAATTATTTTTAATTATTACTATTATATTATAACAGAAACTAGAAATATTAAAAAATTATGAATCTAGTTTCCAGTCCAGTACTATAACGATCATTGAACTTTGAACTACTTAAGTACATAATGAATTAATTGTATCTGCTGCTGTTTTGATTACTTTGATTTTATTACAGTAATAAAACTAATATAAATTGAAGTTATAATTTATTATTTATATACAGTAATAAAAACATGATTTCTTAACTTTCAACGATCGTAATTTAAGCAAAACATTTTCCTGAATTATAAACTATAAACCAAAATAATAAGAAAATAAAGACAAACTATTAACTCTTAATATTAAATAATAAATTTCAAAACAGGTTGGAATTTCCTAAGATTAATATAATATATTAAACCTCAACATATAAAGAGTTTCATGAATAGATTTCAATTAATTTCTCCAGCTTCTAAAATTAAAATATTCGTGTATTTTTATATAAACTCGTACATCATACAATATATATTTTATACATACAATGTACATCATACAAACTGTATTTTAGACATCAACAATCTGTAGAAAATAATTCAGAAAATTTAAACTCTTTAAAAAATTTGAAGCTTTTTATTATTAAATAAACTTTCGGAGCGAAAAATCTGCGAATCTACGATTTAAAGACTGTACCTGGAAATCAACGGAAAGAAATCCTGCTTCTGTTAAGATACTCGTACTTGTTTAAGTTGACTTCTTAGCGTATTTCGTGAGTTGGTTCCCTTTTAGTACATAGTATAGTACAGTATATAGTAGTGAATATTTACACATAACTAATTTCAAATGCGTAGTACATACATATGTACGATATCTACGTATATACGTATATATAGTGATGTATGGTTGTTGTTTCTGTTGGTCGGTTTTTGTTGTTGCAGCCAGAAGTAACAAGTTAACGAAGTAACAAACCTGAAACATTAGCCAAGTTCTTGCTTATGAACGAACGCAAGTCGCAGTCACAACTTCAGAGACAAATGAAATTCAGATGAATACGAAGATTTCTAGAAAAACAAAATTACACACAACAACAAAAATAGCAGCAACAGCAGCAGCAACAACAACAGCAACAACGTAAAATAAGAACAACCTCACTGTGGACGGACAGACGATGGAGAAGCGGGTTGGGAGGAAGGAAAGAAGGAAAGTCAACGATGTCGAAGCATCATCATCATCATCATCATCATCATCATCAGCAGCAGCAACATCAGAAGCAGCATGTTGATGTACAACACAACAACAACAACAACAACGAACTGAACAACTGAAGAACGAGTAGGATTCGTTGAATAAATGAAATGA
This sequence comes from Myopa testacea, assembly GCA_949629155.1. Classification (NCBI taxonomy): domain Eukaryota; kingdom Metazoa; phylum Arthropoda; class Insecta; order Diptera; family Conopidae; genus Myopa; species Myopa testacea. The sequence goes on along the minus strand of OX451345.1, from coordinate 41,162,204 downwards.
AATGAATTCTGGGCATGTACGGGTCTCTGTATCTCCATCTACTGAATGTATGTCTGTCTGTCTACTAGAGGTACAGAGGTAGCCATGGCGAGTTGTATCTGTTGTTGGCATCGTCTTCGGTTTTCCATTTTGTTTTTCCTTTTTCCCCCCTTCCTCTTCTTTTTATTTTGTTAGTGTTTCTTCTTCGTCTTTGCGTTTCTTTTTTTAGTTGTTGTTGTTTAGATGACGTTGTTACTCGTATTTCGTTGTTTGGTTCCAGGCGACTTTTTGAATTTTTCTTTGTTGTTGTGTTTTGAGTTTGGTTTGGTTTCTTTTAATGAACACGTTTTCCTCTTTTCAATAAAGCAGAACTTGTTTCGTCCGACCTGCAGACAGTTTTGCGGGAACAAGTGACGGTGTTTTCTCCCCAGTTTTAATGGATGCGATGGTGTGGATTCATTCCGAGCATCTGCTATCGATTTAAAGACATTTAAAAACATTTTGGACTTTAAAAGCATCACTGAACAGCAGAAACTAGCAACCAGAAAACAGCAACAGAAAAGAGTTGTCTCGAAATTGTTAAGAGTGGTCTTTTCGGTTGTTTGGCCAACAACACGTTTGTTGTTGTGAATCAAAGGGGGGGGGGGGGGAGAGGGGCTCAGTTAAGACGCACGAGATACACTGTACCATCGGAGATACACTCTGTTTTTTCTTTACCAGGAATTTCATGCCTCACACAAGATTCATGAAATTGTCTAGAATTCCATTTCAGTTTCTTCAATACTCTTTTGGGGTTTATTTTTTAGGAATTTTTGGAAATTTGTTTTTATTTTTAATCATCGTATTTTTTCTTTCCTCTTCTCCTCCCTTCACATGGTTTTCGATTCTATTTGAACTCGCATCTCTTGATTTTTTTTGGTTTTTTTATATTTCTTAAAATTTCACAGAAATTTTTTTTTTCTTCAATTATTACGTGGAAAAGGATGACTCTGTCATTATTTCGAGTACAGAATTCTAAGGAACACGTAGTAATTAGGCGCCATTCTCGAAGGACATAATTGAAGATTTCAAGTTCCGGTAACTCAATTAATTCCTCTTCTTCCATGAAACGTTAGTAACTAAGATAGACATACACTTGTCTATAAGAAAAAGGATTATAGATGCAGAAATGCATTCTTTTCGTCTGAGGTCTTTACTTTAGTACCTTTATTACAGTCTTTTAGTTTGGGGTTAGTCTTATTTTTTATTTCTCTATCTTCTGTAGTCTATATTCTACATATTCTAGTTTTGGTTGTACTTTAGTCTGTCTTTTGGTCTGCTTTTTGTCTGTTTTTAGGTTGTATTCTAATCATTTTTTGGTCTCGTTTTTCCTGTATTTAGTTTGTTTGTTAGTCTGTTTTTAGTTTGTTTTTAGCATGTCTTTAGTCTGTTTTTTAGTACCTTTCATGTCTTTAACTTTTTTTTGTAATCTTTTTTGTCAATTTTTTGGTTTGTTCCTTGGTTTGGTTTTTTTCTGTTTGTCTTCGGTACGCTTTTCGTCTGTTTTTAGTTTGTTTTTAATCTGTTTTTTAGTCTGTTCCAAAATCTGTCACGTTTCATTACTTCATTCAACTGAATTGATTAATATTGGAATAAACTCTTTTAATAAAACTGATACAACTGATGCATATTATTGTAATAGATTTTAAATTTTATAAACCTTAAAAATTATAACAACTTAGAAGGTAACGAAATTCGTTTTTTTAAATAATAATAAATAAAATCACGAAAAAATCACTCCCATGTTAAAGATGAATATATTCAGTTTTCTATGTCTTGAGACGACATCTTAAATGCATGTAAATACGTATGCTGTATAATTACATAGTTTGTGTGTATAAATAGAATATATTGCACAATAAATCATCCTCGTCGCAGACGTCGTTGTTGTTCTTTTTTTGTTCCTGTTGCTTGCATTTTAATGCAGTCACAACGTGGAAGCGAGTGTGAAAAAGACAACAACAACAACAACAACCAGACGAAAAACCATCCCAAGTCATATAAAAATAGTGTGTTATTTTAAATACGTTCCCAGCTCCTGTTTGCTGAGCTCAGCGCCATGCTAGCAGATCGTCGCGATGCCGCTTCCTCTGGCAGGCGTGCGTTCGGGAGGAGCGAGAAATGCGTGCATATTTATGACTCTTCGTCCTTTAAGACTAAGAAATCTCTTCCTTCCGTGTGTATAGCATGAAACCAGCAACAAATTCAATACATACAAACATGAGTCTATCTTCGAATACACGACTCTATGGCGAACCTTCCTGATCAGCCTACAAACCTTCTGTATGCCTGGTATTTGGTTTGCATGGAATCGGTTTCGGTTGACGAGAGCCATGAGAGGGTTACCTCAACCGATTTCACGCCAAAGTCAAAGGTCATTCGAGTAATCGTTGTATACTATCCTATAATATGCATACATGTAGACATTCTCTTGTTGTTGTTGCTATATTTTGGTAGATTTCTTAGAGGACTGTCTCGAGAAAGAATGAGGAAGTACTGAGGCTGTATACAGTAGTCTATATTTGAATTTCCCGGGCATATTCGAGCATCTTCAGAGCGTAAGCGAGCGAAACTTGTTTGTCATGCATGCAGACGACTTGTGAAAATGAATTTAAGGCTCTTAGACGCTGATGAGGTGTCAAATGTATGCTAACAACGGATGTAGAGCCATAAAAGTCGCCGAACATGACTTCCTTGCACTTCACTTCGTACTGCTGTCGCTTCCGCTCTGCTGAATGACTCAAGAGTTCGTCTCTTTCTTTCTTTCTTTCGTTCTTGTTCTTGTTTTCTGATTGAACCCTTTTGAAGTTCGTATTATACACGAATTTGCGATCTCCAGCTTCCATCTTTCATCTACTCGCTCCCTTTGAGAATATTTTTTCAATTACTAGAGAAGATGTTTGTTTTGGTGTCTGTATAAATGAACCCTTAAGTTTTGTTGGGAATCTGAACCTTCTTTTGTACTTTCTTCTGTTCGAAGAAACTTCGACTGATGGAAGCCAAGTGATTTGATTTGTCAAACGGGTTGATAGAGTGTCTGAATAGTATTCTCAGGATCAGCATCAACATCGACTTAACCATCATCAGCAGCAACCCGTGAAATTGTTTGAAGCAATTGAAATAATTTTTATAGCTTCTGGCTTTTGTTGTCCTTCTAAAGTCGAAAGTCGTATTTCATTTTCCGTGTTTTTTTCTATTTTGTCATCGTTCTTGTACATGAACAACCGTTTATTTGCTACATCCGAAGAAAACACGCTTTTCTGATATCATTTTGAATTAAGAGCAGTTAATCTAGTAAAGAATGCGATATGAATGACATTAATTTGTTATTTAGTTTTATTTATTGTGCTATTGTGTTTATAGAACCAGTTAAAGTATTTTGCTGTGTTTATTTTACCAGAATTAAGAGAGGGAAACGTCCCCCCTCCCCTTTTATTAACGAATGTTTTATTCCACAAAGTTAATAAGTGAAACTTTTTTTATTTTCTGTATAAATTAAACATTTTTTATAATAATATTCTAAATATTATGTGTGACATTATTTTTATATAATCAAAATATATATACCATATACATAGACCCCATATACACATAAATGATGTCTGTAAAGACTCTAAACTTGGTGAATAAATAAAAATGCGATCAATAATCATTGAAGCAAGCGAGTGTGTACGTGTGAGATAAAACACAGCCACACACACACACACATACACACTCACAGGGACGCACACACAACCGCACTCACGCCGCTCCAACCACCCAAAGTCAAGCACTTGACTACAAACCTCGACGATAGATGGAGCTACTCGCCATGAAATCAGCGCGAAACAAAGTAAAAATCGGCTTTGTCACGAGAGTCAGCGTGTGTGTGTGTGTGTGGGGCGCATGCGTGGGCACGTCATTGGAGTGTATCGCTATAAGAGGTGTGTGTGTGTGTGTGTGTGTGTGTCAGAGCGTACATATTCACACACGGTGAACAAGCATCAAGTATTAGACGCTGATTCACGGAGAAGCAGCGTTCAATTTTAATTCCAAGAGAGTTTTGGATTTAAGTGATATTATATCCAAAAATGCGCCCAAAATAAAATGACTTTTATTATAAGTACAAAAACTGAGTTTTAATTTAATTCTTTTTTGAGGAAACTTGAATTTAAAGAAGCATTCCAATTTTTATAAAATGTTTCACCTGTTTTCCTTTTCATTTATTTTAAATAATTTTTGAATAACTCTCATGCCCTCTCATGCCCTCTCTATCACCCTCTTTCTGGCTTCTTTTCTTGCTCTCTCCAAGAAAACTCAAAATATTTCTTTATTAAACAACTGCACCGAACACGCTCTCTTCTGGCTCAGAGCGCCTTCTGTGGTATCCAACATGATTTCCACACACAACACGCACACCAGTAAAACGTATCCGTATACTGCGTGTAGGTATATCGTCCGTGAGACGTACCTAAGAGACGCCAAAGCGAACCACCGATTTAACAAAAGAGCACGCAAAAGTATCGTGAAATAAGAGAGAAAACATGCAGCACAAAAACAAAAGCAGCACAAAAAAGAGTGGAGCTCATGCTGTTTCAGGCGCGCACTCGGCACGTATGCAGCCAAAAGCACAGCAACAACAATAGGAACAACAATAGGAGCAACAACAACAACAACAATAGAGCACAACAACAACAACATCAGCCACAAGCGCACATGGAGCGCACTCAAACAATACAACACAACACACGGAGTGCAGTGCAGTGCGTAGGCCAGAAAGCAACAACAACAAACGTTGCCACCACCGCGTTTGGAGAGCGCAGCAGCTAAGTTTTTCTCCCCGCTTCGCTCTTTGTTCAGATTGTGATTTCACTGACTCTCCAACAAGCCAGTCAGTATTCTAGCAGAGCGCAGAAGTGTGGCGGCCGACCCACCACTCAAACGCACTCACACACAGAAACGCATGCACACACACACGCTCACGCAGGGCCATAGACACGGACATGGATACACGGAGTCGACTTGGGAGAACCGCGTGCATACTAAACGACGAGTTGCTTGAGTGCCTGCCTTCGCTTTCCTTCGACGTGCTGCGACGACGTCCCTCCTCGCGCCGTCCGTCGCTCCGACTGCTCGCTCGTCGAATGTTTGTGCACAACAGGCTACGATTGTGTGTGACAAAAGGCCAGACGTCTCTGTTTTCAGTGTAAATTTGTACTTCACGGCGTACGGTACACGGTACATCGCCCGATACGCGTTCCGTTTCGAAGCCCAGCGAAGAAGAGGCCAACTCAAGACCGAAGAAGAAGAAGAAGCAGCAGCAGCAGCACAAAAGACTTGGCAGAAATTCTTGACATCGTCGTGCTCGCTGTGCTTTCATTGCTTGCAGTTCTTATAAGAATTTCGAAACGAACAGAACTGGAAAAGAAATGCAATAAAAAATAAAATAAAAAAAGGCGAAAGCAACAGAAATACAAAAAACAATGAAAATGTAATAATCTTGTAAAAATTTTAATAAATCAATGAAGAAAACTGAAATCAAATCAACCAGAAAGAGCGATTCTATCGTCTATCAAATGACGATAATCTGCAGAATCATCAGTGCAATAAATAAGGCCCAAAATTGTTGAACAGTTTCTAAACATAAGAATGAGTTAATTAAAGTTGCAGAAAAGCAACATTAAACAGCTTTCATTAGAACAACAACATTCAGTGAAATACTCAGAAATACAACAACATTCATCACGTTCTTCACGTTCAACTCCAGAAACGAGGCAAAAACAACAAAAAAGCAAAACATACTCATGTGAAGTTATGAAGTAAAAAAATATTAAGGAAAAAGCAATCAAAAGAAGAAACAATTAAGGAAAAGAACAATTAAAACAAAAACAATTAAAAAACTACAATCTAAAAACTGAATTGTGAAAAAAACACACAAAAATAGAATTGAAAATTTTATAAAAACAAAAACTGAACTAAAAATCACAAGAAAATCATTTAAATTATAAACATCGAAGAGAATAAAATTAGAATTACAATAAATAATAACAAACAGTAACAATAATAATTCGAATATTATTGAAAACTATAATAATGACATGTGGATAGATTTAATGTCATTAAAAAAATAAAACAATAGCAACAAAAACAACAACAACATGTGAATTGATTAACTAAGCAACCTGCTTTTTTACTTCAAATTTCATGCTTCGTTCAGCTTCAAGAATAAAAACAACAACAACAACAACAACGAATTCGTTGCGCTTTCAACGTTATAAACAACAACAACAACAACCAGCAACCAGCAAAATAACCGCAACGACGTCAAACTCAACACACCGACAACAACAACAACAACAACAACAACAGTATTTTCTCTCATTTCGGGAATCTACAATAATTCACTGGATTATAAAATTTCTTCTAAAACCGGCATTTTTTTGTATTCAACATAATCTCTGCAATAAAAAAGAAAAAACGAAACAAAAACAAAACACAACACAACAAAAAATAATCACTAATTAATATGTACGTAAAAAACATAAAAATTTAATTATTTGTTTTGATCGTAAAAATCGAAATTTATTACCAACACTCGAACTTGGAATACCGCGTTTAATAACCGAACAACAACAACAACAACAACAACCATCACGACGATCACCATTCATAAACTATAAAATGACGTAAAATTGTTATGATTGATGTTAACAGATTTTTGCAATTTATAAAAACGAAAAACCAAAAAACGGTATATTAAATAAAATATAAAAAAAAACAAGAAAAAACTGTAAACCTTCAAAATAAAAACAACAACAACAACAACAACAATAAATCCTAACCCGCCTACGAACACCCTGCGTCTTGTTTCGTTTGCGTTCGTGTGTGTGTGTGTGCGTGTGGGTGCTTCGATGTGTCTGTGGTGCTCATCACATCATCTGGTTTGCTGACTGGCACCGGATCCGCACAATTGATTGACTTGCGTCCGATTTTCCGATTATATGCTTAAATAAAAACAAAAACAAAAACAAAAACACAACGAGACGAAAAGCAACCGCAAACCTTTTGAACTCCACAAAAAACTCTTCTCTTGATTCACTGGGCGACGCGCTCTCTTCACCGGTGTGTGTGTGTGTTTTGCTCTCTCGAATCGCTCGCTTTCGCTCTTCGAACTGCCAAAAAACTCACATTTTTGCACGCTCTCTTCGTCTCTTCCTCTCTGCGACGAACAATCGCTCGCAGGAAAAACATTCTTCATCGCTCTCTGCTCTACTCTGGATTTTTGGTCTCGTCGGCGTGCGGTTAGTAAAAATATTCTGCCGACCGTTTTTGTAACGCGTTCAAAATAACCGTAATTATTCCACCCCTTCCCCACACCCCAACCATCCCGCTGGCGTGCGCTCTCTACGACCCCCACGATGTCTCGGCAGTCGGGTCGCACGCCGCTGCCGGGGCTTGGTGGGGGCCACATCATCACGTTCCGCATCCGCATCCGCAACATCCGCATCCTTCCGCCACAACCGTTGCTGCTATCAATCAAACGCACAACCTGCAACATCATCAGCATCACCACCATCACCATCTGCAGCAGCAGCAGCAGCAACAACAACAGCAGCAGCAGCAACACCAACAACACCTTCATCAACAACAACAACAACAACAACAACAGCATCTGCTGCACCAACATCAGCAACAACAACAACAACAACACCTGCTTCATACCACTGCAACAGCCGCGGCGGCGTCTGCAACAACACAACAAACATCAGCAACGGGGTCTGTTCTGCAACAACAACAACAACAACAAACAACACCCACCACACATTCCACACCCACGCATGCGGTCATGTATGAAGATCCCCCGCCAGTGCCAATCGTACCCCTGCAGCAGCAACAACAGTTATCAGCAACAACACCAGTTGGCGGTCTCAGTCCCTCACAGACACCTACTGGCATCCCTTCATCCCAGCAGTCACAGCAGCAGCAACATCATCTCACTTCGCCTCACCATCAGCAGCAGCAACAGCAACAACAACAGTCGAGCAGTTCTGTGGCCACTGGAGCATCTGCCAGTATACAACAACAACAACAACAGCAACAAAACACAGCAGTGGCATCCGGCCAGTCACAGATCGTAGCGCCGACAACCGCCAGCGTGTCCCCATCCAGCGTCAGTTCCCAGCCACCAGGTGAGTGCATCAACAAGCTTGGTCCTTGTTTCGCCCTGAAATGACGATGAAACGACACAAGTTTTGAGCAAAACAACCAACCAAAGAAACAACCAATCAAACAACCAATCAAACAACCATTCAATTTAAAAAATATTTATCAGAAACAACTGTATAAACGTTAAATTATATAAGTTATAAGAGTATAATATAAATCGGATAGAAGAGTTCATCTCAAGGTTTTCCTCAAGTATGCTTTATTAATGTCACTATCATGTTCATTATCATAATTATTATTACCCTCATATCAGTCCTTAAAGTTTATTTCAAAATCGTTTTGTCTGATGATTTCTTTGGTCTTTTATTATTTTCTACATATTTATTTCTCTCTCTCTATCTATTTCTCTGCCTCTCATTCTCTAATGGAGTATGTGATGTATAATCTATAATGTGATGTGAATGGTTTCTGATCGCTGATTTCTGTTGTAGATTTCGTATGAAATAAATTTTCTTCTAGCAGTGAAAAGGTTTTTATTCTTGCTGTTGTAAAGTGTAAGCAGTTGTAAAGGACCTCAAGGGACAGTACTTTTGACTGAGAGCTCTGACTTCGAAGTGAATGTTGGGCCTGCTCAACTCACCTGTTAAACTCAGGTTCAAATCCTAGCTGAGGGTTGTACGTACTTAAATATCGGGTCATCTGCTGCGATATGGAGTTCCAAAGCAACTAGATTATGTAACCCCCATTCTTATCTCGTTTAATATAATATAATCCGGAACTAATGTCCTGAAATTAATGAATGAAATCAAAGTTAATACCAGAGAAAGTAAAAGGATCATTGCGCTATATTGACTATACAGGATGTTATCAGTAGATAAGGAGCTTTTTAAGTAGGAAGTCAAACATATTAAACATTACAGAAACACCGACCTGCCCAAAAAATATCTTCAATAACTGTCATATCTCAATCATTCTTTAAGTGTACGTACCACATCCGAAGTCATACATCAGAAAAGGACATGCTATGCGTTTCCTAGTTTACACTTGTAATTATGTGCACTTTATGATACATAAATGCATTTGAAACTGGTTGTTGTGGTGAAAGGTCGTAAACGGTGACCAGTGATGCGCTAAGCTGACCCCGGAGATTACGTAAGAGCTGCGTAGTCGCTGCGATTGACAGCTGTCATAAATCACAACTATAAATGGCTTTCGTCATATCGAATCTTTGACATTTAGCTATTATAAATAAATACTTTCTCAATAAAAAACACCTTGTATTGTATAATAAATCACTGGAGTAAATTTGAAGTCATTTTTAAGCTCTTCATTTACTGTTCATATAATCGAATATGCATACTGCATAATATACTCGTATATTAGTTACTAGTATTTATTATAAGTGAACAGCTTTTAACAGCACTCTGATGAATTTATGGCGTTTGTCTTCTTCCAGACATGTCTCTATCATTAGCGCCCCTGCACATACCCGCGATCAGGCCCGGCTTCGAGACAGACGCCACAGCGGCCGTGAAGCGACACCCCCATCCGTGGGCCTACGACGGAGACGGCTTCAGTTCGGCGCAGTACCACCACGCGTCCCAATACTATCTGGACAGAGATCGCAAGCCCGTGTTCTACGGTTATCCCGAAACACAATTTCAGGTGAGTGAGCGAAGAGTAAATTAAATAAAATATACTGAACAATGAAGAGATAAGATACATATACATATATATATAAATACATATGTATATATTAATCATGTATAAATGCTAATCGCTTTTTACCCACTCTCTCCGTTGCAGCCATATTGGAACTACCGTGAACAGCCCACGTCGGCTGCTGCAGCGGCTTACATGAGCGCCAGCGATGAGCAGCGTCACGCGTCCGTCACAGCAGCGGCTGCAGCGCGCCAGTCGGTGGAGGGCGCCTCGCAGTCCAGTTACGAAACACCAACGTACTCATCGCCGGGCGGTCTGAGAGCGTATCCCAGCGAGGCGTACACGAGCACAGGTGAGAGCAAAAAAGCACTACAATAAATCACCGCAAGGAAAACGAACTAAACTGTTGTTGTTGTTGTTGTTTGTGTTACTTACGTTGTTGTTGTTGTTGTTTGTGTTATTTGTGTTGTTGTTATTGTAATAAGCAGGAACATGTTGCAGCTGATCATGTGGAAAAATGATGCTATGAAAGTTGATTGAGTTGAGGTACGCCTTGAGTGCAATTTAGCGATCGGCGTGCTTGAGGTTAATTAGTAACGTAATAATATATCGTATGTACGATATGTATACAGCTTTTTATTGGACTCGCTAGCTTCGAATAGAAGAAGAGCTCTCAAGAAAGAAGGAGGAGGAGGAGGAGCGGGAGAATGGGTGTCCCTCTTTGCACTGAAGACCATTCATTTTTCTCTTAGTTTTCAGTTAGATTTTGAAACTGAGATCCTTTCGGATTCATTAAATTCGATAGCAGACAATCTCAAACATTGTTCTCTAAAAACCCAAATGATGATCATCGCCGGTGATCGACGTTTATACTCTCTGTTTGCTTTCTTCTCGCTCATTCCTCATCCTTTATCTGTGAACGCTGTCCGCTAAATGTTAAATAAATAAAAACTCACTTCATGGATGATAAATAGCTTTATTAACTGTTTTATTAACAGCTCAATTAACAGCTCAATTAAGGGTTTTGACTTATAAGACTCCAAAAGAAGTGATTCCGAAAAAAAAACAAAAAAAAGTGTCAGGTGTGAAAATTCTTCAGCTTCAAAGCGTGCTTCAAGCAACGCAACGGATTCCAAGTGAAGTCAAGCGAACTGAAGTGAAGCACTGTTTTTTTTTTTGCTAGTTCCGAGTTAATCAAGTGTTAGTTTTTCAATCTTATCCCAAAGTATGTAGAGATAACTTTTTTTTGTCTTTTTAGCCCAGGCCAAGGGTTATGAAAGTGATTTATTCATGTAATTAGTTGCAATAAAAATGCCGCATATCAACAATTGTATGTGGTTAATTATAGATCACATAAAAATGGCTGTAAAATGCATTTTATTAGTCGAATGATTTATTATATTGTAGGTTTTAATTAAATGCAAGCGTGCAGCACGAACAAACGTTTAAGATTATTTAATTGGCTCAGCAGGCGATTAAATGGATTTGTAATTAAATTAATAAACCGAAAAAAACAACAAAACAAAAGTAAAATAAAACAAGAACAAACGAAAAACAACAAAAACAAAATCAAATTATTATCAAAATAGACTTAAATTGAATTAAGATTGTTATAGATTCAAGAAGAATGAAAGGAAAAGAATCCAGTTTTTAGGAAAAAATCTTAAACCGTATTTTAAGATCTCAATATTCTTTAAATAAATATAATATATACAATAATTTTGCTTATGAACATAGATACACATATGTACTATGAATGGATATATTTCTCTATATATATAGTTTTTGAATGCATTTTTTATAATAATTTTTCGCCTCTTCAGGTGCTGCCGGTGGGCTGTCGGTGGGCGCCGTTGGGCCCTGCACCCCAACGAATGCGCTGCACGAATGGACCGGTCAGGTGTCGGTGCGAAAAAAGCGCAAACCCTACTCGAAGTTCCAAACCCTGGAACTGGAGAAGGAGTTCCTCTTCAACGCGTACGTCTCCAAGCAGAAACGCTGGGAGCTCGCCAGAAACTTGCAGCTGACTGAGCGCCAGGTTGGTTGTTTGTGTGTTTTTTGCTCGCCATTCCAGTGTCTTCAACTTTCTTTCCTTTTCTCTTTCTTCCGATGGTGTTTGCTCTGTTGTTTGTGTTGGCGATCTGTGTCGATGGCAGGTCAAGATTTGGTTCCAAAATCGACGCATGAAAAACAAGAAGAACTCACAGCGTCAGGCCAACCAGCAGAACAACAACAACAACAGCTCCAACAGCAATCACAATCATGGACACAGCGCGGCACCTCAGCAGCACCACAATCCGCACCACTTGAATTTGGGGCTCGGCATGAGCCACCACACGACGAAGATGCACCAGTGACCTTTGGACAACAGCAGCGCCGCCAGCGCCATGGGCTTTGCAACGTACTAACATTTACCTAATATTAAGACAGAAGAGCAGTAAAACGAGAGGAGGGCAGGAAGGGAAACATTGAAAGAACAACCACAACGATGAGAATAACAGCAACAAAACACTTCTAATGACAACAGAACAGATAAAGAAATGCTTATGAAACAACCATAAGAACAACAACAACAAGCATACATACGTAAATACTTCCATACACACGAGTATCTCTCATGTTCTACATTATTTTGCCTTTATTTTTTGTATTTCCAATTAAAAGCTATCGGCAATGTTCGATATCGAGATAGAAGCATCGAAATTGATTTTCGGATGATTAAAATTGTCTCTCAAAAGAATATGTATGTATATCTATAGTATACCTCTATTCTATCTATCGATAATAATTAATCATTTTAATAGAAAAATTCGAACCAAAAATTTGTTAAGAAACAATTACAGTTAAATTAAATCTCAGTAAATCAATAAAACTCGAAATTGCTTTTGATATTTTCATTAAGTTTAAAAATTCAAAACTATCTTAATTATGTGTTCAATAGTTAAAAATGGATTTGTTTTAACTTCGATTTTTTGTGAAAGATGACGATGAATGATGATTGTTTTAATATGAATTTTGATGTTTTCTCAAAATTAAAGAAAAGTCTATCTGATATAAAATACGTTACTTTAAAAAATAACAGTTAGGAGATGCTACACATGTTTTATGAGATTTAAATTTAATTTAGTCTAATTTTTAAATGATTTTTCTATTGTTTCATGCACAAAGAATAAACTCGTACTTGTATTATTATTAAAAATACACAGAATTGTCATATGTTCCAAAAACTGATCGGTAATTAATTAGTTGCTCATTACTTAACACTTTTTAAAGATTATTGAATTCGGGAACATCGTGTTTACAGAGACTCATCATCATCATCATTATCAATCATGGTTAAGATCGAAAGGGTTAAAGATATCGACGATCAATATAGCTTAAATGGGAAATACATGAATAACTTAAACTTCATATAAACACAGACACACACAGAGACACTCACACTCACTCACACTCATTTACAATCACATTTACACTCACTAAAATCGTATAAAGAAAGAGACAGCTATTTTATTTCAACTAAATTCGTGCTTAAGCATAACTAGGAATTTAATCTCAAGTACGTCCAAAGTTCTAATGTTCAGTTATTTCTAGAAGAAGCAAAAACTGTGTAGAAAATAAAAGAAATGTTAGCAAAAGAATGATGTTGAAATGTGAACAGAAATCAAAATGTGAACAGAAATCAAAATGTTAACAGAATTCAAATGTTACTGCAATGCAAATCGAAATAACGACATAAAATCAACTGCAAAAGAGAAAACGTAAGCAAAGCAAATCACAAGATTTGTATGGTTTAGAAAAAGGCAAAAAATCGTCAAACTCTAAAGCAAAATGGACAAAAAATGGCGCTGCTGCTGGCAAAGAATAGAATATAAATGAATGATGATAATTCATAATATTGAATACTGATATTGAACTTAATATTAAATAAAGGTTAAAGAAACACACAATTTTAATTAAATCGTAAAACTAAAATAAGTATAACAATTTAACGTATAAACTAAAAACGATACAAACATACATAATATTATTCATAAATAAATAAAAGAAAAGAAAGAAAAAAAATAGTTTTAAAAACTTTCTCAACCTTCTCATAACTTAAATGAAAACTGTAGATTTGCTACAAAAGAAAAACAAAAACAAGAACAAAAAGAACAACAAAAAATATGTAAGAAGTTTATTAAAAGCTTACTCTTAAATAATTGAATACAGCTAATAAAATAGTAGAGAAAAAAAATGATTATTACGATTATCGAAGCTGCGTTGATCCAAGAGTTTAATAATGATTAAGAACAGATATCTTTTGAAATTGAAAATGAAGAACAAAAGCAACAGAAACAGTGAAATTTATACAGCTAAATGTAAAGAAGCTTAATAAGTGTTTCATTTAACGTTCGAGTAATTATAATTATAGCACTTAAATTATATTAAACCATTAATTGAATGACTAACTTAATAATTAACTAAAAGTAGTGGTATTTGTAATTCTGTGTTTGTGTACTTTTAAGTATCTAGCCTAGCTTAAGTTCCTGTATATAAAATAAGTAAAAGAAAGTAAATTAATAATAAATAAATTAAAGATAACAGTAAGAATAACAAATAAAATATCACAGTCGACATCAGTAAAAATATTGTAAAAAAACACAAAAATTCGATGTCGATGTCGCTGTCGATGTCGCTTTTACTTAAAAACCTTTAGTTGCGTGTTTAAGTACATGATATGTATTATTTTAGAGAATTTCAAATGCAATTTAAAGTGTAACGATTAAGTATTTAATTACAAATTAGTGTCGATGTCTATGAGTAAAAGCAAAGAGTAAAAAAGCAAAAACAAACCATTGCATGTGTAAACTGATTGCTTCAAATAAACGATGAGCGAATTACTTAAACTAATTACTTTAACTTGTTGTGTAGAGTGTTTCAATTCACCGAAGGCTTGGAAATCGATACGCATTGCAATAGAAAAATAAAATCTTAAATAGCCTAAGTAAATCAAAGCTAAATAAGAATGCTAAATAAAGTTACAAGTAAAATAGTATCCTCAAAAATTATACATTTTCAACGATAAACGGAAAGCTTCTTGAAACTATGGAAAGCTTCAATATGCATAAATTACTAGGTTTAAATGTTTTTGGTTGTAGTTGTAATTATTATTTGTTTGTTAATGTTTCATCTGACTCTACTGATTTACTTTCATTTATATATGTACATATACTATATGAAAAAATTGACAAAAGAAATGAAAAAATAAAATAAAGATATAATAATTTAAATATTGTATTTTTTGTATTATTTCAATGATTATAAATATTATTAATATTCTTAGTTTTATGATTATTAATATTATTATCAATGTTATTAGTATTATCATTAACATTATTATTTTTTTTAATATTATTATTATTAGTAAATTTGTTGCTATTATTATTATTCTTATTTTTATTATTACTTTTTATTATTTATTTCTATTATTATTTTGTTTTATTATTATTATATTATTATAATAAGTTTTAATATTATTATTACTATTTTTATTTTTATTATTATTCTTAAAATTATTATTAAATATAATTTTTGTTTACGTTTTAATCAATTGTAGCTACAAATTTTGATGTTATGTTTAATGTTACAAAATATTCACATGTTCTCATGAATTCATTATTAAGGAATTATATACACTTTTTTCACAAGTAATTAGTTATTATTTAATTAATTACTGTTGGGAAATTTTGTTTAAATTTTAAAATATAAATGCAATAAATTCCATTCATGTTCATTAAATTCCCACATTAAAGCTAAACTATAACTAATATAGATGCTAGAAAAATGGAACATTACAGTATATGCTACATAAACATACACATACAATGCATATACATGAACATACATACATAATATATACATATACATATATACACTACATAGATATGTATGTACATTATGTAGGTACTAAATTACTCTGCTAGTTAATAATTCCTACAGAAACCAACAGATCTAAAAGTGAATAAAATCAAATTGAAAATGAAAATATTTGAAACGTGGTATGCTTAATATTTCGGAATTCATCTCGAAGGGTATCGAATCTTTTGTTTTATTTCTCTAAATAGGGTAAGTAGAACAAATCATATATAATTATAAATTTTTTATAATTTTATATTATAATGTGAGTTATAAATGGAAGATTCGAATAATTGTAGTTTTGTAATTTACATTTATTGTAATTATTTTATAATTATTTCAAAAATTTAAATTGATTTTTAATTACCATTATCATTATTATCATTATTATTATCAGTTTATTATTATGGAATTTTTTTATTAATTCTAATTCAATCAAATTTGAGAAATTATTTTAGTAAAATACATTTTCAAACCCTTCTCGTTGATAATGTAATTTCTAATAATATACAATATCAGGGAAAATTGCAGAAATTTATTGAATTGAATATGTACTCGTATATACGATATTCGAAGAATTCGACGATATGGACTATAATTAAAACTTACGATAAGTCGAATATAAGTGACTTTTATATAAATACACATTACATTATGTACATTATTTACATATACCAGGTATGTGAATATGGAATTTGTCCATACGTGGCACTGGCTGTTAATGTACCGTCAAAGCACAGTATTGACGTCATTTTCTTGTTTTGACATCTTATAAAGGTTTTCAGCTCACAACTGTACAAATTTCATTCAGCTCCATGGCATGACTGCCCATGCCTTGTTTTTGGTGGGATCAGAAGGGTGTGATCTATTATGAGCTGCTAAAACCTGGCGAAACCGTTAATACTGAACTCTACCGATAACAAATAAGGGATTTAAATCTAGCTTTACATGGAAAGGGACAGGAATATCAAAAAAGGCAACAAAAAGTGAGTATGCTTCATGAATAAATGCACCATCAAAAGCAGCAAAAGCAGTCAAGGAAACGATTGAGGCGTCAGTTGGGAATACTTTCGCCTGCGATGACCGGTTTGCCTCAAAAGATGAACGGTTTTTTGTTCTGGCAGCTATAAATTGTCAGAGAATGTGAAAAATGTATAGCTGCCTATGGGCAATACTTCGAATAAAATATTTTGTACACTTTTCATACAATAAACGTATATTTTCTCATGTTCTCAAGTTTTTTCAAGTCCATGCAACTAAGCCAACAAAGTTTGAAGTTATATACGATAAAAAGGTATTTAAAGTTAGATCGACATCGCCCATTTGAAATACCTAACTGCTCTACATAACAAATGAGACGACGCCACATTTTAATCAGAATTTAATCAGAATCAGAGTATTATAGGGAATTGAAAATATTACATTTGTGTGTAATGCAAAGAATGAGGCGATCAGCGTCGGCTCCTGCATCGATTTAGCACTGTTAGTCCGTGTATGTTTATTTGCCTGTGTGTCTGTCTGCCTGTCTGTGCGTCCCTCTGCCTGTCTCTCTGCCTGACTATCAGACCACTTCTGGAAATATATAAATATAAAATTCTACAAATATATGCAGCGAAATTTGTATGGCACAATATCTAAAACAAACTGAATACTGTCCAGTATTCGTGTTATCATGAGTGTATTATCATTCGAGAATAGGCGTGGCCCTCCCACTCCAACACACCTTTACTATTACTTAAAGTCCCCACAAGCCTGGTGTACCTGTCTAAGGATCTTTCAGCAGGAGTTACGAGGGTACAGGCTATTTGGGCCATCTGTACATGTAGATTTTAGATAATTTTTGATAAATATTACTGTGGATAGTGATATGATAGATTTTTTGCATTGGAATTAAGAAATGAAACGTTTGTAATATGTTTGTATATTAACGACACAAAAAGAGTATGTTTATGAAATGAATTAATGAACGATTAAGGATTAAAATCAAGAATTATTAAGTATGCAAATATATCATTTTATCCTTCCATCAAAATTTACACTACTTGGATATAGTATGTAATTTTTTTCACTATTTTTAAGGTTTTTTCAAGTAGCTGCTCTTAAGACTTTAAGTGAACTTTTGAAAGCATTACTTTTACACTTTTATAATACGCTGCTTATTAATGGAGTTTATATAGTGTCAAGAAGGGACGAACTTGTAAGGGAAAGAAGATTTATTAGCAATGGGAGTATCTGTCTGTCTGTCAGGCAATCAGTGATACGCAGACAGACAGGCTGACGCACATAAATCTGGGGTTCGTGTGTATTTGGTGCATCTTTTTAGCATTTGAACTTTTGACATGACATTCACACTGCGCATGTGTTCGTACTTCATTTTCGCATGAAGAGATGACGCCTTTCTAACCACATACCTATCATATATTTAGTATATTTATATACATCCATAGATTCGCATAATGTCGATGGGAAGAAATAAAAAACCAAAAAAAAACAAGGAATAAGGGCATTTAACAAGGAGGGAGGAGGGGGGGGGGCAGTGTATCGTATGCAGTAATTTAATGTGTAGTTGAGTTCATTTGAGTATATATGTATATCTCTCATGGCCTGTGACAGAAAGCTATCATTAATTGTCACATGATTTACGGTTCATTGTGATGTTTCCTCATTTAGTGCATCCTTGTATACGTTTTCCGAACCATAGAATTGTTGCAATAAGTAAAAAGTAAGTACGAGAAATGGAAAAGAGTACAATTTCAAAAATTCAAATTAATGTTTGCATTAACTGGAGTTTTTTACTATATTTTTAAGAATTTTTTATAGTAACGAAACCTAACTGAAAAATTATCTGTAAAATCAATCAATAAAATCGAGAATATACAATATGTGTATAGTTTCGAATTCATTATTATTGTGCTCGTGAAGAAGAATTGATGGTGGAAGAAAGGAAATCTAGAATTCTGATGAAATTATCCGTATATAATACATAAAATGTACCTACGATTACGGAAACCTCTCACTTTGTGTTTTTTTGTTGTGGTTGTCTTTCACCTTCCTTTCTTCCTCAATTTCTTTCTTATACTTCTTCTATAACCTGATACAATAAATGAGAAGAGACAAAAGAGCTTGTATAAAAACTCAATAAAATATTTGATAATATAGAAAAAACCTTCGATCTTTGATGGCACTTCTTTCGTTTTTGATCCGTCTAGATTGTCTGATCTGTTCTATAATGCGGATTCTTTTAGAGTTACTTAAAGCAAGAAGTAGTCTTGGGCAATAAGTAACCACTAAACCTACACTAAAGTTCAAAATAATTAAGGAATTTGGCGAAACGCCAACCGAGAAAGTGTCACGTGGAAAATATATTGTAGTTGAAAGAGAATCACCGAAACATCAGCCACGAGTGCGTATAATGAATCATACGATTACAATTCAATTAAATATATGGAATCATATTTGATATAAGCCAAATAATCGACTTTCCCAAAAAATTTAAGACAATTATTTTGTTGTATTTTTTATATTTCATAAAGAACACGAATTTATGCGTGGATCTTTTAAAATATCGATTTTTTTAGTTTCGATTTTATTTTCCGATAGTTTCTTCAATCTCTCCCCATTTTGTTATACAGCTTCATAAGTAAACTGGTTAACAAGGCTTAAATTAGAAAAATCATCACCAACGAATTGAATAAAAATGAAGAGAAGTTGACATTAAAATTAGATGATGTCACTGAACCTTTTATATAGTCTTTGATCATTGATTTTGTTTCCTTATTGATTTCGTTTCCATTTCAAGAAAATTCCATTGAATCGTCGAATAAAATATTATACTAAAAGATTATGGACTGTATAATAATTTTGAATAAAACACAAACGAAATCAAACTCTATGTATTTATATATAATTATTGAATTTTCCATTAAATGTGATAGATTTTTGGTACGAAATAAAGTAAGTACTATTTAAGATGATGGACTTACTCGAGATATGATAATAAAGCACATTTGATGTCATTTCAGAATATCGATATTGATGCGATATTTTATATTGAAATATAGAAAAAAGAGAGAATAGTTCAAATATCTTTCATTCTTATTGCATAAACATGTTTTATTTATACTAATATTGATTCTATTGATATATTAAGCACAATATATTCACTTTATTAAAACGCATTTCATTAATATAGATTATAGGATTTATTTTAAATAAAGGAAAGCCAGAAAATCATCCGTGAAAAAGACATCATCGTGTATCTAAACTAACGAATCGAACGAAATTTTTTGCTTAATGTTCCATGTTCTGAAAAAATCACCACCATCACAAAACCTCTCTTATGGACACATAAAGGCAACGATAACGATTGCAAAAAAAGCAATTTAATTTAAAATTCTACATCATCATTAACAGGCTGAATTATGGCCAAATAAAGAGGGGCTTCGAAGCAGCGGGATAGAGCATGAAATCATAGCCGAACTCACCTCACCAACCTCACCACAGTACAGCACTTTATACAGATGCCACGATTCCCAAAGGATGGATTCAGATTTGAATATATGTGTGTGTGTGTGTGTGTGTATATGTGTATGTATGTACATGTGAATACATATTTAGCTAATAATGAGTCGATCTGGTTGTGCATTAAAATTCCATGTGCATCTAACTTCAGCTACAAGAAACACTTGTAAAATTTCCCCGCCCAAAGATAAGGTTAGCGATTCGATGCGGGGTTAAAAAAAAAAAGAAAAGCAAGAGAAAAAATAAAAAAGTGGGAAAAATGTATAAATTCCAATTTAATGTGATTTTTATGTTATGTACAACGAACAACCACCAAAAATGCTGTTCAGCTTGATTCCGTCTGCTTCTTCTTCGTTTTCTGTTGATTCTTGTTCTCCTTATTTTTCTTCTTCTTCTTCTTGACACTTCTTTTTTTTTCTTCGTCCCCGTGTTAAGGACAGGATAGGGCGGAGGTACAGACCCTGATGTCAGTGTCATATATTAACACATCCGACCGTCAAAATAGTGTTGTAGAAAATATTACAAAAAAACCAGGTTATTTCAGTATTTTGTACTTTATTCTGATTCTGTATGATCACTTTGGGGGTGCATCAGGAGGTGTATTCAAATGGAATCGTTACAAAATTCTTAACTCTATTTAGTAGAGTAGATTAAGAGTTAAACTAGAATACGCTATGATTCATTGAATTAATTTACTTTGCGTATATAAAAATAATACAAAATATATTATAGATAGATCCAAATAGATACCTTAGAGATTCTTCATGGATATTTTCGATTATGAAGAAAGGCATGTATTAACTGTATAGCAGAAAAGTGAGGCACTAAAAGCTAAGCTTATAAATATATTAATTAATGGACGTGGAAGCTTTAATGATAATTTTGCAATCTTGAATACATAAAATCATCGAAAGTGTTACAATTTAATAATTAAAGTGAATTTACTATCTATAATAAATAATATTACTATCTATATTACTATAAATTAATATAATTACTATCTATATAATAATTATTTGTATTTAAAGTATTTAGTACCCCGTAGTGCTCATCTACTCACGAAATGGATACCCGGTAATCATGGAAACCAAACTGTGAAAAACTAAAAACCTAAAAAGAGCAGGAAAGAAAAATAGCTATGAAAAAAACATCCGAAAAGCAATCATTTCCATTAAGTTACATTAAATCGCCCTCTTCATGGAGTTACACTGGATTCCTCAGATGTTCGCACAACGGCGCACATCCCATCGATTCGATTCTTTTCGGTGTGTTTCTGGCGCAACGTTGCACAGTGAATCGATGTCGGAGAAACGATGGTTAAATATAATAATTAAATCGAAATAATAACGATAATGATATTTCTTTTAAAATTGAAGTAATTAATTAATTCGTCAGTAATATATTTAGATCAATTCTTAATCATTACAGTAATAAATAAGTCATTAAATAATCATGACATGAAATAATTAAAATAAAACCTCTTCAAAATGTGGAAAGAAACGAGGAATTGAGAGAAATAATTAAAAAAACCAATTCTAAAAAACAAACAATTATAAAACTTGAAAAAATTGTTTTAAAATTGAAATTTTGTTTTAAAATTCACTGGATTGCAGTTCAGTTCGGTGACAATAAAATTCTCAAAAATTTTTATTGAGAATTACGTTCACTGTGCCGCAAATCCGCTGCGATTGCTGCTGCTCATCTGCTGAGACGACTCTTTTTTTTGGTTTTCTGACCACTTTTCTGTTGGCTGCTTGGAATGCTTTCTTTGGGATGCGCACACAAAAAAAGACACCAGAGTAGCTCTAAACTACACCCAACGTCTGCGTCGGTGCGCAAAGCAAAGCGTATCTGCTGCTGTGTTCGTTGTTGTTGCTGTTGTTGTTGCTGTTGTTGTTGTTGCTCTTGTTGTTAGTGTAGCCGCCATTCAGTTTCCAAGTTTTTCATATGCTGCCTTATGTATTCGTCGCTTATGAACGTTGTGTATGTATGTGTGTGTATATAGATCTGTATATGCATGTATATCTGGATGTAAGCATTTTTATTGCTTTTTCATATTCGATGAAGTTTTTGTTATCGTTTCTCTTGTTCTTCTCCTTGTTGGGTTCCTTCTCGTCTCCAGCGTTGTGTTTCTTGATTTTATGACTTTTATTTGACTCGTTTCAGTTCTGCCCTGTGTTTGGCTTGGAGCAAAATGTATATTTTTTTGTTGTTGGTACGAGTATATACGGATTTATACACACATTTACTTATATACAGAGGAGTAGCTATCTACGAGCATGTAGCGAGTGTCGTGGATGGTTGCAGTGAAGGGGCAGAGATCCGCTAAGGAAGCAGCAGAGACAATGACGACGTCGGCAGCAGCAGCAGCAGCAGAAGTCGCGGCGAAGAACCACCACCAGAGCCACCAAGGAAACCAGTCATTCAGTTGTCTTGTTGTTGTTGTTGCTGTTGTCACCTTCTCTCTCTCGCGCGCGCTCTCTTTCTCTCTCTCTCTCTCGCTCTCTTTGCGCCTTTCTTTGTCGCTCTGTTTCTTTGCATTTGTTGCGGTCTGCTTCTCTTCACTCTGCTGGTGTGTTTTATGATTGCCTTTAAATGTGTAAGAAATACAACAACAACACGAACAACAACAACAACACGAACAATAGCAGCAACAACAACTGCTGTATTTTTGGCCGGTTTTCCTATCAGCCGAAGTGGTCGCCATCGACGTCGCCGTCGCCGTCGCAGTCGCTGCGGCTGTTGCCGACGTCCTCTCTTCTTCTTCTGCTTCTTCTTCTTCTACCGCTGCTTCTTATACGGCACTCATTCGCCGATTGATATCTTTTCTAGAATAAACAACGAGCCAAACAATGGGCCACAGGATCGGGATCAGGACCTCGGCGTGGACGTGTAGCGAGCCAGCAGCTCGGCTCGAGTCAACTTTCTGTGTTTTTCGCTCAAACCCAAGCATTTAATCTGAATCTCATTCAGCCAAAAATCAGTGTCGAAAATAATATATTGTAAAACGAAAAAAACAGCAAAAAAAAAAATAGAACGAAAGATTTAACAAAAAAACCAAAAACAAAATTTGGGAAAATTTTCATGCGCGCAGTTTTTTAATTATGACTGAAAAAACAATTAAAAAAACAGCAAAAACCAAAAAAGTGTTGACTTGTTCATTGTTCGTTATTCTTGTGTTGTTTTAACCTTTTGTTGTTGTTCGTCTTGTTGTAGTTGTTGTGGTCCTTCGTTTCGTGCAAACAGTCTCCAGTACTTTTGATGTAGTTAGAAAAACTGGTTATAAATCACGCAACAATCACGCAAGATGATGATGATGATGGTGATGAAGTTAATGATGCTAATGATGATGATGTTGTTGTAGTTGTTGTGTGAGAATTCGCAGTGAAACAAGTAAACAATCGCAACAACAACGAATTAACACAAAAACTGACTGTAATCGTTATTCAAAAAATAATCGTGTTTTTTTTTTAGTTTTATTCAAAAAGTCTTTTGTTGTTGTTGTTCTTGTATAATTGTTAACAATAAAAATTACGTGTTTTGTTAACGAACGAACGAATTAATTTTTTTCTCTATATTTTATTCTGTTTTTGTTTACTGTTGTATGTTTTATACTAAATATAAAAGAAACTTTCAAAGAAAGTGAGTAACTTTTGGTGTTTCATTCTTCCTTGTGTACTTAAAGTGATTTCCTTACAAAAAAAACAATAAATGATTAACTTAGAATTGAAATGGCTACAAAGCACTGCATGAACCTATATACATCTCTAGAAATTGATATATATTCGTAAATCGTGTCCAAAAATAGTGCCACTTTAAAAGAAATCAACTCAGACATCGCAACGGTAAGTTTTTCTATATAATTTCCAAGTTTTAAGTCATTAAAACATTCATTCATCATTTGCAACAATTAATCGTTTGTAACTCATATAAAATTACGCAGAAAAACAAGATTAAATAGTAAACAAAATTGCCAAAAGAGCGAAACAATTAAAATTCAAATAAATCTCTTGTTTAACTATATATTTATATAATAATATTTAATAATATTTTATAATATAATAAAATTGCTAAGAAAACTATTAAAAACCGTTCAATTAATGATTACAATGATTTTAATGATAAAAACGAGAAAATTGGTAGTTTTTCTTTGTAAATTGTTTTTAATTTTGTTCTAGTTTCAATAATCAAGGGTTTTGTATAATTATCTCTAGTATTTAGTAGCAATTTCTAGAGAATTTCGAAGGTAATGAAATTTTTATACAAATAGTATTGTATGATATATTTTTAAATATGTTTTTAGTATCTTTATCCATGTTTAAAAGTTGGTTAATGGAATCAGAGATGTTCAAAGAATCTATTTATTATTTTTCTTTAAGCATTTCTTAACCATAGAAGCAATCAACTCGGAGTGTATGAAGTCTTTGAACTCTCTTTGAACTCTCTTTGAACTCCCTTCGAAATACCTTCGAAACACCTTCGAAATACCTTCGAAATAACTTCGAAATACCTTCGAAATAACTTCGAGATTCGGAATGTCCGGAATATTTTGCAATATTGTATATTATGTGAACGCCGTTTAATATATTTTCGAATTATTTGAATCATTCAGATTTCACACAGACTCTTATTTGGTTTCTGTAAATAAGACCGAAGCAAATGTTTGAGAAACAAATATTTTTGCATAGAATCGAAATCAAAGCATAACCACAGAACACACAAAACAGAGGAACACGCCAGACGCTGCTGCGACACGGCTACGAAGCGGTCTCCACGCAGCGCGTCGAAGAGGGCGAGGGACGAGTTTGGGCAAAAGTATTCCAATAATTTATGACACCTCAACGATGCACCTTCCATGGAAGCAGAACGAATGACCGACCGAGCGACGGAGGATCGACAGCGATGCTGGACGACGGTGACGCAAAACTGAAGCATGTCCGCTGCCACTCAGTCCAGGAGCAGGCGGCGGACGCGGCGGTCGGCGGCCAGGAGAGAGGAAATGCAAAAAAGGGAAAAAATCGACAAACATAAGGTTAAGATTTATGATCAGCTCACAATAAAGAGCACACAAACACACACACACACATACACGAGTCGCAGTTGGAATTGCGGAGGCGATGGAAAGGGTTAACAGCAGATAACAGCAACAGCAACAGCAGGAAGGGCAACGATCGGCTCTTGTAGCCGGGCAGGTCGCACATGCGGCTCAAGGTAACCCTTAAATGATTTAACAACCGGACAGCAGCCGGGGGAACAACAGCGCCGTTTCGAAGAGGATCGTGACCCAGTTCTTGAGCTACGGTAGCCGCAGCGGGCTCTGAGGACTCCGAACAACAGCAAGAACAACAACAAGTACAACAACAAGAATAGCAACAAAGAAAGCAAAGAAAAGAAACCGAAAACAGTTGAAAAATACTGCGTATCATTGAATGTTGCATGATATTCTTAGAGTATTTCGAAGAACGCTTAATTTTTTCGAAAACTGTTAAAATATGTGAAAAAAATGAACGAAATGTGAACAAATAAACATTGTGTTCTATTCTCGAAGAATGTCTTTGAAGCGTTTCTAGAGTGAGAAAATGTTTGGGTGAAAATTGTTAAGAAAACCTTTTAATGGAGTTTCGGAAGAGGAGGGGCACAAAATAGCAGCTTCTCGTCCTTCAAATCCTCTTCCTATCAGAATATAGCCTCATTCCTCAAATCTCAGACCTCAATCTAGAGTCTGCTTTCATTTCGACATCCTGCATTCATTAATGATTCATGTCAGATGTTCAAACAGCTTGAATGCGGGTTGAGTGTGTGTTTAGATGGCGCCAGGATGATGTCATGCCGTCGAGGAGGGTGGGTGGTGGTGGACGGTGGTGGGAGGCTTTAATTAATGACTCCGTCGTGGCCCAGCCTCAGAAGCGCCCTCAGCATCGTATTCCTGGCAACCGCCGGAAGAGCAGCCGCACTTATTTACAGTTAGCAATACACAAAACATGGATGAAGAAGATGTGGGGATACTTTTATCAACACTTAATCCAAACGAGACAAGAGTAGAGACCAATTAAAGTGTGAATTACAAAGTGTGGGAGGAAAAGCTAATAAATACGGTCATTAAAAATGTCAAACAACAGAAAGAATTACAATTGCGATTAGATTTTAGATTAAAACATCGTGTTTCGTTCAGCATCTTTGAAATCCTGGAAAACTCCATTCATACAGTTTAAAAAAAACTCTCAAATCTCATATGAGAGTTAAAAATTGAAGTTTCCATAAAAACTACTGAAAATACAAATGAAATTAAGAGCTTTTGGTGCTAATTTAAATTTACTGAAGTTGTGTTTAGCGCATTATTATTATAAGTTTCAAATTAAGTTAAGTTTATAGTTAAGTTTAGTTTATAGTTGAGTTGAACAGACTTATTAAGTTAAGGTTTTAGAATGCTTAAAAATGTATTAATTAATTGATTTACTTGAGTAATGAATACAATTTAAAGGGTTCATAAGTCATCATCACATTAATTACAACAAAATTAACGCTGGCAATATTGGGGCCATCGAAACGAGGCGAAAAGAAGTCATGCTAGAAAGTAGCATGCTAATTAACACCATGTGCTGGGGCAACACCAGCAGAACCCCTGTTCGTCAGCCGTCACGGCGCCGGCGGCACCGAAAATCAAAGGCACCGCAAGCATCGAAGGCTGGTAAGTGTGCTGAAGTGGTTCCACTCAAATGGCTCCCCACGCTTCACATTCAGATCGAAATAAATAAGAAATTCACAATTATTGGGCTACACTCCACCCTGCACCCCCTCGCACCCCCTCCATGGTTTGTGTTTTTAGCACATCAGCAAAGAGACCTCAAAAGTGTTGCCTTTAAAGGGGAGTCTGTTAAACAGCAGCAAATGTTTTAATAGCACATCAGCATCTAAACGAAGAGAAAAAAAAACAGTGGAGGAATAATTGTTCAAATCCCTTCCTTTACTTTTCTTTTGCTAGAGGATGAAAGGAAAAACTTAGTCAAGCTGCATTGACACTTCCGCAGCCGGGACGACGTCGGCGTCGACTGAGATACGCTGCAGCAGCGGCAAAGAAAATATGTCGCCGCCATACGTTGTTAGTTTCATGGTGCCTTTTATTTCATCCTGCCATTTGCAGCACCGTCACGGAAAACAGGTTGACATCATCTTGCATCTCGTTCTCTCACTTGCATACGCACGCGTTGAGTCACGACGACGCCATAATAGAAAGCAACCATTCGAAAAGGGGCGGAGCTTCAGTTGATGGCGCTCTTGTTGTTGCTGTTGCTGTTACTGTTACTGTTCTTTTGCTTGTTTTTTTCATTCGTCATGTTGTGATAATGATGTTGAATGTTGTGTTGTACTGTGGTGAGTTTCGGTGAAGTTCTTTATGGTGAATTTTGTATTCGATTATTTTAGGATGCTGTGAAAATATGATTTCTGTTGTAAACTAATTATTTTAATAATACTAATAATAGTCAAACATAAATAAAAATAAATTAAACTTTGTTTCTATTATAAAGTGAATTTATTATATTTTCAATGCTTCAATAACTGCGATTTCATTAGACACATAATAAATAATTTTTAAAAGAATTTATTTTGAAAATTTTTATTACAAACTATTTAATGCTTGTATTTTAATTTCTATAATAATATAACATCAGATGGTAAAGAA
Source organism: Myopa testacea (assembly GCA_949629155.1). Classification (NCBI taxonomy): domain Eukaryota; kingdom Metazoa; phylum Arthropoda; class Insecta; order Diptera; family Conopidae; genus Myopa; species Myopa testacea. Next base: position 41,134,279 of record OX451345.1, on the reverse strand, counting down.
TAATATTTATAAATCGGCTTCCTTTTCCATAATCTTTCCAATTGAATAAAACAAAATTTATTTTTAAGAAGAAGCATGGCGACTACGTCTCAGCGTCGGCAGCAACCCTTGCGTAGCAGCCGCAGCTGCAGCAGCGTCCTCTGCTTTCGAGCACAGGAAATAATTTGACTCTGTGGCATGCGTTTCAGTGCTTTAATACTCTCCGCAACGTGCAGAGGGCGCCACATACCAACACCAACCCACACAAACACAGCATCAGATTCATAAGAGGCATAACACGCACACACGCACACAAGCATGCCGCACACTCAACCAGCAGAAAAAAATTCATCGGCGAGAGCAGCGCGCAGACCTGCCCAAGGCACTTCAGGTACTCTTTATCTAGACTACCAACCAACCGGCGGATTCGAGAGACGAGAGACTCACTCACACATTCTCAGAGTCCGATGGCCGCTTTTGTGTGTGTGTGTGGGTGTGTGTGTGAGTGAATGAGTGTGCTTCCTCTTCGTATGCGTTGTTGTTGGTTGTGTGGTACTCGGTCTCTGATGGGTTGCCTCTCTCCGGGAAATCAAAATCTCATGCGATGGTTTCGACCAACCTGCGAAAGAGCAGGACATCCTTTTCGCGCAGGAGGTGGACGAACATCTCCACCAGAGGGCGTTTTCAGGGCGAATTCATCGAAACTTCTTATGTAAGAATTTCCTTCATACGCTTGTGCTAAAGTTAAAAAAGAAAAACTGAAAATAGAACAAACTCTCGAAAAACCAGAACCAAAGTCTTTTTTAAAAATACAACGAGAGAAAAGAGGATAAAAATTGTTACTAATTTAGAGATTAAAAGAGAATCATTTAATTAATATACAGGATTAATATACATATGTACATATATTATTATGGTACTTATTTTACTCTAATTAGTCTTTCATCGCTCAAGTTTTATACCTCTTTTATCTTTAAATATTGTCCAATGTCGGGTTATTTAAAACATGTCTTTATTTATTCTCGGTCGAAATTTTCTACGTTAAACTTTTCATGGTTTCATTATTTCTCGTCGATCCGCTATTTAAATCGATTTTTTGTGTAATTATTAACCTGTTCGGCATAGCAATTAAATACTCCAAAATACACCGGCGTCGGATGCCTTTTAAGCCACAATAAATTCGTATTTTTGTCTGTTTTTTGTTTGCTTTTGTGGGATTTTTTCGATGTGCTTCTTTTACATTTTATTCTCCAGTTCAGAAGCTGAATTTTGTTGCTGTTGCGATACGTAAATTCTTCAGCGTTTGCTTTACATATCTACATATTAAAGCAGTATTAAAGCCGTATTCAAGCCGTATTAAAGCCGGCACTCATCGGAATACGAAATGAAGATAAAATTTGCTCGCTTTTATTTTTTGTCTTTTTTCGGGTTTTTCTTTTGTCCTTCGATATTATTTATAATCCATTAAAGCAAGAAACTTGTTTTTTGTTGTTCTTTGTAGACTCATATATCTTATTTTTATATTTTTCAATTAATGATTTTCTTTTGTTTTTATTGTTGAAAATTAGTAAATATTTCAACAAGAAAATTTTTGAATTTATAATTAAACGCTTAAAGCTAATTTATATAATATAATATAATAACAATAATATAATAGATCCATGAATGTTTACAATATTTTGAATAGCCTTTAGAAATTCAAATGCAATCCATTCTTCTAAGCTATAAAAACGTTAACACTTCCTTCACAATAAATGTGACACTCAGGAAATAAGGGAAAAACAGACTTTTGACAGCACTCTGCACAAATCATGTCTTAATGCAGCCACTCTTCGTTCCTATCGGCCACGAATTCTTATCAACCTGAAGCACTTCGAAACCTTTCGCCTGCGTTTATCTCGCCACTCATAAATACGTCAAACAATTACGCAATAATTTATGAATTGAGGTACTTAAAGCAACCCGGCGATACTCCTAGAAATGGATACCTCCGCCCCTCCTTCCGCTCCCTCCTGCCGCTGCTAACTGGTGGTCCACACATTCGCCGCTGCACTCAGTCCATTATTAGTTTATGTAGATAAAGCATTCATTCAGGAGATAACAACAAGCGGCATAGACTTCGATGGCGACTTCTAGAACCGTGCTCCGTGCTGCGGGCTGCGTCGAATACGAATTAGTTTCAAGTTTCCAAACTGTCTGTCTGCCTCTCTCTCCCTGTTTTCTACTTCAGCTGACATTCATTTAACTTTGACATTTGATAAATAAATAAAAATGTGCAGCACTTAAAAATCATCGATGCATTCGTCGACGTACATCGAATATATATCGTATATTGATTTGGTTATCTCAGCACATCCGATGGAGGAACTTCTTGAGTACGTGGACTTTTATAGCTGGAAATACTTTGCCATGCAGTTGTTTTAAAAATGTCCGTCATCACTTTTGACTGCATTTTGTACTCGCTTTCGTATCAGTCTCTGGATCTAGAATTGCGTGCCTCATAACGATCCACGCTTTTGTTGGGGGCACGATTTTGTTGCACTCTCAATTAAGTTTCTGTAGAGGAAAGCAAATGAAAATTCTTTAAATCATTTCCAACTTCGTGCCTAACAGAAGCATAATAAATTTATTGGAGTTGGCTGGAATTTATTGCATCATAAATTTCAAGGCCGGAAGGTTTTCATTTCCTAATAATAAAAGGAATAAATTGTAAATTCCTATAATTTTCGAACCTAACGCAGTGTTGAATGTATAAATGAGTATATAAATTATTTAGCATTTCACTTGTACAAAATTTATCACATTCGTGTTGTCATAAATTTGAGGAAAGAATTTATTTGTAGAAATTACATTTAAAATCTGTGAAAATACCGTAAATTTTGACATTTTTCTGGGGATCGAAATGGATTTTTCAATTTATACCAATATACAATATATGAATCTATACAATATTTAAAAAACTTAGTTTAAAGATAACAACAGCGAGAAAAAACTGCCTTGAAATAAATGCGGATGCGGAAATTCGTTAGTGAAAAATTCAAGATCATTCTCATGCTCATGCTCAAGGTTATTCAACTGTTTCCCTTTTTGTTTCTTTAAAAGGTGCGAGGAACCCAGGAAAGAAAAACACTCTCAACTCTTTATCCGCTTCTATTCTTCTGTATTTGTATCTGGATCTAATCTCTGAATGCGTGCGAGTTGAACGCGTTTACAACTGAATGCTTTAGAAAATTTTAGTCATTAAGTCATTAAAAGTGTCCGATTGTTCGGCGGGAAAGGGTTAAATCGCTGAAGTCTGAGGTTCCCGAAACGTAATGAATAATGGATAAGTTGATAGTGGCACGGTGCGGGTCGAAGTCGGGTCCGTTTGGTGGCATTGAAGAACAACGCTGGCTGTCAGCTGGACACCCCGAGATTCAAAGTAGTTCACAGTGCATGCGAGAAGATAATTGAATGTAACTGAAAGAATAACTGGAAGGTTAGAAAACGGTTCGGAAGTCCTTGGATTCCTTTTTTTTACGGTACTCATTTTGATTCTACAAGAGATATGATTTTTTTTTTGGTTTCCTTCAATTTTCGACACTGAGTGGAATGGAACAGTTTCTCTACTTTTGCTTCTATTATTTCTATTCCAATATCTTTCAGTTCTACAATATTTATATTTATTATATTCATCATTGTAGATATACACACACACACACATACTTTTGTATGTATGTATGTCTGTTTTTTAAAAGATCTTGTTTATTTTTGAAGAGCATTTTTTTGTTTGTTGTTCTTGTTTGTTTCTTGCATTAAACTTTATTATAAACAGACATTTTTTTGGGCTTCTATCGTTTGTATATTGAATGCATGAAATTATTCTTCACTCTGCTTTTGTTTTTTGTTCTTGTTCCGTTTTTTTCAGTCGTTTCATAAAAATTCAAACCGCTAACAAATCCAATAAATTTCTTTACTTTATCTGTTGTTCTCAATTTGAAGTGATTTCTTCGCTGCTTCTGGCAGCACTCGTTGACGAAATTCGTTTTTATTTGTTTTTGTTACTCATGAAATTTATTGCTTTGCCATTTTTTGTTTTTGGCCAAAAACATGGCTGTTTTAATTTAAACAGTTAAAAAAAAACAAGCAGTCGTTGTCTAATGAATTCATGACGTTTTTATGGGCGACAAGAAGCTTTTTTTGTCTTATTTTTGGCATCTGTATTTTTTATTTCATTATATTTGATTTTAATATCTGTGATTTTGACCTTTTTTTGCTTAATTCACGATTTTATGCTTAATGTGAGGTCTGTGATTTTGATTTAATGTTTTTCTTGGTGGACCGGAAACTCCATTTTCTTAGGTTCGCTTAAAATGATTTATAATTGTTTTTAAAGATGAATTTATTTTAAAGATTTTGTATATTGTTTTTATATCTTCAAACTCTCAAAATTCACACAAAAGTGGGAAAATAAAATCAGATGTTTCATCAAATTTAGTGTCGTTTAGAGTCTGTTTAAAATACTTAAATTTATTGTTACGTAGACACAAAATGTTTATAAAAGGTTGTCATTAAAAGATGAACACGTCAACATCTTTTATTGCTGTGGCTTTTTAATTTAATTCTGTGTACATTTTTAAACAATTCTTCAATATTTTCAGCCACCCACGCAATTTCGAAGTGCTTTTAAAGTGTTTTATTTCACAACAAGTAAATAAACATGAAATAATAGAAGGAAAAGTAAAATTATATAACTACATACGTACATTGAGTAGATATTAAATGAAATTACATTGCATTAATCATTTCTTATGCGAGTACATTGAATAAAATTGAGTATTCTTCTTAAAAGAGTAACAAAAGAATTGTTGATTGTTTTTAAATTATAAAAAAATGTGGTATTTTCTTACTCATTGTACGAGTATGATTCGTAGAACCAGTGACATTGTATAGTAGTAATCATTGAGTTCTTTTATAGTCATGAAAGACGTTTAGAGTCTTAGAGCAACATCAACATCATCATCATGATGGCACCAATTCTCACCATCGATTGAGAATTATTTAAGGGAATGCATGTTCAAAGATATTCGCTTTGGATTGTATAGAAAATAAAGATTAAAAGCCCAAGAGATACAACAACAACCGTATTTAATCCCTGTTACAATTCAAAATGAATTGCATACGAATACAAATGAATTGAATGCTTACAATTGAATGTAATGAATGGCCTAAAATTATATGAATGTATTTATGAACTCTGTACAAAATTAATACACTACTTGAACTAATGAACTGTAAACTTTTAGAGCTTCTTTCCATTTTTATAACTAATATATTGTATGTACTCGTGTGTTTGTATAGTAGCATCATATAAGAACAACAACAAAAAGAACAGCAGTAACAACTCCAATGAAAACAAACAATCAAAACACATCGACAACAAACAAACAATGACGACAACACAATAAACTCAAATACCCTGAAATTATATCTGATTTGGCGCCGAATATGATTTTATTGCTTGCTAAAAATTATTGCCGCCATGTTGTTGTTGTTGTTGTTGTTGGTGTTTCTGCTACTTACGGCAAAGTTTATTGCTTTGAAAATCCAGCCATTTTATTCCATGTCATGGCAAAAGATACACCATCGTCATCCGCCATCCGCCATCTTCCTGCCCTCAACTCAAACTCCTGGTCCATCTCCATCTTCAGCTCCATTTCGGTGTGTAGCTCCATGTCCCTCCTCCTTCTTCCATCTTCCTCCCAACTCCCACTCTCCCTCATCAGTGTCAGTGAACTCATACCATTGAATTCCGTGTGTGTTTTCATTACATTAGAGCAAATGCAAAGAAGTGCTCTATCTTTGTTCACAAAAAGGACTCCGCAAATGAAATGAAACTGAAGTAAAAAACTCTCTAAAAAAAGAAAAACAACAAAGAAGAAATAAATCGTAGATCGTAGTAAAAAAAGAAAAAACAAAGCTGGACTGTTTTTTTGCAACATTGAGTGAACTCATGTTACTCATGCTTCGCCAACTCAACTCTGATTTGTTTTTCTCGGTTTTTTCTCCATCGTACTCGTCTTTTTCTTCTTCTTGCTACTGTTCTAGTCTCCTTCATGACTCTTCTTCGATGACTGCCATCGAATGTGTTTCTTCTGGTTTTTTGCAAATTATACATTTTTTCTTAAATGGATTTCGTCCATTACTGTAATGGAATTGAAATGGTCAAGAAAGACCTCTGCGAGGGGACAAAAAACAAAACCGAACAAATTACTTCAGTGCTTTAATCGGAATGAGTTCTTCAGTCATGCTAAAGTCTTTATTTCCCAGAAGGAGGACTGGAAAGGGAAGAAAAGGGAACGGGAAGGGGGGCGCCATGATTCGACAGTGTTGTGTGGGTCTCAAAGCGATGTGGGTCGGACGGTGCAATTGTAATCAGGATTTTTTTTAAAAAGGGTCAATTTTGTGACCAACTTTAATCATCTCAGTTCATTTAATCTCATTACATCTGTTTAAATGGGTTTTCTGGGAGGCGTGTCTCACGTGGAGAAAGCGGAGGGTTGGGAGAAGAGCGGTTTTCCTCTAGAACTAAATTGCTTTTCTTAAAAATGATTCCGAAGTAAAGAGAAAAACGTATGCAATCCCTAGAGATGTACCAATTGGAAAACAGCGTATCCATGACGCCATTTCTATGTGGTGGTTCTGTCCTCCTCCATTCCAACCATCAGTTGTACTGGTAACACAATCTTATAAATAAATAACCTCACTTTAATATCTCTGTAATCATGCTCAGTATTTAAACGCGAAAAATAATTGGCAGCGAGTTTTACCGCCAGCGACAATGTTGCCGTATCTCTGCTGTTGTTGCTGTCGCATTCAGCGGGCACCTCGAGTGCACAAAAGAGGGGCGCAATTAAAATTTAATTAATTTCCCTGTAATCCTGCCTCAGAGCGGCAGCACCGCCGCCGAACCACGTCGAATCGCGCCATTCAGCGCCCGCTCGTCTCAACTCCGCTCAAGAGTATTTTTGCATATCTTAATCGATGCAGCTGTGGCAATTATTAAGCAGTATTAACAGCAACAATGTTGCCGTGAACTATTGTAAGCATATTTTTCGGTTTCTGTCGCTGTTGCTGCTGCTGCTGTCTCTCGTAGAAGTTGCTGCTGCTGTTGCTTGGGTTGCTGTTGTTGCTGTTGTTTTAACGCTTATGCAGATCTGTTACAGTTCAACATGTGGTTTTTCTGGTTAATTCATGGAGATTGTGTGTTTTTTTGCAATACAAGTGCTGCCTGTTTTTTATTTGTTGCTTCTGCTGCTACCGTCATGTGCAACATTTTATTGCTCATCTAATAATCCGTGCTAGTAACTGCTACAAGAAAAAATTCCCAAACAGCGGGCGGTTATACGTGTCTATCTATTGTTGAAGGAATGTTGCTCTGGTCCCGTATGCAGATATTATGTAAAAATAATTGTAGATGTCGAAATGTGTGTAGAAATGAGTTTGAATACCTGTAGAAGGGTCACATCAGTGTTGAGTATTGAGAAAGATTCTTAAAGTTATTTCTGAGGTGTTTTATTTCTAACCAGAATCTTAAATATCACTCCACTATGCGAAGAAAGAAGTATCTGTATGTGGATATATGGACAAAAGTAGTGCATATTTCTGTAGAACTACTCTACACTTCTATAGACACAATGCAGATATCTGTAGAAATATTATACAGTTCCATAGACATTATATTGATGTCTGTGGAAATTAAATATATTTTCATGCTGATAATAAAATTGAGAGAGTGTTTTTCTCACGCAGGCAGCCATGTTTTCCCGAAACGTTTATTCGAAATTCAACACCGCGCACGAATTCAACGGTGACGAGAATTTTTAACTGAAGCACGACAACAAATTAAGTTACTGTTTCGGATGAGTGAAGTTTGAAGGCGTTAATGTGAACATTTTAGAATTTAGAAAGCCTACCTAAATTTTCAAAAAAGTCATGCATGGAATACATGAAATAAATGGAGTAAAATCGAGGATTATTGACTCGAGGAGAAAGGAAAGGATAGGAAAGAGCAAACACTATTTAAATAACATTCAACATTCAGTGAAGTTTCGATTGAGCGAACTAAATGTGTTTTAATCGGTTCGGTGATTTATTTATTGGAAGCCATTCGCGATCGTGTAGCATAGCAGCACCTCGGAGTCATTCATGAAATCGAAGAAACTCAGAGTTAAGTAAAGCAAAAGAGAAAAGAACATTAATAAACGAACAGACATAAGAACATACATATATGTATGTACATATTATGTATTATATAATATGTGAGTATAAGAATAAAAATTTCAAAATTTTAGAAAATAAATAAATAAGTCCATTCAATTAATTATTTTCGTACTCAATGAATGAAAGGTTTGAAATCTCCTTCAGATGATGAAAGGCAGAATAAATGAAAGAAACGAACTTATTACGTGTATGATTGTGAGGTTAAAACAACGACAAAAACACCAACAACGAGACCACCAACAAGACCAACAATAAACCAACAACTAGACCAACAACAAGACCAACATCGGGGACAACAACAAGACCAGACAACAACAACAAGAACAGAGACAACATCATTGGTAGATACTAAACAATTTTTAAGACATCGTTTAGCTGCCGCTGCTGCTTGTTGTACAACCGCTCAAGGTCACTCGGGCAATAATGATGATTTAATGAGATCGTAAATAATTTTATGGCTTGAACTCGTTCGGTTGTCGTTCCTTGTTTCGTGGGTCTCTGAACTGAGCTGGTGGAAAACGGCGAACGCTGAACATGCAAGCGACGGTGATAATGAGGAAAAAAGAAGGCAAAGAAACAAACGAAAGGAGGAAATGCTAAAAAGAACATTTCTCTGCTTTTAGACACGGTAACAGAAGATCATCATCATCATCATCATCATCGTCATTTCAGAATCATCATTTAAAATATCACTACTGGCATCATCGTTAGCAGCACCATCGGTACCAACATCAGCATGATCATCATCTTTCATCATTGTGTATCGTTTTTCTACATACTAATTATTCTCATCAGTGTTGATATCGATATCATCCTCCTTTTATTGGCCATGATCACTACTTCATTAGCACCAACATCAAAATTAGCAGCTTGATTACAATCATCTTCATATTTCATCACCCTCCATTATAACATTCCTTCATTCTTCATCATATTTCATCATCTTTCTTCATCCGTCATCATACTTCATCCACCATCACCACTTTCATCATAGTTATCAAGATCATACTTCGCGCTTTCATCGTGATTATCATCATCATTATCCTCATCAGTTGTATCATCCGCATTAATCGCTTCATATTCATTTTAGAGGGAACCATCGACACTATAATCATCATCATAACAGTGTATATCATCGTGTGTACTAATAAAACTTCAATAATAAAACTATTTATGATAATTATGATGAATGAGCAGAAAGTAAACAGATCTAAGTTACTCTTCTTAAACTCGAGAATATCTAAAATGCAGCAAATACATTTATGCCGAGAGTATATCTTTTTTTTTTGGTTTATAAAATGTATCTATGATTCTGTGAATATCTGCAAAGAAATTGTGAGTTGATTGGAAATGCGCTTTAATTCTCCTTCTTTGGATGCATTAAAATATCTGGTACTCAGTAGACTCTATAGTCTCTAGACTCTATAGTATGAAGACTTTGTTCTTGGTCGACGTTCTTATTAAAAATATTCGCGTTTAAGACGGATTTTAATGACTTTCCTGATGTTAGTTCTTCGGACTTGTAGTTGTTTTTGTGGCTGTTGTTGTATCATTCTGTCTATATTACTTAATAAGCTACTGCTATTTATTTCCTCTTCATAATGAAGTCGCGTTGTTTTGCAGGTTTTGCGGCGACTTCTCGGATGGCTTCACCAGAGAACGAACGGAGAAACAGAAAACGCATTCTTGTTTGTATCAGTTTGTAGTCTAAAATGGTGGTTAAACTTGCAATCAAGCCGCCGACGGCGTTCGAGCAGATACGGTTTTCAAATTAGATCCGATCTAAAAAGTGAAAAAATGAACAAAAGTCGTAGTGTCAGTTGCCAGAGACGAAGAAGGAGGGGATTGAGGGGGAAAAGAATGAAAGGAGGAATAACAGGAGGAAGAAATATGGTTCTCAAGATCATTTCTAATACAATATCCGGTGCTGATGATCTTCAAGTTTTAATGGTAAGTTTTTCAAATACAATATAATTACAATAGAATCTCTTGCAGCTCGCTCATATTTATACATACTTTATAAATACATATGAATTCAGGAAGGTTAACCTTCCATTACATATTTTGAGTGATTCTTTTATTTGAAGCAGAAATGTAATTTGATCGCTGTGTTGGATTATGTTGTGGAATTAATTGTAATCATATCAAAGTTCACATGGCAAAAGAGAGATTAAATAGTGAATATATTTAATAATTAGAATAAAATAGCTTCAAAAGTATTTTGAACGACTCTGAGTCTAAAGTATGAAACTATGTATGTTTCTTTGTACCTTTTATGAATATATGTATGTAAATCTGTGGTAGACTTGAAATAATGAGTATCTACTCATAGCTAATGGGATCCAACTCGTGTCTACTAAAAACTAAGCCGCATCTTTATTAATATGACTTCATTAAAACACAAGTTAAGCTCGCCAGGTGCTCGCAGTATTCACCCTACATCCGGTTTCCTACGACTGCTAAGGATAGATAATTTTATTATATGCCTATTTTATCCTCCTTCCTGCTGCTGCTGCTGCTGCATCAAATGTACCACAAACAGAACCACAAACAAACAAAAATGAAAGTTAATCCTTGTGTCTTGTTCACTTGCAGATCTGATTATTTCTGATCTGCTGAGTTTCCTGAACTGAATATTTTTATGGCTTCTTTTTAAATTTTATGTGAGCTTAAGCGGATTAAGTTTTCTGCTTAGTTTACATCACTTGATATGAAGGTTGTTGTTGCTGTTGCTGTTGTCGGGGCTGGAATTAATAAAGATACAAACACACATACACACAAACAAGTAAATGAACTTACTTACGAGTATATGGTATATTATATTATATAATTACTGATATATGTTGTGTATATTCATGCATCTATTCAAATAACTGAGGTTACCTTATAAAATACCGCTGAGAAATTAACAATCTAAAGTGATAAATTATTATTGAAGTGTCCTTAGGCTTTAATTAAAAAACTTAAAAACTTAGCGTAATTAATGCATTTACTGTATGCATAAATTAAGACTTCTTTTCCACTTGTGTTTTGTGTTGGATTTGATTGAAAATTTAAATGAATGGATCCGTAAACTGAATGAGCGAACGGACTCAATCAACGAATCAACAACAAGACTGGTTTTGTTACAACAACAACAACAACAACAATAAAGATATTAACCACCAACAGATTTTCAACCTTTTCAATTAGCTGAAAAGACCAAAATTGGAACAAGGTTTGTGATGATAATCATCATTGAAATGTGATTATACGATAAAAAAACCCAAAAGAAATCTTAAATGTTCGGAAATGAAGCAAAATCAGTTATGTTAAAAAAATACTCTTATATGAAATATATTAAGGATAATTAAATATATTAAGTAAAATCGTTGAATAACTTTTTCATTTTTCGGTTTCTAGAAATAATGAGTTTCTTTCTTTTAATAATTGTCACTTTCGTGGGTTTTTCTTTCGTTTTCGTTACGATTTTTTTTTATTACTTCATGTAATGAAATTTCCAAGACCTGAACTCAGATACGAAAGCATGTCATTAGAACCGCTATGAAAATCCCGAGCTGGAGCTCGTGTTGGTGCTCGTAAAAGTGTCTGTTTGTGTCACATCGGAGTCCGGAATCCGGAGCTGGATGAATGACATGAAGGAAAGCATCCGGATTTGTGCACGTTTAATTAGAACGAAGCACAGAGAATTGCACCCAAATGAAAATCCGTTTCAGAAAATGTTCCAGTTTTATAAATAAAACCTCATCATAAAACCTCAAAATGTTGGTTTATGAGTCAACGGGATCAACGCAAGGACTTCAGTTTAATTGTTAGTATGTGAGTGTGTGTGTGATTGAGCATCAAGGATGGAAAAAGAAGTGCATTTCTGAAACACTCCGAATATTTCAGAGTTTATTTGTTTGCTTAAAATAAAATTAAACATTTTTGTAAACTAATATATACAAGAAACAAGCAAATGAAAAGGCGAAGCTCCTAAAAGTCCATTCAACCTATTTTTTGAATGCTTTAAATGAACTAAAACTGAAGCTGTATAAAAGGCAAGAATACCGAATTTCTTTTATAACATCACATGACTTGGAAACACCGAAAAGAGGACCACACAACAGAAATTTTGTTATTCAACCATGTTTCTGTTTTCTACTTGAGATTAGTTGAGAAAACAAGGAGAAAAAGAAGTACAGGAAGCATTCTTAACTTGCTAGAAAGAGGAGAAGAGAGAAAGAGAAGGTGAAAGAGAGAGAGAGAGAGTGATAGAGAGATGTTATAAAAGGTAATAATCTCAAATAACATGCAAGTTTATTGAAATATAAATCGTTAAATCAAAGTAACTCATTTGACTTTAGAAGTAAAAAAATCGACCCAGAAACAAGACCGTCATTGCTCAAGGGTACTGAAAACAACAACAACAACAGTATTACGCACAACTTTCAGGAACCTTCCATTCCAACAGACACAATTTATCTCATTTGGCATTCTTTTATATTCGCAACATTGTCTTCGTTTTCATTTCGTTTCGTTTCATTTCTGTTTCGTTTCGGTTTCATTTTCGGTGGCATTTCAATTCGTTTCATTTCTGTTTCATTCCGTTTGCCTGCGAACAACCACGCCCAGTTTACGTTGTTGTGCTCTGTTGTGTATCCATCCATGGAATGCCGTCGGTAACCATCGCTGAGTTACGTTCAGCTGGCAGCACAGCCATCATGCGAAGTATGCATAAAATGGGTACAGAGATGTGCGTGCGTGTGTGTGTATGTGTGTGTTTGTGTCAAGTTGCAACAAGAATTACTGTTTGTATAGAGTATATCTTGTGCAACCCTTGAAAACTGGTCGCAATTGCTTTTGTTGCTGTTCAACATTTCTTCAACATTTTCTTTGCATTGGATCTGATCTGTTATCTGAATCGATAAATAGCAGGAATAATAATTATAATAAAATAGAAAAGGTTATCAAAGTATCCTCAAAACTAGGAGGTCCATCCCGTTGCTGGTCCAAATTAACATCGAATAAATTATTCGGAAATCGAAATGAAATCCTGGAAACTTTTGCGATATTTGAAATTTTCAAATCTTAGCTAATTTTATAGCCAAATCAATTCGCGGATGTGTTTCAGTTGGCTTGAATGCATCATTAAATAAATAAATGAAGATTAAAAATGACAAATTTATTATTGTATTTATTTAATTTCCCTTCTTAATGATGACGATGAAGATTCTCGATGAACATACTAAAAGATCAAAACGGCAAAGCAAATGTATCTGTGATTATTTAAATCTATTATAATTAAGGAAATAATAACAACGTCGACAGTAGATAACATTAAACTAAAAGCCTTAAATGGAGAAAACTTAAAATAAAGTCGAACTTCGGTCATAGTCAAAGGCATAAAATTGATTACAAAAAGGAGCTGAAATAAAATAAAGAGAATTAAATAATGTAAAACCAGAATTTAGAGAAAAAATATAATCTTCACAAAAAGTGCAATAAAATAAATATTAAAATGAAAAAAATATATTTAAAATATTAATCGAAGCGAATCCTTTTAAGCGAATAATAAAATAAGCTCGAGCATCGAGTGGAGAAAACAGAGCGAGGAGGAATTACAGAAACGAAGAAAAGGAAGGAGGATACCAACAACAACAAGACACAGAAAAAAACACGTACAACCACATAAACAACAAGAAGGAGAAGCAAATGAATCAAATAAAAAGAATCACAGAAAACAGCAAAAAGGGGACTTCTTCATGTTATAAAATTACAACATGAAGAAATAAAAAATGGCCATTTGTTAAATCACAAAATTAATATGCGTTCCCCACGTTTCTGAAGTACTCTCAGGGCAGCACAGCGCAAAGCAACACAGAAACAACACAACAACAACGCAGAGCAACGCAACACAATGCATGGCAACGAATGGCAACGACTTCAATGCAGCTTCAATGCGTTGAGAACGCATGCATTGAAGCACATGCACCAGATGCAAATATCGCGGCTCACAGTCATGAGAACGTATGCCCCCCCCCCCTCCCCCCTCCTCCACGGCATCCTCGGGCACCGCTTTGTTGGCGGGTATCTCCAAGTATGCGGTAATCAACGTTTTGCATTACAAAATCATAAAACGCGTAATCGGCGTAATAAAAACTAGCAAGCAATACGATGGGCGGATGGATGGACGGACCGACAGATGGACAGACAAACAGAAGAGGGAGGATGGACAGGCAAGAAGACGAACGGGCGGATATACTTCACGGATGTGAATATCGAGACTCTCCTTTCTCTCGCTTCGCCTGGCCGCATCACCTTAAAATCGCTTACGAATCACAAACATTTTTATGGTTTCTGCTGTTTATTTGCTGCTTTTCTTTTGTATTTTGTTTCATTTTCTTCCTACATACGGAACTTATACTTTTTTTGCAAATTGGGACCAAATCCTGTAACGCAAGCGAACCGAACCGAATCGAATCGAATCGAATTGAAGTAAGGAGTAAAATTATTATAAATAAAATATATAATGGCAAAAAAATGAAATCAAGCGTATGATTTGCAACAACACAACAAAAACGAAATAAAGAACAATAAAAACCATAAAAAGATAGCAATAGAAACGCAACGTAGCGTATCTTGAGGTTAGTTTATAACGTAAGGTGCACTTTAATCTTTAATCGAAAAATATTTATTGTACGAGATGAAACTTAAAACGCTGCATTAGTTCAGAACATAAAAATCAAAATCAGAAATAAAATGCATAAAAATCAAATTCAAAATCAAAAGAAACGACCAGAGATTTGAAAACATGGTGGGAGGAGGAAAGCGGAGGATTATTGTTGTTGTTGATCTTCAAGTTGTTTCGTGTTGTTGTGGTTATTATTTTGTTCGTTTCGTCTCCCGATGGTTTTGATTTTTAGTCATTGAGGTGTGCATCGAATTTCTATTGATGAAGATTTGTGAAGAACAAGAAGAAGAGGAAGAAGAAACACACTAACAAAGAGAAGGTGCGGTCTTTTATACACCTTTAGATCGAGTATACGTAAATTTCTACAGGTTCCAATGATGGCTGCGAGGAAATCGACACTCGATACAATTATATTCATAAATCATTACTGAGGTTTCTTAAATCCTTGTCTTTAGTTATTTAGGACCACCACCAAATAAATATCATGTGAAAAAGTCGATTTCTTGAATAAATAAATACATGAAAAATGAATGCTTATAACTACGAATATAGACTCATAAGCAATTACATATGATATATTTACAAAGTAATGATCTACATTGAATATAGAGTGTTTACCTTATTGGATTGTTACTGTACTGAATATTCACTTACGATAGAGTGTACTGTAAAGTGAACTATATAAATTAAAGTACTCGTACTTCCAGTATATCCAGTAATCCTCCAAACAAAAGCTTTCAGTTTTTATGACATAACATTTCATGGAGATGAGGTATAAGCGACTGAACGAGGGAGTGAGGGGGGGGGGAGGGGAAGAGAGAGACAGAGAGAGAGAAAGTGAGACTCTAAAACGTAAACAGATATTTGAAATAAAATGTGAATACGATTTGTCTTGCAAAAAGAAAAATAAGATTGCTTGGCATATTTGAATATTTTTCCATGCTAATAATTTTCAATCAGATTCACGATAGATACAAAAAAAGCAGACATAAAAATTACCTTAAAGCATAAAGTGAACAACAACAAGTGAAACCACCGAAGACAAGCGAAGAGACGCCAGATTGACCGTCGTCCAGATGATATTCCGTGGCCCATCCCTTCAAGGAGCTCAACGTAGTCATCGCTTCGCTTGCATGTCTGACTCAAGTATCTTCAGGAACCTCGCCTTGAATTCCTGCTTCATTAAGTGGAAGATTAAGGAACAAGGGTGAGGTAAGAAGTAAGCCACCAGGCGAATTGCGGCCTCATACAACAACTGAAACAACAAAAACCAAAACGTAAGCTACACCGAACAGCTTTGAAAAAGGAAAAGAAACAAAATAATGATAGGATTTTAAGTTAAAAATTGAGTTGATTGAATGGAGCCCTCGATGGGATTGAGAGGGGCGTAGAAAGGGTAGTCAAGCATTCGAGAAGGCGGATCTGAAGCATGAAAATCACTCGAGCGTGTTATTAAAAGGCGCAGCAGTGAGGCGCAACAACGACAGCAACAACGACAGCAACAACAACGCACGGAAGTGGAGCCTCTGTGAGTAAAGGATTTTCTACACTGAAAGCGGTTGCGTCAGCTTAAAATTGTTGCAGGTTCAACAACGTGAGCAGCAACAACAACAACAACAACAACAATAAACACAGCAGTAACATAATAAATAATCGAATAAAAAATGGAAGGAACGCTGCTCATTCAACAGAGAAAAGGATCAAAATGGCTGAATTTAAATTCGTACGAATACTCGTACTATTTTTATTCGTATCTCATGCAATCGCTGCAAAAAGCAATCGTTGGCTTTTAAAAATTTTAAAGGTACAAAAAGAGCCTGTTTCGCATTTTTTCCCGGTTTTTTTACTCACTGCTTTTTTATACGATACGAAGAAATGCTCGTACGTTGCTTGAGTATGTTATGCATTTTGTTTTTTTTTCCGACTATCCTCTATCCCTCTCATCCTCTCCTTCTCCCTCTCTCTCTCTCTCTCTGTCTGTTAAATTTATGGCTCAATTTCAATGTTTGGAAGTTGTGCGAATTTTTTATTAAATTCTTCTTGTTTTCTGCAATTTTTATCCCTGGAGCGCGATTGTAAAACGATATTCGATTAGCCGCTGCTTCCGCCCACCTTTCGACGTGGCGGGGGCGTCTTTTTATGATTACTGCCCGAATTCGAAGCGCATAAAAGCTGATTGAAAATGTTTATTAGATCCAAGATTAGATACGTTATCGTGGCGATATAATCGCGGCGTGGCGAAGCGTTTAAAGCCTTTCATAGCGCAGGAAAACGTGGCTCATGCTCCTGGCTCCGTATTTAAGCGGTTTACGCCTCTTCCGTGTACCGTTTAAAGCTCTTCACCGCTAGCTTCATCGACGTCTCGTCGGGTTGATGAGATGCAAATAACCACGCTTCGAAAAGCACTCTTTTTCACAGCAGAATTTCTTTTTTATTCGTTCAGAGGAATTTTTAATGTGAGCCATAAACAGGTTGGCTAATTATTGCAGTAGGCTACAGAATATTGACCCTTTCAATGAGTTATGTTTTACTTACTGAATTACTTACTTACTAACTTAAGCATAACATGTAAATTTTGTACGTTAAAAGTTTGTTTTCAACAATTTTAATGCTTCAAATTAAGTCAGCAAAATTTAACAACTTGCATTAGAATCGTAAACGATAAAAACGGGAGGAAGAGAAAAAGAAGAAGAATAAGAATAAGAATAACAACAACAACAACAACAGCAGTAACAAATATTCACCATTCAATTCTTGTAAATTTTTTTTAAAGCTTTGCGCCTCAAAAGTTGTAAAACAAGAGAAGATAATCTAATTTAGCGAAAATTTCAAGTATCTCGTTAAAAAGGAAAACTTTAGAATCTTCGAAGATAGACAAGAAAACTCATTCGACTTTATTAGAAAAAAAAATATAAAAAGGAAAGAAAAACCAGAAGAAAACAAACTCATTCCGTTTTGCACACTTTTTTGCGCTCATTAAAGTTGCGTTAAACTGGTAAGGAACAAAACAACAAAAACAACAGAAAGAAGGAAAGGAAAAAACTTTTTTCAAAAAAGGTTAAGAAGACGGAAACGAAAAAAATCTCATCTGAAGGCAGTGAAGCCGCGTCTTGAGGCGGGTGATCGGAAGATTAGCAACACGCGCTCAGGTGAGACCACGAGTGTATCTTGTGGACTTTTACTGCGTTCTGCGTTTTCTAGAAAATGGTATCAAAGTGAAATGAGGCAAGTTTTCAGCTCTGCTGCGGTTGCGGTTACTGTTGCTGTTGTTGTTGTTGTTGTTGGTCTCATTATTGGTCTTCCGGGCGGTCATTAAAAAGTAAGAAATCAACACAAGCAACAGAAACTACTTAAAGCAAGCAAGTAATGCAAACAAATTGCATATCGCATTGCAGCAAAACCGTGAGAGCTTAATTAAGGTGCATCATTTTTGGCGATATTCGATTTCATTCGGATGATCCTGCAGCAGATCCCGTGAAAGCGTTCATACCGCCGTTGTTGTTGTTGTTACTGTTACTGTTGCTGTTGTTGTTGTTACTGTTGCTGTAGTGGTTTTCTGTGTCTGTTAAATCAACAATTTCCACTTTGCGCCTTGTGTGTGTTTTTTATGGACAAGTTTTAATTTAATCTCTATGTTTTAATTAGCAGCCGCTTGAAGTTGGCCGCTTGAGCTGAGCTTCGAGTAGCTTCTGCTGTTGCCAGGTCAGTTGTTCAACCTTCCTTTGCGCGGTTCCTTCCTTGATTAATTCGCCGGGTAGGTTGTTAATTCCGAGGTCTTGAAGAAAGACCAACCCATCAGTGAATCTCTGAATTGAGACGACTGAAAGAAAGAGTTTCTTCACTCATGCAACGCATGAACATTTGATGATGATTTTCCGTAACCTTTGTGAACTCTTTTGCTAAATTACAAAATTTATATTGCTTTGCCTTTTTGGTTGAACGTTGAACGTTTTTGTTGACGATTTGATGGATGACGTTGAGTGCCAAATGACGCCAACATTTCGTTGCGATTGCGTCTGCGTTGCGCCTCTTCGTCCCGTGTTGCGGATGGCTGCGGATCTTTGGAACCTCCCGAAGAAAACAAACCCGAAATCGTTCCCCGTTTTATGTGCCTAATGACAGCGACAACTCAGCGCTCGCGCATATCGATGACTTGTTATGGAGCATTTGTGCAATTTTGTGCGTGGAAAAGTGCTCGCGGCAACAATGTTCGCCTCAGGAATCAGGACGTTGGTGAAGACGGTAGAGGGAAGGGGGGGGGGGGGGGGGGGAAGGGCAGGGCAGAGGCGAAAACGAGCCAACAACCAGAACTGGCAGTAAAAAGCGAAGACATGCTGGCCCCACATGCAGCCAGCGGATGACAGACACGCCGCATAAAAAGTTGCCAAAGTTGGCGTCTTCGAGCATGTTGCAAAAAGTGGAGTTTGCAAAACATGGCGGAGGAATTTCATTTCCTATTCTCGCTGCGTGACGGGGGGGGGGGGGGGGGGGGGCAGGGAGGGAGGTTGGATGGGGAAAGCAAACAGTGTTTTATGATTACGGTTTTTTGGTTATTTAGTCTTTTGTTCTTCGTGCAATCTATCTTCCAGCTCTCCGCCCCTCCCTTCTCCCCTCCCTTCTTTCCACTCCTCTCACCCTCCGTCTCTGGCCGCTTCTCTCTCTCTCATCAAATAGTTTTTGTGTTTTAGAACTTTTCTTAAACTTTTATATGAGTCGTCGTTTTTTGGCGCTGGTGTCTCCGCTCTGTCTTGACATTTGGCGGATATTTCAAGCCAAATTAGCCATAAAAAGCGCTGGCGAAGTAGAACAAGCACGGGAACTCTGTAGTTGTTGCCGTAGTTGCCGATGATATTTTGGCGTGGCTTCATTCCGGGGCTCTGTTTTTTATGAGTTGCCAAAATGTGCGGCGTGCATGAAATGGAAACCTAATTTTGCGAAAATAATCCGAACAAAGCTGCTGCTGCTGCTGCTGCTGCTGCTGTGACATAAATTATGCAGATGCAGGTTACGTGCTGCGCGCAGCGTTACAGAAATTCAGGGCATAAAATTCGTTGCCATTAAAAATGGAACCAAAAATGTATTCACTTACATACATCATATAAAACTAAAGAAATCAGTCGACAGAGAAAGACAGAGAAAGACAGAGAGGGAGATAGAAGTTGGAGGTGACGTCACATGCTTATAGATATAAATAAACTGCATCAAGAAGTTATGATTGACTGAAATTGAAGAATTGTTTTTCAACCCAATCGATTTACGATGGATGGTTTATTTGAGTCATTTCCGTACAGCGTTCAGCGAACATTCGAGCGTCTTTGAGTCATCAGATACTACGTGCCAAGAGAAACTAAAGAACTCTTAAGACGATATGAAACACATGACCTTCTACATGACCCCTTACTCCTCACAGCTGTTCAGTTCGTCTCCTGAAACGAAGCCTCCACCGGAGACCCCCCATAAAACTGAATGCTTAGTTGCCCAACCCAAATAAATCCTGCTCATTCTGCGTTCCTTTTCATATGAATCCGTTGGATTAACGAAATATTTTGTTATTTCGGTGCTTCCCCTCCCCGAAGATGATCCGGCATACAAACTCGAGTTTATCTTCATCTATAGTTTTAGTTTCTGTCTTTTTTCGGTTTGTTTTTATGTTTATTTCTCTAACGGTCTCGATTTTGTTTTCGCTTTTATGATTCCGTTAAAAGCTACGTTTTTTCCTCTATTCTTCTCTCCGAAAGTTTGTCTAATTTTGAAATACTTTTGTTTTATGCATCAGTTTCTTGGGAATTTATTTGGTAGAATTTTCGTTGACATTAAGATTTGATGCCAACATGAAGAAAGTGTGAAGCAGGAAGAGACGAAGATGAAGAAGAAGACGAAGATATGCAGTAAAAGTAGCTACAAGCTACAAGAATTTTAGAAATACTATAATAAAATCTGCACGGAAAATTAAAATCTGTATACTATATCTTTATACAAGATTTGCCGTATATCATACGGTATATATTATACTTTATATATATTATACTTTAAAGTTTTATATAACTGTTTTTCTGTTTCCTTTAATAATACATTCATTTAGAATATATTTTTTCTTACATCTATCAGTTTAGACCCTGAATATCAGATCTGCAAATGATCCTGTATGTTATATCTTAGATATATGTATAAGATCTTAGGTTTGGTTGCTTAGAGGAGTGCCTTATTTCTTGCAGTGTACTTGTAGTGCCAAAGATAAGACTTGGATCAGCAACGTGACAAGCGCACTGGATTAATTTCAAGCCAAATGCAATTCGGTGCATTTTATATTTGCTACTGTAGAGTGAATAGATAAGGAGTAAGAGAGGGTGACGGAGAGAGAAAGGGAGAGAAAGAGAGAGAGAGAGAGAGAGAAATAGAAGTGAGAGAAAGAATGAATACAGGGAGATTGCGGGAGAGTTAAAAATATTGTTGAGTTGGAATTCATGGCATTCGCTAGCTTAGAAAAATAAAAAGCTTTATTGCAGCATCATGGGGTGGAAGGATAGGGGAGGGGCAGAGCAGGGATGACCGCCATGGCCGAGGCGACTTGATGGCTGCTGCCTGATATGAATCCAAGGAAGCAGACCGATGCAGAAAGTCAGCTGATAATAAAGATGATAAAAATATGAAAGAACAACATTTTTTGCTCAAAGAACTAAAATTTGAAGAAAGAATAAGAAAAGAAAGAGAGAATAATAAGAAACTAAAGAAATAAGAAGAAGGGCGCGAGATAGTTGATGGATAGGAGAGGGAGGAGTGGGGAGGAGAATTTAAGTGGTGAGGTGAGGTTGATGGTTGGTGTGCGAGAGGTGGGTGGGTGTGTGGTTGGGTTGTAGGGTGTTTTAAGGTTGTAAGTTGAATAAATTCATTAGTTGCATGAACCAAGAGAATTTATTACTTTTATCGCTCAGTTCAACTGAAAAACAAGTTGTTAAAAGTTGTGCAAGCACTTTTATGCAATCAAAAATGGCAACGGATATAAAATTTAAGATAAGACGGAATTGCAGAAAAAAGAAGACAAGAATCGATAGTAAAAAATTCGAATTTATTATAAATTTTCAAGAAAAGTATAAAGAAAGGGCTGAAGTGAACTTCTTGACTTTCTTCCATAAAAAAAAAGAAAAAAAAAATAAACTGCGCTTGCAAAGAAAAATAAGAAAAGCAAATTAATCTAAAAATTATGTCAACAGTATGAATAAAGACTATAAAAGAAGCAAATAAGATGTTCACAATAACTACAACAGCAACAACAACAACAACAGCAACAACAAACACATTAATAGCTCCACTACAACCACTTTTGATTAAAAAAACAAAAGTTAGATTGGCACAAAGCGAAAACAAGCATGATATTTGATGGAAAGGCGTAACACGCCGTTCCGGATGATAAACAGAACAAACATTAAATTCAATAAAAACTGGCAGTAGCAACAACAACAACAATAACTACAAACAACAACAACGAGGACTTCAAACTCGAAGGACTTCAAGCTCTCATTGGTATCATAAACCATTTAATATTTTAATAGCCAACTTCAACAGCCAACAAACGCCACGTATCGAGTACTCAGCGGATACTCGTACTTGTAGATGGCGCAGAATACACAAGATAAACAAATAAATAATAAAGCCAAACAAACAGAAAATAATAACTACAACAACTATGGCAACAACAACAGCAATATTGACATTACCACTACCAATATAAATATCAGTTTTATTTCACTGAATAACTTTCATGTCGAATCGTCGTCGAATGGATTTTAAGTAAACAGAACCTCCTCCTTCGTAAACAAACTCTTGAAGCGCCTCGTTTCGTCCGTTTGCAGCATGAATTTAAGTTGGCTGGCTGCGTTGTTGCGTGAGCGACATGATGCTGCATCGCATGTCAGACCCACGATAGGATGACGCTGATGATGCTCAGTGGAGTTGTTGGTGGGGCGAATTTACTGATGCTGAGCCTTTCCGTGAGCCCCCTGATATTTATTATTATTACACTTAACAAATATTGTATAGTGTTCAACTGAAGTGAAGTAAGTGTTCAACATGGAGATGAAGTTTCGTCACTAAAACCCAAAAACAACAACAATAAATTCCAATTAATAATAATTATTCAATTCATTCACTTTATATTTACAATTCAAAGCAAACACTTCTAATTTAGTCTCGGGTAAATTTTCGAGCATTCGACGAAATTTGATAAACATCGACATTTTTCTTATTTTAGGGTTCTTTCTAATGTTAGAACACTGAGTTGATTGGCTGAATGATTTAATGAGTAACATGAAGTGTACTCTATTGAAAGTGTAACATACTCAATATTGTAATTTAGTAAATTTTTAATAAATTAACAAAACGTTTGTTCTCTCACAATTTTATAATAAACTTTTATTTTAATAATAATACGTAATTAGTTAATGGCAATTCACTAATATTTTGAATCCGTTTGGAAGCTTTTCGATTTAAAGGCTGAAAAGATAAGAGTTAAATAACTATGCAATTATTTAGACTCTAAGTTTTAGAGCATTGGAAAGGCTTTTTAACTTCAAAAGATTGAAGAAAATCTAGAAAAAATAGTGTACAGGTTATAACCATAGGAAACCATAGAAACCTTTGAATCTTTAAAATTTCTTGAAACCTTCGCAAAATCTTTGAAAGCATGGAAATCTTTGAAATAACCTATAAATTTCTTGATCTTCATTACGTACTCGTATCTTGTAACTTGTTCAATGTTCCTTCAATGCTCAGTACAATTCAATGGCAATTCACTAATATTTTGAATCCGTTTGGAAGCTTTTCGATTTAAAGGCTGAAAAGATAAGAGTTAAATAACTATGCAATTATTTAGACTCTAAGTTTTAGAGCATTGGAAAGGCTTTTTAACTTCAAAAGATTGAAGAAAATCTAGAAAAAATAGTGTACAGGTTATAACCATAGGAAACCATAGAAACCTTTGAATCTTTAAAATTTCTTGAAACCTTCGCAAAATCTTTGAAAGCATGGAAATCTTTGAAATAACCTATAAATTTCTTGATCTTCATTACGTACTCGTATCTTGTAACTTGTTCAATGTTCCTTCAATGCTCAGTACAATCATCTGTGGCCTGAAGCACTTTTAAAAGCAAAACTCTACAGAAACAAACAAACTGACATCCAAAAATTTAAAAAACTCTGTGGCATCGAATGAAATTTACTTTCTTTGCACGTTTCTCATTACTTTGAATTCAATCAACTTGGAAAAATGGAACGAGAGCAAAACAGACCAAATGAACGGACCACAAATTGAACGGAACTTAAAAAAATTATGCGAATTTCTTTCATTCTGTTTTTTTCCCAAAAGTTGTTCGCGGAGTTTAACAACAGCCAATCCTATTTTTAAGGTTCCGAAGCAAACAACAACCAAAACGCCAGAATAGTGTGCTGTATAAATTCTGAAAACATAAAATTAAAGGGAGGGAGTGAATGAAGAAATGTAAGAAGATGAAGAAGACGAAGAAGAAGAAGAAGACGAAGAAGGAGATATAACAAGAAAGGTACTTAAATTGAACCTACAACTTGGTCGAAGCGAACGAATCGCCGAAACGGTGATCAGGGTTGAATCAGGCGCACGTCGCACGCCTACCTAAAAATATTCTCATTTTCGGAACGTTCGAGACCCGGTTGCCAAGCACCGTTTTTACGGTGCACGAACTTTACACAGCGTACTTTAGTTTACTTTCCTTAAGAGCAGAGGGTCTGCATTTTGTTGCTTTTGTTTTTAGTAGGTACCGGGTACCGACGAAGTTTTGCATTCGTCTGGAGGGATGGGGAGAAGAATGAGAAGGAGGATGAGAAGAAGATAGAGGAGAAGGGTGAGTATGAGCATGACGAAGTAAGTGCAGGGAAAATAACACTAAGAAAAGAGTAAAAAGAGAGAGCAAATGCAAGGAATCCAATTCGGTAATTCGGTATTTCCAGGAACCAAGACCGAGACAATTCGAAAGAAATTTCTGCCAAAAGCTGAACACATTTTTGCTGAATACTTTGTCGATGGGTGGGTGGCAAAGAATGGGGGGAGCCGGGAGAATAGAAGGGAGGTGGAGATAAACGCCGAACTCAATCTGAAGTTTGAGTGCCGTAGAAGTCCTCGTTTTCCCCGTCGTTGTCGTCGTTTTCGTCATTTGGTGCAGCAATGAAAAGTACACGGAGAGAAAGCTTTCAACTCGAAACTCAATTGAAATCACGAGATGCATACAAACATTTCCTAAACTGCACTCAGTCACTGTTTCCACTTCTAGTCCTGTAAAATGTTCAGTGTTTTTATGGTTAAATTTACCTTTATTCTGTTGTGTAAAGTTTTAATGAAACTTCGAGCAGCTTCGAGCAGATGCGCTGCGATGCAAGGCGACTTTATTTCACTGTTTTTCGCTGTAGCAAAAGCTACTTTTTCTTGTAACCATAAAAAACTGCACAAACTTAGAGTAGAAAAACAACAAAACAGCGGAATATAAAACAGAGAACTATTTCAAAAACGCTTAGGTTACAAACACGCCCTGTTTTAAAAGCACCATGAAAAAGACGAGGAACATGCAACGTAGAACTTCTTTTTTTTTCCCCAACCAATCCTGTAAAAAGGTGAAAGCAGCAAGAAAGCTAAAAGAAAGGCAAGGAGACTAAACAACGGAAACAGGGAAGGAAACTACTAAAAAAATAAAAGAGAGAAAAAAGGAAAATGTTACATTTTGTTTGAAAACTTTGTTGCATGTTTGATTATATGCTTGTTCTTGTTCTCGACTTCGAAGATGAGCGACGAAGAAGTTTCAGTTCAGACCTGACCTCACTTTAAACCATTTTTCATGCTTTCAGGTGGATCAGAAAACCGCATAAAATAAATTATTAAGAAACCAAAGAAACCAGGGCCGAGATCCGGCCTTTCACTCACAGGGACTGAAAGATACACTATCAATATCATTATGAGATATTGATTAATCAATTAGTTTATTTATCTAAATATTGCCAAGCTAAATTTCTTTAATTTATAAAGCAAATAATCAATTTAGATATGTGCTTTGTAAGTCAACAACAAAATTTCTTTGGATGCAGAACACTTTGTGACCTTTTAAAATCGTTGCTCTGATTTGTGACATTTCTACAAAACTCTCACTCTAAAAAATTCAAAGGTTTAAAAGAAACACACAGAGTATTTAGGAGAAGCATTCTAAAGTCGCACTAAATACTCAGCGGGCTCAAATTATGACCTCACTGACCTCGAAAAGTAACGCACACCGTGCAGCAGCATCATCAACGGCGGCATCGGCGACTGTTTTCTTCATTCGTCTTCTCTCCAGAATCCTTTCTCTTTTTACACGTACAAAATACACGTGTTTACTTTTCGGGTTACTTTTGTTGCGCTCTACTTTTTTAACCTTTGCAGAGCACTAAAACCGATTGTATTCATACTTTGGGAATATTATTATGGTTATTATTATTAATCCAATATTATTTCCCGTACATTTTGAAGGTCATCTCGTGTCGTTTTTTGTTTTATCTGTCATCTTTTCTATCTTTCAAGTGAAAAGTGAACATAAGTTATGGTGAAAATAGGTGAAAGGTTGAAAGGAGTATAAAGCAATTAAGGACTCTTGTTTGTAGAGGGTTTAATGGTATTATCCTTGAGTTGAAATAATGATACTAATAATAAGTATCGTTGTTGTTGTATTATTGTTACCGTGCACTGAATTTGGAAAGTTTATTAGATCATCCGCAAGCGAAATCTTTTTAGAAAGCGTGAAAAAAGAGTCACTGTGAAGGGAAGGTCACTTTTCTGCCATCATCTGAGGGTCTAATAAACAATGTAAACTCTTGGAAATTAGAATCAGTACAACGTCACTTCAAAATCAATTCAGAATCAGTTAAGAAACAGTTTAGAATCTGTATAGAGTTCATCCAGAACAGAGTCAGAACAGAGTCAGTTCAGAAACAGTTTACTATCAGTTCAGAGTCAGTTTGGACTCATTACAGAATCGAGTCAGTTTATTAAAACTCCAGAATATTTTTTTTTTTTTAATTGAATATTAGCTTATAATTAAAATTATAGGCTAACAGAAAATAAAGCAAGAGCAACAGAGGCCATCAGCTTAATCCAGAATATTATTTCATGGTATGTTATTCGATTTGATTCAATTCGATTCTATTGTTATTCGATTTTTTGACGAAAATGAAAACAGAGTCACTAAAAATAAATGAACTTCAATGAAATGAAGCATGAATCAATAGCAGTCCAATAAAATGATATCTTCTGATCGAGAAAAGAAAATTGCAATGTATTCCAAAATATTTCAAGGTGAACTGATTATTATCTTTAAATCAGAAAAGAAACGTGAAATTGAATGTCTTTCACAATGTGTGTATGTGTTTCTGTAGAAAATAAGGCTAAAATAGAATAAACTCAACTACGAACTCAGTTAACATCATCTGGTATCATAGCAAAAACCGAATAATCAGCGAGCAAATAAGCAAATCTTTTCGATTAAGTCAATGATTAAATAATACTTAAAACAGAGTATCGAAACGTTAAGTTTATCAATCGAGGGAGAAGGAAACACATCGATAAACAGATAACAATAATGATTCGATTTCAGTGGATCCCGAAAAGCTTTTTGACTTCTGAAGCCTCAGTCTGAAAATTATGGAAGTGATATTAAGACAAGGAAGAACAAAAAAAAGAAAGAGTAGAGTGAAACGTGTACGCCCATGAAGAGGATTCCGTACTCATTCCATATCAAATAAAGCGGATCAATCAGTCAGTCAATCAGTGGGTTCATCAGTCAGTCGACCCTCTCAGAAAACAGAAACGATACTGAAAGAATAAAGTGTTTGTTAATAAACGTGACATTTAATATTAAATCACTCTGAAGCACTCCGAATCGCTTTGAATCGCTTTTCGTAATAATCTTCATTCTACAAACATGGTGTTTTTTTATTATTTTCCCCAACTTATTCTAGAAAAAGGTTGCCTACAAAAAATGGCATAGCGTTGGCCAAAAATAAGAATGCCGAGGAGAATGCCAAGAAGAATGCCAAGAGGACTGAAGAAGAGCAGCCAACGCATTGCAATAAAACCATCTCGAAATCAAATCAGGATAAAACGGTTTACCTCCGGAAACCGCTGCTCTCTCTGGGAGGAAGCAAACAACTTTATATGTTTGTGTACTATGTACAAATATCGTAGATACTTGTTATTCACTGTATGCATCTAACTGTATACAATGGGTGATGGTATACATGGTGTGTTTTAGTGTTTGATGTGAGCCCATTTTAATACAACTTTAATGATGTCTATCATCTGATATTCATTTTGTGTACAAAAGCTTGAGAAAAATAATCGAATTAAAGATCGAAACTACGAACGTCTCCCTGAAGGCTTTCTTTAGTCGACGAAACTAAAGCGGATTATCCACAAAAAAACACAGTATTTCCATTATTCTTTCGAGTACAGAATATCAAGTGAAATGATTCGAGGGATGGACGGAGGCGGATTCCCGACGGTTTGTCGGCCGCATTCTATCGAACTCCACCAGAGGCCTTGTTGTTGTATTGAAATGTTATCTTCTTCCATTGTAGTTGTTTTTGTGATTTCTTTTAATGTTCTTGTGTATATTAGAGTCTATTTTTGGTATCTTGTTATGGTTTCTGATGTTGTTATTCCATTTATTCGTTGTTCTTAACTCGCACGAGTTCCAAAGTAAATTTTTATTAGCAAACGTTTTATTTTTTAACCTATCTGAGAGGGGGGCTGTTGGGTTGCTAACTAAATAAAGTAAATTATTTTATGCGGAATCTGTACGGAATCCTTTGTTTTTTGAGGGTGTATGGCAACCATTCTTTTTTATCTTTTATTTGACTTTTCTTCGGCTGGATGACACTTGAGTAGTTTTCGTTATCTTCAGTCGCTGAGGTCTTAAAGCATTTTTGGGTACACTTTGAGCTCGGAACATACCACTTCCAAGTTAATTAATTGCCTGTAGTTCCCTCCCTCGATTGAGGATCTCCGATTTATGCTGCTCCGAGTTTTTCCTGCGATTAAACATTACAAAGAATTGCTTATAGTTTTCTCTGATTTTATTATAGTGAGTTCAGAGTTCGCAACAATGTCGGGATGAATACAATATCTTTTACTGATTCTACTTTCGTTTTATTTTCCAAACACATCCCACTAAAGGAATGTCACGTTTGTTCGCTTTTTTCTGGGATGATGTAACAATCGATTGAAGGGGAAACATTTTCAAATGTCATCGATTTATTTAGTTAATTAGTAGGTAGAAGGAAGAAACAGAAGATGGAACAAAAACCAGATATCGAATAATTAGTGGAAGACGTAATTCAGTACTAAAATTAGTTGTACTTGTAAAACAACAAACTTAAAATGAAATAATTACTAAAGTTTCAATACTTATATCAACATTTTTAAAGAATTGTGTTGTAATCAAACTGAAGCGAACGCCAGCGCCTAAACGAGAGAAGAGAGAAGCAACATTGTTAGCCGTCGGCGCTCATCAACGCAACGCAACCATGTTGTTGGTAGCTCTAACATAACAGTTTCTTGTGTGGCTTTTGCTTTTTTATAGGAACACCCTGAAGCAACAACAAAGTTGACATGAAATTCCTTACGGCAGCCATGCTGCTGCCGGGGCAACTGTTTGGTTGTTGTTGTATAGTGTGGAGCTGCTTATTTCTGGCGACATCATCTCGTAGCTCGCACACACAAGCGCACACACAGTGAGTGCTCGGCAGCGACAGTGTGATGGCATTTCTGTGTTGCACGGCGATAACTCCGAAACTAGTAAGGTTGCTGTGTTGAAAATGTGAACAAAACAAAATATACCCAGAAACTGATAAAACAATGAAGAGCAGAGACTAAAAAGAAGAAAAAAATAACAAAAGTGCTTCCTTTTTTTTCTTCTATGATGTGTGTGCGAGCGAGACGAGACGTTTGTTTTGTTGTTGATAATTCCTAGTTAATTCTTAGCAGCTCAGAGTAGTTTCTGTAACAAACGAGCCAGAAGATGCCAATCCCGAGCTAGGAGAGTGATTTCCGGACGGAAACTAACTTAAGAAGAAGAAGAATTCTGCTTGAGACTGCAGCACTTGAGTTCAGGTAAATGAGAGCCACCATCCTTTCTAATTCTAACCGAGTTGAGTACTGAATAAATTCAATGGCCACCTGAGACTTTTGCGTGAAGGAGGGAGAGAGACAGTTATAGTTTTAAAAATGCTATGTTCAATTAGCTCATGGCTACAGCAGTACGAGTGAATGAGAGTTCATTGAAATGTGTTACTTGTCGTGCTTGATACATGAGTGCAAACGAGACAGCATCTATTTTTATCGTTGAGACGCCATGCCATGCGGTTTTTGTTGTTCTTTCTGGTGGAAAAAATTTATGGCGGCTTACATACTTAGATAAGTAACTAGAGTTGCCGCTATCTTAAAATTAAATGTGTCCTCTGCTCCCTAATATTAGCTATAAATTTTGTTTTTAGAAAAGATTATTTTTTAAAGAATTACAAAAATAGATATTTCAAGTCATTGCATATTTTAATTAATAGAAAATAACAAAACAACTTAAATGGTTTTTTCGTCAAAAATCAATCAATTTACATAAAAATTCAATAATATAAAATAGTACATGCTTTCACTCGAATGTCATTTTAATAGCTTCAAAGCCTCAGTTACTTCAATTGTAAATCGGTGTATTGTTTTTTGCCTTAATTAACTGAAGGTCAGCCAGTTTTCTTTTGGATTCTGCGAAATTTTTTAGAAATGTTATTAAATTAAAATTAAATTTTGATGTTTTTAGATGTATAGTGAAGAGTTCTAGTATAAATACAATAGAATCTATTTTCTACTGTCAGAATGATTGTTGACGACGCTGCCTGATTCAAAGAGAGAGTAAACATACAATGGGTTGTACTCAGGTATCTCTGTGTGAAGAAATTTTCTATGCTCACAAAGTTATGCCGACAATGAATGAGTGTCAGCTCTGAGTGAAAAGTGTCATCTTCCAGTAGAATGTGTCGTGTGCCCACTTAAATAACATTGGTCCATTTTGTGTACGCGGCAACACTGTAACTAACCCTTAAAAGTAGGTCAGACTTCATCATGATTTTTCTCAACGACTTAGTAGTGGAGACGCAAACCAACGAGTGAGTGTACAGGATAAATTAGTCAAAAGCCGAGTGCATTTCGTCAAATTACGATATTTATTTTGAAATCGAGATTTGAAAGTAAAGTTTTGAATCAATTGAAAAATGATTAGTAATTAATTACAAATTAATAAATATTAAATATTAAGATACATATTCCCTGAGTTACATTTTTATACAGGTTTTTTGGGGTTTGTTTAAGTATATTAAAGATAGACTGCCTTTTCAATTAAGCATCCGCACAAATGATTTGCAGTTACACAACATGACCAACAGATGGCTTTTTCGAATTTTTTGTTGTTGTTGACTTCTTTTTCCTATCGTTACAGAAAATCTTGAAATACAAATAATAGAATAAACTAAATTATTATTAAGAAATGTTAAAAAAGATTTTTTAAAATTTTATTTTTATCTTTAATTTATTTCTGTTTAATATCTTTCGATGTTTCATTCAAATTGTAAACGCAATAATATACATTGTATATGTATTCTTTTATTTTTTGCTCTTATTAGTTTTATTCTGTATTTTCATAATAATTTATAGAAAAATAGAGAAATTAATGCTGTTATTCCTAATATTATTTAATTTATTACTTTTCTATTATATGTATTTTTTAAGAATAACAAATTTTTAATATATAAAAGTTGAAAAATGTATTCATTATTAATATATTATTATTATTATTTAATTTAACTTTATAGTTAATATATAATTTATATAGGATTTACAGTTATAATTGTAATCATAATTACACGGAAAATTTTTTAAAAATTGAAATGTAAAGTAAAAATAAACAAATCTCATCAAATCTCAAAATAAATATAAGACAAAAAACTTCTCATACTCTCTCTCACACTCTCTCACAGAGTGCTCGCGCTCTCATATTGCTTGCGCTCTCTCACACTCACACTAACACACCGGAGCTGCTCATCTCTTTCTCAGTTGTTTGCTTGTGTAGGTGACTCTTAATTTTTTCGGTGCGTTTGTGTTGATGAGCCGCTCTCACTCTCTTTCGCTCTCTTAAGTGGCTCTCTTCAGATGCACCTGTCTCTATGCCCGGAGAGTTGGGAATCCTAGTTTGCGGCAGTTTTGAGTGAGCATGTGTTGGGGCAGCACGCTTTCTCACGCTCTCCGCCCCTCGCTCTCTCTCTGTCACACTCCTAAATGCTTTTCTTTGTTCGGCTTCACGCACTCTCTTGCTTAACTCATTGCGTCCTTCCTCTCTCACTCTCTCTCGCACTCGTTAACTATGTTTGAATTCTTCAACAGTTTTGCTTCGCTTTGTTTTGTTGCTCTACTGATTGCATTCTACTTGCATTTATTGCATCTGCTCTCCTCGGATCGCCCTCACTCGCTCCTTCCTAAACCAAATCACGATTGCATTTGCGTGTTGTACTTCCTCCCCCTCCTCCTCCCCCGCAAACTACTCTGCGGCAGGTGCCGAGGTCCGCATGCAGCCAGTCAAATCTTTCCGCAGCGTCATTTATTATATACATATTTTGCAATCTTCACTTCGGGCCCCCTCCCAATCATCCTTCATGAACATTCTCATTTCTCGTATATCACTTGGAACAGAATCACTCAAAATAGTGCCCAACAACATTGTTGCCTCAAACAACAACAGCAACAACAACCACAACAAACAAAACTAATCGAACACTTTTCGATCATTAAATAAAATTGAAAAATCACAAAAACATGTGGGAATTTTTTCGATTTATTTATTTAACTCGAATTTATTTAACGATGGAGTTATTTTAAAAGCCAACAGATTCCTTTTGTTTGCTGCTTGACCTTTATTATTAATTAAAATCGATCGAATGTATTTAAAATATCGAAATCTTTTCAACGTTAACGAATGTATACAGAAAATGTTATGAATTCTTTTAGTGACTTCTATTAAATTCGTTTAATTATATATTAAAAATCAACGAAAATCCAGAAACACCTTTTATATTAATTTTTTTATTTTTCTAATAAAAAAAAAGAGTTAAACTCTCAGTAATTAAATAAAGAATAGTTAACAAAGTAACTTCATTTGTTGAAGTTACACTCAAATTACAATAAATATTTCTATATATTATACAAGTATATATGTATGTTAGTATAGTATATATTATAGATAATTAATCTCAGTTAAATACAAGAGTTCAAAATACACGGCATCGAACAATCATGGCAACAAAAAGCAACAACGTCCAAAAAACAGCTGATGGCGATAATAATGATTATAATAATACACACACACACACACACACACACACATTTTATATTTCATGCTTATCAGCATCGGGCACGACATGAAAAACGCCCTCAGCGATGATTTTTAATTTACTTCAATTAATTAATTCGTTTTATTTGCCGTTTTCGTACTCTTTTCTTTTCAGTCTTCTTTTCGGTCGAGTTTTCGATCGGATTTTTTTGGAATATTTTTCATAATATTAATAATTATACATTTTTTGTTGTGTTGTTTCTCTTCCTTAAGCGCCATCTTCGCTGTCCTTCTTTTGCCATTCTGAGATAAAAACAAAATCAAAAAAAGAAGAATTAAAAAAAAAGAAAAACGAAAACAAAGCACAAAATTTGCAAAAGCTATAAAAATATGAAAATATAATAGCTTTGACGAAGATGAAGCTGGCACTTAAGAAAAGATTAAATGATGACAGAAAAACGAAAGAACAGAAGAAAATTAATTGTGTAAAGCAGAAATACGCACTAAAGTACAGAAAAGCAGCAAAATAATCCAACCAATCAGCCGAACAACCCTGTAGACATGACCTATATACATACAGACAGATACATTTTACCCGTACTTGTATACATCTATAGATGCTTTACTGGGTATTATTTTTCGCTTGTTAATAAGACGATTTTAACACAGCAGCTATTCAAGCATGATGTATTCAGAAGATTTGTATGTATCTGTGTAGTTGTTGTTGTTGATGTTGTTGTAATTATTTTAATTTTTGTTGTTGTTGTTGTTGTTATTCTGTATAATGTAATTTCTCTGCTTTGCTCACAATATTTACATATAAGCTAATCATCTGAGTCACGAGAAAACATAACGTAAGTGTTTTCATTTTCCGTAAATTATATTTTATGTTATTTATTTTCATGTTTTTTCTTTTATTTTATTTTATTTAATTGTCGCTTGAGTTTTATTTAATTTTATTTTCTTAATTTTATTTTAATTCATTCAATAGAATTTAATTTTAGGTTATTTTATTTTATTTTATTTCTATTTTATTTTATTTAATTTTATTCAATTCCAATTTAATTTATTTAATTTGGTTTAATTTTAGTTTGTTTTAGTTTGTTTTATTTTATGTTGTTTTAATCTATTTTGTACTATTTACTTTTGTATTGTTTTAATATTACTTTGCTCTATTTTACTTAATTTTATTTCAGGTTGGAAGATTTTAAAGGCTTCTTGATCTTCTATAGAAACTACTATAAATGTAGCTATGAAAGAATCCAATACTATAGATGAACCATCTTCGGATTAGATTAAAGAAAGTGTCTGGAATGTCGAATAGGAAATCGGGTACTTTTTAGTGGACTCTGTAACTTTTGTGTTATCACTTCTTATTGGATTTACTTTGATAAATGTTCGAAGGAAATGCACAAAGTTTTATTAAAGGAGTGCTTCAATTATTCATCATCTTGGGCCCTTCATGTCACCTGCAATTTAATCGTCACTGGTTTCTTCCTCTGCCATTCATATTTTATTAACGTCTTTTAGTTGCTTCTAACTTGCTATAGCTTTTAAAGATACATTATTTCAGTGAGTTTTTTCAGTACTTGTTGCCTGAATACTGACTGAGAACTCTTGAATATCTATCAAGTTATCGGAAAACTAACGAACATCTGATCAGAGTATTGAGAAGGTCATTTAAGAAATCATATCTGTCGCAATAGGATTTTTAAGAAGATTTCCTTTCTAATTTAGTGCCACTTTTGAAAGTTGTAGTTGAAGTTGTAGTTGAAGATGCAGTTGAAGTTCCAGTTCCAGTTTTAGTTGTAGTTGTTTTCAAAGCTCTAGTTGAGGATGTTAAATTGTTTGTTGAATTGCTGTATCTTTTAGACACCATTGCTAAATCTCTACTGAAGCCATTAATTAGTTAATCACACGTTTATCGGTTTGTTTAGCGGAGACACCGCGGAGACACTCCGGCTGTATGAATGTTTAAATTAGTTGATGAGGAACGAGAAAGCGCTAAAGATTGAAGTAGTGAAGATTGAAGCAGTGAAGATTGAAGCAGTGAGTGTGGATCACACGGACACGGATAAAGTTGGAAGATGTTTGAAGATGCGTTTTGCTTCAGGTAGAAATACGCTCAGTATTAGTTTTGTTTTATGGCCACAAAACAACTTTTAAAGGAAGAGCAAACAATTAGTGTTAAAAAGAGTTGACTCGAAGACGGTTGTAGGACCGGGTTTTGACGACTGAAAAGGAAGAAAAGAGGGAGGATGGAATGGACCGGGACAAGGGAACGCGAAAGACGAGGAAGCGGTTGTTTTGCGCTGTACTCTAAAAATTTGCGTTGAGTTGAAGTTGCGTGTGTTCAAAGTCAAGGAAGTGTTTATATATTGTATTTGTGTGTGTGCAAGTGTATGTGTGTTTGTATGTGTATACGTGTGTATATGAGTATGAGTTTTAATGGCTTTAAGTAGACTTTTTATGTGATTTAAATTGCTTTATTATTATTTTAGTCTATTAAATAACAACAAAAAATCTAACAGAATTCAGCGTTAGTTCGTTCAAAGAGGTGTCTACAGAGACGAGACGATTTTTATGGCGATACGTCATAAATTTCAGCTATAAAACAATTAAATGGTTGAAGAATTGTTGTTGACTTGGATCCGGCGGTTTTTTTAGTTCTTTGCTCATACTATTTATGTTTATGGTCATATCTTGACTTGGCCAGTATCCTGTTGTTGTTGTTGTTGTTGTTGATTTTGTCTTGGGCTTTCTTCTTCTTCTTCTACTTGTTGCAAGGAAGTGCTTCTAGAATCACTCACTGTCGCTGATGTCGCTGTGTTCAGAGTGGCTCACATGCGAGTGCGCGTTACGTTGACTTGAAGGCAACAAAGTGAATCGAAGTCTATTTATATAAAATAAGTTAGCAGCAGCAGCAGCGACAGCGACTGACTGTCGTTGACACAAATTGTTGCATGTAATTTATTTTATATGATAAATTAAAATAAAAGTAGAAGTAAAGCAAAGCAAAAAAGAACGAAACCCATGAAAACAAGCACGAAATAAGAACCATGATAAAAAAAATTACAGCGTGATTTATTTGATTATTGCTGCTGTAATTGTTGTTGCTACGGGTGGTGTTGTTGTTGTTGCTGCTGGTGGTGTTGTTGTTGTTCCTGCTGTCACTGTTGCATTAAATTGATTCGCTGCGGTTGACCAGCCGCAAGGGCAGCAACGGACGGCGGCTTCATGGCCAACCTTTCATTCGCGGTCACCTCCGCGGTCGACGCCTCCGCTTGGCACCGCGGTTTCAGTTCCATTCTCATTCTGTTGTGTGATTTACAACCGAAGTGTTTGTGGACTCGAGCTGAGTCGCGATTTGGCATCTCCTAGAAGTTGCCTCACGTCTGGCGGCGTATCCGATGACTGGATCCGGGCAGGTAAACTCTCAGCCTTTGATTGTTACACGTACTTCGTCGTGCTTGTTGTGGAATTCCAAATAAATAATCGATAATATTAATTAAATGCATACGTAAGCAATCATTGCATATACTGCATGTGTTGTTGCACTTGAAGCGTATCTTCAACAGGCTTCACTGTGCAACGAACAACAACAACAACAACGCGTTGGTGGACAGCCGCCATTTCAGGTAAACAACAAAATTTTCAATTGATGGCCGTTGATGATTGACACTATCCGGTTACTATACGGTGTTGTTGTTGTTGTTGTTTTTGTATTCACGCAGACGCTCTGGCTGCCACTTGTGCTCCTGTCTTCGAACATTCGAAAGTATTCTGAACAAACGCTCGGCTGTTGTTGAGCAGCGACGCCCACCGGGGCAGCAAATCTGGGTTGCAGCATGTCTCGTGTGGGTCGCCGCCACGCATCAGAGTTTCTCGCTGCGGCACGTCTTACGATGCACTGCGCTGTTCGTATTGTGCGAAAAACGCTGCTGTCTGTCTGTCTGTCAACCATTAAAAAAACCTTTAAAATTTATTTGTTAGACGCTCTCAGGCGGGGTTCAGCGACAGCATTAAAATGTCCTAATTTTGTCGGAAGGGGGGGGGGGGGGGATATTTTAAAAGCAAGGGAAGGGAAATACTTTTAAATTTCCTATTTAAATTAATTGCAATTCGGAAGCAGTTCTTCGACTTCTTCTTTTGAGTGTTTAATCAGATGCGTTTAAAGTTCAGTTGCTTCTTTAACTGCTTCTTGCTGTTGTTGTTGTAGTTGATGGTGATGTTGCCCCCACTCTACTCCTTTATTTGACTTACTTTATACTTAAATTGCATTTAATTTAAAACCACAAAAAAACCAAAAACCAATCAAGCGAAGATAAAAGAATTTGAACCAGTCTAATTTAACTAAAAGCTTTTTGATTGCTTTTTCGACCTTTTTTGCGTTCTGTTACTTGGTTTAAAAATCAAGCAGAACGATTGCAATAAAGAAGTAAATCGAATACAACAACAACAACAATAAACAATAAGAATGAGTAGAAAACAGCTAAAAAAAAAAGGAAAAACCATAGAAAAAAGTAAAAATAAAGGTGAAAAAGTAACTCGATTTTCCTTCCTGCCCTTTCTTTGAATAAACTAAATGATAAACTTATCAACATTTTCGATCTGTTCTTAAATAAAAAAGAATCTACGCTTTGTTCAACATCAGCAACAACAACAACATTAAAAACGTATCTGAAATGATTGTTTGCATCATTTAGCACTGCCACACCCCCTCAACTCTGCCCCTTTTCCCATGACCACACACTCAATAACTGCTTACACACTTTTTACCATGTTTGGGCCAAATGGCAAAAGTTTTCATTGCGTTTGTCGATTGTTGACAGCACACAGCGGAAAAATAGTACAAAAAATGAAAAGTAGAAGGAGAATAAGAAGAACAAGGATAAGAATAATAAGAAGAAGAAGAGGAATAGGAATAACAACATCATTATTTTCAAAAGCAACAACAACAACAACATTTAAGAAAGTGGTACAAATAACGACAACTCAACTTTCAAGTGTTTTTCCAAAGATTCGCTTTTGTTGTAGAAAAAAAAATAGTCGTATCTTATGGATTACACAAACCGATGGATCAGTTACAAGTGCATGCATCATAGAAGAGCTACAGAGAAAAATACCAACAACAACAACAACACTAATAACAACATTAAAACACAACAATACCAACAACTAGCATCCGAATAAGAAATGAAAATATAAGAAAAATAAACTCAACACCTCAGCATTTAAAAAAAAATCCAGTTTAAAGTAAACAAGAACAAGGGGAAGACGACGACGAAGAAGACGAAGAAGGATTTGAATAACCAGACTAACAAGAAGAAGAACTATAACTAGAGTAAGAACAAGACAATAATTTATTTAGACAAAATGTTTATTTTCATTTAAATCTATTCTAAAGAGAAGTTTTCAAGAGATTTATTTCGAAACACTGCGTATTCAAAGTGAATGATTTCAAACACATGCGTTTAAAATAGTTAATAGAAAAATTAATAGAATGAAATACAACAGAATAGACTAGAATACAGTAGAATAGAATACAATAGAATAGACTAGAATAGAATACAATACATTAGAATAGAATTCACTATACAAGAAATGATACACATTCTATTTTGAGCTATTTAGCTTTATAAACAACTCACGATTCAGTAACGTCTTCACCTGGTGTTGATTAGAATTCAGTCTGGAAATGCTTTTATCTATGGCACATAGTATATAGAAAACTACATAAAAAAATCGAATAAAAGAATATCTAAATACAAATACAATAACAAATCCAAATGAATGACTGACTGAATATTAATGAAAATAATCGTAGTTGAGAAAAATATCAGAAAATATCGACAATCTTTGAATCTTAGTCTATTTTTTAATCCATCTCTTTATTAGTTATTTAACATAAATGGAGCGCTGAGTTTTATTATTTATTATAGTTTAGAGAACATATATCAATACTATTATATAGTCTACATATTTTTCAAGCTTTATTATTAAAATATTCAGTACTAAATTCTGTTTTATTAACCATCAATTGACCATTCAATTAAAATAATCTATTTTAGTTTTCTTTTTATTAATTAATGAAAAAATATGTAGTGATTTTTAATATTCATTCTTTCAAGCATTAAACGTTGATATTATTGATTTGTTAATTTATTTATAATTTATTATATTTAATTTTTTCATATTTTAATATTTATTGTATTTACTTGCTTTTAATTGATTGAAAATGAGTAGAGATAGTAATCCTAAAATAATACTTCAGTACCAAAAACTAGTAATGCTCTCATCGAATTCTCATCTGATATGTTTTTTATATTGGAGTCTTTGAAAGGATTCTAGAAGTAGAAAAGAAAAAGGAAACAATTTAGTACTCTTATCATTAATAATGAAATGAATAATGAAACGTTGCACTGACTTCGGGCAGAGTGCTATACAGAAAGAGAGACAGACTTTAGACGGACTTTATTGGCATTTTCAATTTTCATAATGCAATCGTTTCGTATATTTATCGTATCGTACTCGTATCTTGTATCTTCTAATTTAATAGCATTGCGAGATGTCTGGAGATGCCTGAAAATGCATCCGAAGGATTGTAAAATTAATGTAATGCGGGAATTCATTAATATTCGCTTTGTTCTTGGCAAGCAACAGCAACTAAAAGGTCCATAAATAGAATAGAAACTGCAATGAAGTTTAACATCCAAGAATTGTTCTGTTATTCAGCGAGAGACGATGACGATTGTTTTTGATTCATCATACTACAAAACATGATTAAATATATTATAATAACATTTTGAGATAAATATGCTGCATATAAATAAATATATTCTAAACAAACATTTTAGCTTTCCTCCTTCTCTCTGTGTCTCTGCACTCTATCCCGAATTTCTTTATTCTACCGAACTCTAGAGTGATAATTAAAATGATAAAAATTTAATTAGATTAAATAAAGCATCTTTTTGGTAAACAAAACATAAAAACTACTTCAGACAATGAAAAAAAGAAACAGACAAAATGAATAAAGTAAGAAGGAAAGAAAGAGAAAAAAATTGAGACGAATAAAAACGAATTTCTTTCTTTCAAAAGAATTCACGAAAAGTCTGTCAGAACTCATAGAAAACTATGAGCACAACAACAACAACAACAACAGCAACTTTTACGACATCTCATTAGAATATAAGATTAAAAAAAATTTCAGACACACAACTTTTCATGCTATTTTTCAACTGTTCTTTTCTTCTTTTAGTATTTTAAGATTTTTAGTTATTTTTGCAATTTAGATTCCGTTTCTGTTTCTGCTTCTATTCTTCGTTTTATTGCTGCTGCTGATGCTGCTCATGACGTCGTTGATTTCTTTTCTTCTTCGTTGATTTTTCTTATTATTGTTTTCTATTCTTATTGCGGATGTTTTGCTTATTGTTGTTCTTGGTTCTTCTTTCTGTTGGTTGTACAACTCGTAAATCTTTCCATATCTAAATAAATTTCATAAAAGCGCAAAGATGCAAAAACTGCGCATACGAATTGATTAAAAGATTGCTTTTCTGACCCAAGAAAAATCATCCAGAGAAATCGCTGCAAATAAAAGAAAGAGATGCAGATGCAATAAAATGATTTCTCTAAAAATGCACAGAAAATGCATGAAATATAAAATGACAGACAAAACAGAGTTCAACGCGTTGATCCAAATCTAGAAACCAAACTAAAATCAAAACTAAAATCAAGCAGCAACAAAGAACAGAAGAAGAGTCCAATGAAATGCTCATAAAAACTGACCAAGAAAAGCAACAAAGCAAATTAAAGAAGGAAAATCGAGTGGGAGAGGGTGAGTGAGTCGGAGAGAAGAACAGGGA
The DNA here is from genome assembly GCA_949629155.1 of Myopa testacea. Lineage (NCBI taxonomy): Eukaryota > Metazoa > Arthropoda > Insecta > Diptera > Conopidae > Myopa > Myopa testacea. The sequence continues at coordinate 41,093,087 of OX451345.1, read as the reverse complement.
AAGCAATGGAAATGATTTCAAATCAGCAGAATTGCTCTACACTCCTTCTGCAATGAAATTCTGCTGCTGTTTTCTTTAACGTTTAAAAAAATAGACATTCTCAAATATTAATATATATGAAAAGAACAATAATCCAAAATATAAAATATAGTAGATGAGCTAAAAAGACTCTACTAACTTCAAGTGAAAAGTGACAAGGGGAGGGTCAAGTTATTTAATAATAGGAAGAATTACAGCATAATAAAAAGAGAAACAATTTAACAATTCTTTAATTCGTTCTTTGATTTGTTCGAAAAGTGTTTTGAAAATATGTCAAAATGAATATAAAATCGCGGTAATTTTATTTGACTTTGATTTTGAAAAGAATTTAGATGCTTACTTAAGGTATTTGAGGTTAATAGTCAATTAAATAATCATTAAACGCTTCCGAAATCTATTCTTTCATCATAAATAATCTCATTACTAGTACATTTAATCCTCCTACTCGCCTTTTTTTTCTACGTCTGTTTTTCCCCTGGGCTTCCCCGTTGATTTTTTTCTGGCGTGTTTCCTCTTCGTTTTTTCTTTGGCGTTTTTTTTGTCTGACGTTTTTTCCCCCTCTACTGAAGAACTTCGTCGTTTCTTCGCTTGCGACCTGTCTTAAGTAAAGCATCATTTAATTAAAGCTATAAATTTACGACTCGACTTGTTGACATTTACACATTAAACGCTTTTTCAAAACAGTTAAAAAGCTGAATGGATCTCATGGCTGTTAGTTTGTTTGTTTATCTGTTTGTTTGTTTACTTGTGACTTTTTATTAGTTTTTAAATGCAAAAATAACACACACATCAGCTTCAAGTTGGACGTTGAACACTTGAATTTATGTCTTAATTTAGCATTCGACATCAATTTCGTTATTTCAGGTTAACGTGGAAATTCTGTATTCCAAAAAAATATTATTAATCGGCCAAGAAGCACTCTAATTTACTCTACAGAGAGCTCTCAGTAGTTTATAGTAATTTTTTCACAATGCTTATATTATTATTTAATATATTTTCATATATAAAATAAGGGAAACTCTTTTATATTTTTAAATAAATAAATACATAAAAAAGTAAATAAATAAATGAAAAACTAAACAACTACAAAATATATGTTAAATTTATTTATTATGTTCATTTGTTTAGTTTTTTCAATTATTTTTCATTGAAATTACTTGAAGTTTATTGATTTAGTTTTAAACTTAATTTATTTATTTATTGAAGAAAATAATTTAATTAACTTTTATAACTTAATTTAATTTTTAATATTTAACATTTATTACACATCGATTCCCGCTTCTTCCCGTTTTTTGTTGGTTTTCTTTTGTTTTTATTCTTTATAAATTTCTTAATCGCAATATTAAAGTTTTTATGAAATATTAAATATTTAAATGAGTGCTTAAAGGCAGTTCTTATTGACCGCTTTGAGGCTGCCAATCGATTGAGAACTCATTGATATTCGCTGTATTACTTGTATAAAGATATGTTTTCTTAATTGTGAGCGCGGAGGTATTTAAAATATATGCGTATCTGAATCTGCGTTGATTGCTAATTGAAGATCTTCTTATGATGCGCCACAGATTCCTCTTAGCATCAGATTGTGGTGGCATCACTGGCAGCGTGCTCGGAGCGAGATGTCCAGCTGTTGTTGAGCGTCGCCGTCGAGAGCCGCCGCCAGAAATACAACCGGTTCGAAAGCCTGTGAAACCCGCTTGAAGACTTTTAATTGACTTCTTTTAAATATTTTATTTCTCTTATTATTACTTTTCTATTTCTTATGATTTTTCTATTTCTTAAATAGCTTTATCTGTTAATCGAACAAAACGCACTCATTTTATGATGTTGATACGATGACGCTGAAATATCGTGGAATATAAAATAAGAAACATTTATAAAACTGCTAATAATGAAGAGTGTACCTGATGTTGAGGATGTGAGAGCAGTGGTGGGGGCGTGGGAGTAGGCTTACAATCTGAGTATGTCATCGGAGAGGAGGAAAGACTTCTGTCCATCTCTTATATAAAAACTCTTCACTTTTTCCTTCCATTCGATTTGCTCAAAACTCAATCTTCATTTCGTTGGGATCAAAAGCGAATCAGATCATATTGTAGACATGTACAATGTATGTTTGCTTGAATGTCCTGATGGTCGAATCGATTTTCGCAGTCGAAAAACATCAGTTGCACTGTAAATCTTTCATTTCCGGTGAACTTCTTATTGATCCATGCTGAGCTGAACTCCCGAACAGCGGCTAATAAATTGCAATAAAGTCAGGAAACAAGAAAGGAGGGTAAGATGGAGGGAAGAAAGGAAGACAGAAATGTAGAAGACAGAGAGCGAGAGACAGAAAGAGAGAGACTGATAGCCAGACAGGGAGTGGAATGTTTTTACTACATCGACTGGAGGCAGACAAATGATGCAGGATCAGAAAGCAGCAGGAGCTGCAGCAGAACAAGGAGAAAGAGAAGGACAGACGTGGGAAGCGAAGAGCGTGGAGAAGAGAGAATAAACATTGGAATTAATGGCGAAGCAAAAAGGAGCTCAACTGAGAAAACTTCATAAAGATGTTGCATAACAACCAACCAACAACAAAAACTATGCCTGGACCAACAACAACGAATAAACCTACAATCATACATACAATCATACATTCATACAATCATACATTCATACATTCATACCTACATTCATTCATATAGTGCAGAATTTATCACCTGAGTGGTTGTCATATTAGAAGAGTTGCTCAGAGTGGCAGCTCTGGTGGTGGACTCCACTACTAATCAATATTTTAAGTCTTCTCTCTCCTCGCTCTCTGCGCTCACTTCACTCTCTTCGCTCATACCTGCCTGCCTATCATAACCTATCTCACTCTGCCCAATCAAGAAACATGTAAACAATTTTGTCAAACTAAGCAGCATGGTTCTGAAATCGTCTTGTTTGTAGTTGTTGTTATTTCTTCTGATTGCCGTCGGCAGCCATCATTGGCAGCCATGGCCTGTTATTGTTGTTTTTGTTTTGCTTTTTGTTGGCCTTATACTCACAGCGCTGCCTTTCATGCTGCTTGTTTGTTGTTGGGCTTCAGTAACTGCAACTGAAGCGCAGTACTCGTTCTGTATACGTAATTAAATCGTGCTTTAAGAATCGATCCAAGGAACAGCAAAGCGAAGTTCTTTCAATACTGTTGTGTTTTTCTGGTTTGATTTTTTTATTCCTTTCTTTTAAATATTTTTTCATATTTCTTAAGAATATGAATTCATATTTTTCACAATATAAGTATTATTTTTTTTTGCTTTTTCTTTCTTTTGCTATGATTTAAGTCAAAGTTGATTGCTTACTTTTCGAATGCGACGATGAACACTCGCTTCACCCAGCGCATGTTTCGTACAGTGGAACAAATTGTGTTAAATGTGGTTAGTTAGTGGTTGTGTTGATTAGTCACAATATTACATCGATTTATAAAAATGATAAAAAGAATAGCAAGTAAAAAGAATAATAAAAAGAAATTCAAATTTTATTAAAAATAAGTTCATCACTCATTCGGATATCAATCTGTATGAATTATTTTAAAAATAAGTGTTCCAAATAAAGAAATAAAATAAATAAATAAATGAATGAGTAAATAAATAAAAACAATTGTTTTAATTTTTCTCACATTTATTGGGGTTAAATTCAACTTCTCACTTTGGTCTGTACGAAGTCGAAACGAAAGTCATTAAATTTTGATGGTTTTTGTTGTAGTATTGAATAATTTTAACATTTATATTTAAATACAAATGAAAAACTCCTAAAATACATCATTCGTGTATATCATGTTATATGTATTTTGTTCATACATTTAAAGAAACATATCCCATTTCTTAGGTTTATTTGTCCCATTGTTCGTTTATCTGATGGCCCCACAGAATGTCGGTGCAGCTCCACTGCCAACACTCGCCGTGGCTTCGTTTAATGCAGCTCGCTTCATTTCACCGCGGAATTGCTACCAGTTTCGCAGCTCGCACGGTCGTTAGTTCCAAGAAAATATGATGATTCCGATGCCAGCGTCTGTTGGCAGCACCAACGCTAGAAGCACCGGAGACCGAGCCAGAGAACTGCTACGCCTGAAATATTGATAGACGGAAGTAACAATGACATGTCGACACTGCTGCTGCTGCTGTTGTTGTGGTTGTTGTTGTTGCTATCAGTAAAATACGACGACTGCAATGACTTGTGATTTTGTTGTTGTGTTGCCATGATTCTTGGTTGGTGGTCGAATGGGTTAAAACAGGTTGAAGCGGGTTTAAGGTTCAAAACTTCTGTACGGAATGAATGCAATATTTTGTGCAGCAGAAATGAACGAATGACAGTTCCAAGTCCGTTTCTAGACATTTCGGTGCCGCAGGCGAATCCAATTTTCGGCGCCCTTTTTCTAGGCTTAAAAGGAGCGAAGAAAGAAAGAAAGGAATGATTTTTTTTTATTCATAACATGTTAAATATTTCTAAAAAGTAATCTTAATTTACATACAATAGAAAACTACGATGAAAAACAGAAGAAAAATAGAAGAATAGATGAGATTAGAGGGAAAAGTAGTCATTTCAAAAGCGCCTGAAGCGAAACAAAAAACCAGGCCTTTTTTTTGTCCGTTTCTTGATGCTCGTTGTTGATGCTGCTCTACAGCAGATAAGACTGATGACACAGTTTGAATGGCGTCGATGGGGAGCACTGCCGGCGCGGGAGGAGGGGTGGGAGTGGGGCAGGACGCTGAGATAATGACGAGGAGTCCACAAAATTATGAGGAAGAAGCAGCGGAGAGTTTTTGCCACATTTGCTCTTGAGTGAGTTACATTTTTCGTCGTCTGCGTTTAACGAGTTTGCGGTTTATGCACACAACTTGCATTAACATACTTTAGCAGTGAGTAGTGAGTAGTGAGTAGTTAGCAGTTGCTTTGCCAGTTTTTATGTAGTTTCGTAGTAGATAAGTTTTGTGGTTGCTTTGTTTTGGGTTTTTGGATATTTCTGGAAATATTTCACTGACTTCTTCCATGTGTTTGTTTATGTATATTAATTTTAAAATGTAAACGAAATTCATGCAGACTAAAGTTGCAACTGGAACAAACATTTGATGTCGGGACAAAGAAAGACAGTGTTGCCATAGATTGAGTATTTTTGAATACGAATTAAAAAAACTTTCATTTACAGCGACGGTATTCTATTCATGAACGTCACAATTCCTGGACTTCATTATAAATCTTCGAATCTTCAAATTATTAATTTAATGTTTATTCAAACTATAGAGTACATTATTATATCCCCAATCCCAATAACCCTTAGTTCGTTCCTAGCACCATCATGAATCATTTATTTATGTGTAATGATCGATCATTTTAACCGTTAGAAGGAGGAAATGAATAATCTTTAACCAATAAACAACCTGAGGGAACAAATCGAAACTGTAATCTATAAACGAACATCTGGAATCTAATTAAATCAAGAACTTAATGTATATTTGTATCTAGAGAACCATCTTAATCCGTACTCAAGTGAATGATACCAGTCATTAATTTGTACCGACTTCGTTTGAGATTGTAACTAAAGTCAACGAGCCAACTGTGCAAAATATTGCAACGAAGAAATTTCCTGTCCATTTTTAAAGTAAAAAATTCGATAAGCAATGAGAGATATAATGCAATGAATGATAGATGCAATACAATCAGTGATAAGTACTAAGAAACGATGTCGGATGAGATAAGAAATGCTCGCTCTGAAAATATCACAAAAGAACTCATAAAAATACTCAAGAAAGAAAACTCACCAGAAAACAGCATCCAGCGAAATCTGCAAATGATTTCGCTAGATTTAGATGAAGAATATAGTATCTGGATAAATGTCAAAAGCAAATTCCAATTTTTCAAGGAGTTAAGTTATAATATACGCCAGTGAAATCTATATGCATCCGATCTCCATCTGCAGCTGATCTTCTGGCATAAATAACAATAACAGCAACCACCATAACCACCACCATAGCTACAACAACACAAAAACACACTCTTCAAGACAGTCAACAGACTAACCAGCTAACCAACCAAACAACCAACCATTCAACCATTCAACTACTTCAATCATTCCAACCAACCGAACCAACTCCGGACGCTAATCATAAAGCGCGTCTCTGCGTCTCGCTCCTCGTTGGCCTTCTAATAAAATAACTTAACTAATTACAGCAAAGAATGAAATATAAATAATAAAATAAAACTGCTGATTAAACGTGTTCCGTGCAGCATTTCGGCCGGCGTGCACCGTTCAGGCCCCAAGCCACATCGCTGGTCGACGCGTCGCTTTTCCGATTCCGGCTCCCCTTCGGCCGGGCGTCCGTCGCCCAGCGTCGTGCGTCCGTCGCTGGCTTCGGGCGTTAATGCGCGCCTTAATCATAATTTATGCACTTAATGTGCAGAGCTCGCGTCGCTTGTGGCCGCAGGTGGCGGCGCAGCGACAGCTACAAATCTTGCAGTTTACTGCACTTTAAGCGGTCGATTGGCCGGCCCGATAAAAACGCACTCCAAGTGGGCCGTTTTTCGCCATTTTCGCCGTTTTTCGTGCGATGGCTGTTCTTGAAATGGCTCCAGCTTTTAAGCGGCTTAACAAGGAACAAATGAAACCATTCCGCATTTACATTTAGATTAAACTCGTTGCTCTTAATTACCACCCCCGACGACGAGGAGGGAAGCCATATTTAAGCAAGTGAAAGAGGGGAAGAGAGGAAACAAAGAGAAAGATAGAGAGAGAGAGAGAGAGTGAGAGCTGCATCGAAGTCCAGTAAAAAGAGGTTCAATTGACTTCGGCGAAGAGGTTTCACCAACTTTCACTTTTCCGGCGAGTGAACCTTCGGAAGCCTGCCGGGCCTGCTGCGGAAATAGGTTACTCTCTGGCGGCCTCACCAGAGTCCGACTGCGCAGCCGGAGTTTATTGTTTTATGGAATCTCAGGCTGTCTTCGAGGCTCTTTCATCCTTCGCTGCTGTCGGGCTGTCGTAAAACATGCTGTGCGAAAGGGTTCCTGTGCTTCCATGAAACTAATTTAAGCGTTCACGCTCTGAATTTTTACGCCAGAATTTTTATGTTTTGGTTAAAAAATGAAGCGCTTCGAATTTCGTGCGAGACGCAGGCAGCGAGCACAACAACGCCGAAAAGCGAAAGTGACAGGAACCGTCATAAAGAACCGTCGAGCGTTTGACCTGACCAACGTTTAAAGCAGCTCTTTAAACCAGCAAATGATTTATGAGCTGTGAGCTGAGAGTCTCGAGATGTGAGACGCACTTTGATTTGACCTGCTTCTGGTTGTGCTGCGGACGAAGCAGAGGCACCGAACCGAGGAACGGGTTCGAACAACGGAGTGGGTTTGAAAGAGTGTCTTCGATTCTTGGTTGTCCGATTCACCCTTTTTTGCGAACGACATCCATCGTTTTATATCCCTGCAGATACTCGTACATATTTGGACAGATTTGTTGGTGTTGTGATTGTTTTCCTGCAGCGAAAACATTCAATTTTATGCCTTGAAAAACGATTTATAAACGCTGGATTCTATTCTGTTCAGATTCTCTTCTCTTCGGGAATCGTTACGTTGACTTGTTTACGTTGAAGGAGAGAAAATTGAAGTAGTAAAAAGCAAACAAACAAAAGCAAAAACAAGCAAATCAGATCTGATTTTAGATGCATTTTTTTAATGCCGTTTAGAGTTCTAAAGTTTGCACATCAGATCAAAAACGGGGTCAGAGAAAAAAAAAACCAATCATGTATTTGTTTTGGCTAAAAAAAGTCTATTTTTACTTATTATAATGTCCGAAAGTTTTACTTTTCGAAGTTTTTAGAAGCGTTTCCAAACCGTTATTTAAAAAGATAATAACTGTAAAACTAAGGACATTTTTTTAATATTTTTTGAGAATCGATTACTGGGTTCATAGCAATTATATAAGGGTTATATAATCGTGCAATTTATCACCTCTTCTGGGCGCAAATACAAACGCTTTTAACTATAAATTATTATTATGTTGTTCTTTAACAACTATAACTATATAATCTGTATACTATTATATTCTATTCTTTTCTTTCTATACTAATATAGATATTTTATATACATATAATTGCCAAAGACTTGGTAAAGCCAAAAGTTTGCAGAGTTTTATTCAAATAAGTGAGGTTTTTATAGACAGAAGAATAATAAAAGAAGAAGTAAAAGCAGCCAAGAGGGAGAGAGAGAGAAATAGCGGGTGAGAGAGAGATATAGGGAAAAGTGATTCAGTTCCAAGACAGAATTCAGAATCAGTCACGGCATAAAAATAAAAGAATCTGGAATAAGTTTTTCTTAACTAAATCAAAAAGTTTTCCATTCAATTAGTAAAAATTTGCAAATGATACGAAGAAAATTACTAAAGTTTTTGGGGCCCCTCCCTTCGCCCACTTAAACCCGCTGACCAACATCTCTGCCATCAAGTAATTCAAAGATACGTGATTAGAGTGTAGAAAGAAAGAAAGATTAGAGTAAGAATCTACGACGGGATGAAGCGGCTGGTTGAAGGGAGGAGGGAGGAGAGAAAACTTCCATATAGGATAGGAGTGATGAAGATGAGGATAGATGAAGGAGGGCGAAAGATGGATATGATTTCATAAAAGAGTTTCGATTATTTGCTATACTTTTACATACTTTCATAACATAACATGCAGTAAATAAAATCATATACAGATACATAATCAGATGAAGGAAAAAAGGAGAGGAAGAAGAAAATAAGAAGAACATAGGTAAGAGATGTGTAAAGATCTCTGGAGAATATAATTTCGCGTAGAATTCTTGATTCACACGCACTCTAATCATCATACCCTCATATCTAAAATGAATATCTACGCATCCACGTATTGACGCTAAGTATATTGATGTATCTATGAGTACTACCATGAGGCTGGAGATGGACATTACGTCGTATGGTTGGCGTCGTAATGGTTGTCGTTGTCGCAATTCAGCGGGGAATACAGCAAAAGAAACAAAGAAAAAAAAAACGGAGCGGATTCCAGAAAATGGACTTTAGTGCTAAAAGTACTTCTTAGTTGAGTTCCGGAGCTACTGAGGGTGTGAAGTATGTAGTTACATATGTAAGTCAGACGCATGTCAGATCATGAGCAACATTAGCATCATGTCCCCATCCTCAAAATGGTCAAGGATGAGATGATGGGACACTGAATGATTATCATTTTGTTTTGTTGTTCTTCTTCTTCCCGATGTCGCTTTTAGTCTTGTTTGTAACTAGCGACATGCTAATCTGTATCTGCAGTTATCAAAGCCTCTTAGAATTATTAAAAGATTCCATCTATGAGTCTGTCATTTTATCGTTTAGTAGTTCTGTCATTCTATCTTTCTGTCACTTTCTTGCTTTATCACTCCGTCCCTCCTACTCTCTGTCATCCTGTCTTTCTGTCGCTCTGTACTTTTGTTGCTAGGTTGAACTCTGTTTTGAGTTGTATTTTAAATCTTTCTTTGTCAATTTTCATCAGTTGCTTATCTGACCTTAACTCATCCTCTTAACCCCTTCTTATTGTCTCTGTATTTTCTCCTGCATAATTTTTTCCTTGATTTCATTCTTGTTTACAAACATATTTTATTTCATTAGAAAATATTTCTCCATCGTTTTTATTCACGAAAATTCACAAGAATTCGCAGAGGTTACATCATAAAATGTGAGTACTGTTGTTGTTATCGTTCTCTGTTGGTTTTCGAGGTTGTTTGCTGCTCTCGAAGGAAGCAGAGCAGTCTTTCTCCGTTACAACAACAACAAACAACAGCCGCTTACGTGCATCAGCATAATTTATATATTTTATTTTTCTTCTCAATCCCTATTTTTTATGTTTGTCTTTATTTTTCTACAATATGTACACATATTTAAATTGAATATGTTTTTTGTATTTTTATTTTTTTTCTTCCCCTTTATTCATTATTACTTTGTTTCTTGTTTCTTATCTTTTCGTCTCATGTTTCTTGTACTTATTTATTTAGTTTTTTGCCTTTATTGTGTTGACTTTCTTATCTGTATCTCATTTTATGTACTCATGTATACAGATATTTGTACATAATTATAAAAAAATGTTTTTATTTTATCTTAAATATAACATATTATGTAAAAGTTCAAGTTCACTCTCACACGAAGATAATATTTGATGCTTGTTAATGAGTATAAATAAAAGCAAGTATCTAAATTGAGCCTTAAGATGTCATGATACTAGCTACAATATTATAGAAGTTACAGCAAGCGTATTTTTAAATGCTGAATTAATGCGTAAATTATACAAAATTCATTTGAATTCATTATTTAAAGTGAGGAAAACATTTTCGCCAAAGGATTTGGAAGAAAATTCCTCCTTGTAGTCTAGTAATTCAAAAAAATTCCTTAATTCGAAGATGTTAATCATCATAACAATCATTTACAATTATTTAGATAGACAACCCTTAACTTATTCTCAGGATCTTTTAAGTCAGGATCAGGATCATTTAATCTTAAATGATTTGGAAATTTTAATTCGTTCGTTTGTATTTCATAATTAAATTTAGTTTCATTTCAATTCATTTCACAGAAACAACCTTAAGCAGAAATGACGTTTTTCTTTAGTATTATTTTATTATTCCTTAGACTTTCATTTTTCGGGGACTTGAAAATTACTTTTTGATTGGAGTTGAAAGGCTGGAAATAATGAATATTTTTCGAACTGAATGAATGGCAAATGGTTAAAATCTGCATAATTATGCGATTCGAAATATGCTACGCTTGAAAAAACCATAAATAATAAACCCAAGAGACCGAAAAATAATACAAAAGGAGGATTTCAGAAATTAAAAAGAATTTCTGGAGAGGCGATTAATTAATGTTAACGAGTTTAAAGAGCTAACGAACCCGTTACGAAAGAGAAAAGAATTCTTCGTTATGAAAGCACAATATATTCATAAATGTAAAGTGTAACAATAATTATAATTATAAATAATAATAATAAGAACATGAATAATTATAGAATTATATTAATATTAAAAACAATAATAATAATTACAGTTATAATAATAATATTCATAGGAATAGTAATAATAATAATTATAATCATAATAATAATAATAATGATAAAAGCAATGATGATATGTAATTTATAAATAAATATAATTTATAAATTATAATAACACAACATAATAGTTTATGTTTCTTCTTTTAGATGGATTTTTGTTGCAAATGGAGACGATTTCACTTTGACCCCGGTTGAAGGTAAGTGAAAGTAACGATTTTGATTCTTCTCAGTAAAAACATCACAAAAATTATAGTGTATTTATAAAAATTCATGTAGAAACAAAGGAGTGAGTCAATTAAAAGCAGCATTCAGATATTCAAAGTCGAAGTGGGTTGTTTGGGACGTCCGACAAAATAACTTTCTGTGGCGCCGTCATAATCTCGACTTCTTTTTGCAACAAGAACAAATAAGAACGTGGCTATTATCTCCTGCTTTCCATATTTTATGGCACATTTCGTTGTTTTCTTTTTGTACAGTGCAATTATTGAAAAATTGCTCTACGCGTTGGAATCACAAAGATGGCGTGGTCAACGTTGCGTCGCTGCTTTCGCGTTGCGTCAGCAGAGCAGCAACTCGATGCCTTGATTTTCCATTTAATCCCTTCTCTCTCTCTGAATGCAATAAAATTGATGAAATTCCAAGAAAATATAAAATACTCCAATATGTGTAACGGTATTCGTTGTAGTTTGCTTCTTGCTACTCTTGTTTTCTTATTTATTTTATATTTCAGAAATATTCTTAAAGAAAAATATAAAGAAAGGCGACCAACCGAGTTGTCGAAAAATATATAGAAAAGCATAACTGAACAGTTGCAGGGTTGTGTGCATGTGTGAGTACTCGACGTGAAGGTGCGTACGTGTATATGTATGTATGTGAGATGTTTCTGTGTTCGAACTTCGAAATATGCAATGAAAATTCTTACCTTTGCTATTTGTACAATTTACTCGGCTTCAGGGACTCAAATTATTGCTGATGGTAATAAGAACGAAAGAAATCCAATAACATCTACAAAAATACGAAAAGCAAAAAGCAAGAAAAGCACAATAAAGTAAGAAAATAAAAGAAAATAAATACGTAAATAAAATTTACATATTTCAGGGATAAAAAGTTCTCTGCTTGTGTGACAAACCTGTGAAAAATACTAGAATATATACGAATATTAGTACATGCTATAATACAATACATAGAAAATCAGCTTCAATATTGCTCCAAAAGAACAACAACAACAACAACAACGTCGACATCATCAGCGACATCAACGAAAACAACAACAAGAACAACAACGATAACAACAACATCACATAAATGAATGTTATACAAATGTAACAAGTTGTTGTCGTTTCTTCTTTTTCCGTTAAATATTGATGCAGTTGTTGTTGTAGCTTGTGTTTAGCTGTAGTAATTGGTTTAGTTGTTGTTGTTGTTGTGCGAATAACTATTTAGTAGCAGTTCTTTGTTTTTGCTTTCATAGTAGCAGTTGTCGCTTTTGTTGTTGCAATCATTTTTGCCAATGCGAAGGGCAGCTTTCGAAGGTGACTGCGAGGGAGCGAGTGAGAAGGATTCCAGAGAGGGTGAGCAGACTGTTTGTGCGAATGCAGTACAGTTGCAAAGTGTCAAAGGTGTCTACGTGCAACTGTACTCAATCTCACCCGACCCACCCGACCCACCATCAGCAACCCACCCACGTAGTTTATGCCTTCAGGGGCGGATGGGTGGCAGCTCAGCTTCGTAAAAGTATTGAGCACATGCACAGCTCTCTTTGCGTGTGTGTGTGTGTGAATGGATTCGTGTTTGCATGGGTTTGTGTTTGATAAATAAGAGCATAAAATATCCGCGTTCAATTTTTACCATTTCCCCCTCCCCCCTCTACTCTAACTACACATTTGATCCATTTGCACACTCAACCCCCCCAAATAACCTCCCCCACCGCCCATCATCCGGTTTCGTCAACTAACTGGGTTGCCTGCAGTTTTCGCGAACGTGACTACTTTTTAGTTTCTCGCTTTGTTGCCTTTCGTTCTTTTATTGTTATTGTTTTTGTACGTTGTTAAAGGTTAAAAGTCGAAGTTCGTTGCGTCTCGCTCTTTCTTCAGAAGGACTTCCATTTTGCTGTTTTTGTGTTATTTTGGCAATATGTTGATTTTGATCCTGTTTTCCCTGCTTTAAGTTTGCACTCATTTGCATTTTCCGACTTTTTGTTTACCGAAGTTCGTTAAGACAAACAAAAGCTGAGAATTTAAAATCAGGCAGCAAATTTTTGTCACGCTCACATTCGACAGCGGGGTGAGGGTGGGGGTGAAGGTGAGGATGTTGTACTCATGTACTCAGATACCGATGTAGCTGCAGATTCTTAAATTACATTTAATGCTTTCAGTTTTGTTAATATTAAGAAAACTTTTATTTGAGCAGATTCCTCCCTCGAAAGCGTAACAAGGGAGGAGTTTGCGAAGGAGTTTTTATTGGGTTTGTAAAGTCCATTCAACCGCCCTCGTCGCCCCCCCTTCTACTCCTTTCCTCTAACAAATTCTGCGTCTACTCATTAACATCGTATTATGTTTTTTTTCTGGTGCCGTGCTACCATGTAATCAATTGTCACTTTCAGACCCTGACTCACATCCTCATCTTAAGCCTCACCCTAAAACTCAGCCAGTCTCTTGTCAGCACCGTCACAGTCACCCTCAGCGTCACTTTCACCCTGGACCCCGACCTCAGCCGCAGCCTCCATATCAACTTCACCCTTGCAATTTCAGCTGGTGTAATTTTCCTCACCGTCACCAAGTCTTCAGTTGACTCAAACATGATGTCATTAAAATCCATTTAATATGAGAAAAATAATCCGAATCTAGACTAAATTAAATAAGGTTATAAAATTTGTTTTTCTCTTTCGTCTCCTCTTAATGATCAATCTTCCTCTACAAGAAAACTTCATAAGAAAAGTTAATACGGTAACCAAAATAAAAGGAAAATAAAGCGACGTAGCCAACAACAGGTTTATGTAACTTATGTAAGAAAATTATGGGAGTAAGTGTCATATCTCGAAATTGACTAATTTTATAAAAAAGAAAACGGTAATTAAATAACGGTTCCAGCAGATTCCAATCGGTAGTCACACTCCCTGATTTTTTTTTCTGCGCTATCACTCTTGCACAACGAGTTCGAGGTGAGCAACAACAGCTTCCACATGGCAACGATTAACAGCAACGAGTATCAATGGCAATTGCATCGTTGAAAAACACGAACAAGAAATGCTGTTGACTCTGTCATGTTGACGACTGCCTCGAAATGGCGTTTTTTGCTGATGATAACGAATGACGTGTGCGACGAGTGCAGACGATGCACGATGCACTTCGCTCAACGTATGCAAACGTATGTTTTATGTAATGATGTTTTTTTTGGCATCAACAAATCATGGACGCGTTTCTTTTTTGGCCTTGTGTTTTGTTTTTGAGTCCAAGAAGAAAAGAATTGATTGAGTAAAATTTGATTGGGAAGAGTTGCTGTGTTTTTTCTAAAAGTTCCTTGAAGAAACATGATTAAAAATGAGAAATTTTGTTAAGAATTTGAATTTAGAATAGTTGATTTAATTATGAAGATGGAAGGAAACAGAAAATTTATTTGTTGAATTTCGCGGTTGGAAAATGAGTTCAGTTGTAAAATGAAAACAAAAACCATACAAAAATAAAATGCATTAAATTGAAATCAACTGGGAGTGTAAAGAATAAAGAAATGTGAAGAAAAGAAATAAAACAGGGACTCGCCACGACTTATCAACTGGTATTGATTTTAAAAACAAATCAATTTCTTTAATTAAAGAAAAAAAAAGAGAAAACTCACTACCAAAGACAACAAGTTTCAAAGTACACTATCAACAACACAACACGTAAGCTTATTTAGAGCGACCTGGCCGAAGCTAATGAACTCTACATCCGCGGAATAAATGTTGAAGTTGAGTTCTACACAAGATTGATGAGGTAGATCTACCTTACATGAGATAGATTACCCTGTAATCGTCATGTCCACAGATCAGCAAGAGAATAGAAGTAGAAGACAGACAGTCAGATAGACAGAAAGACGGACAGGACGGACTGAAGAAGTGTCGATGATCTATAATATATGCATACACTCTTCTACATCTACCACGCCTTCTCTGATGTCTTATAAACGGAAGAACAGAGTCAATACATCCCATTCCTTCGAGTGTAGGGTATAAAAAGCAAGGAACACAACTTTTAAAGGAATCACAATCAAAAAAACAGCTGTAAATTAGAGTTCCAGAGAGAAAATAAACGAAAACGACTAAGAAACATGAACAAAGATAACCAAAACAACAACAACAACAACCAATAATACACTGCGTTAAAAGAAAGGCGCAAGGGTTAAATTTACAGTTGAGTTGATGAAAAAAATGCCAATACTGTTACTTGGGTTCTGGCTGCCTGCCATCACAGTCCATGCGCATGCTTCTATCTCCCTCTCGCTTTCGCTCAGCTACGGAGAGCGCATGCTGCTGCTGCTGCTGCTGATTCATTCTTTCCAACGAGGCTGCCAGTTTTGAGTTGGGTCGGCCATTGAAATGAATTCGAACTGTTGGTGTTATTGATACCATGTTGTTGTTGTTCAGTTCGGTAATGATTTGAACATGCTCCCTGACTTCTTCACTGTTGTTGTTGTTGTTGATGCTTTATCATTTAAGTATGTTAGTTCTGTTGCTGTTGTTGTTTTTGTTGGCGTTGTTTTTGTTGTTAGTGTAGCTCTTTGCTCAACACGAGGCTTGTTTCATTTCAAGATGTTTGGAAGTGCAAACAACCTCCAAACCACTCAAGCACGCGTTTATATGGACAACTAAAGATTTCTGTCTGTCTAGCCGCCTGTCTATCGAATGTTTGTCTGTCTGTGTGTCTGTCTACTCTCTTTTGTGGAAAGATTTTTAAAACGTTGACATTAATAAGGTGCCAACTGAAATAAAGCGATATAAAAATTATGCTATTATAGTGTTTGTATGAATGTGTGCTTGTGAATGCTGAAAGTTGAATGTTGAAAATGCTCTTAAATGGTTTTTCGTTTTGGTACTCGTTACGTTAAAACAACGTAAATAACGCAGCTCTGCTCACGATACGTTGACGGCAACGAAAACTGGTCATGGAATAAAATATTCATAGTTAAAACTTAGAAATTTTTAACGATAGAACGAACGCACTCACGTACATGTTATAATTTTGTTCCGTTATATTTACAAAAACAAAAAAACACAATCGGCGGTCGGTGGGTGGTTAATCGATAGGCTAATAAATTAACCGTAACAACAACCAGAACAACAACAACGAGAACATGCACAGAATCAAAGCACATGCACCAGAGACAAACAAGAACCACAACAACAACAACAAACAACAGCATACATTAGAACGAAAACAAAAAAACTGCCATGCATAACAAACCATTCGGCGTTTTAATGGTGTCGTCGTGGTTTGCTTCGTCGGTTGCTGTTTACGAACGAATATGAACCACCTACCAACAAAGTGACTACGATGACGTCGCTGTCGCTGTGGAGCTGCGGCAGCACAGACAACGAATAAACACATCTCAATTCGACTTCGATTTTAATTGTTCACTCGTTGCAGTTTATCCGGAAATCTTTTCAATACGAGTACCGCAATTAAATTTAATCAGTTTATTAGTGTGTTAATATTGCTGTTCTTAGTAATTATTATAGATAAGTTATTACAATATTCAGAAGCTTTGAACTAAATTTTGCATCAAAACATGTTGTAGATATTCTAATTATTATAAATGCTAGATTATATGTGAAATTTTCTAAATATTTTTAAACTCAAAACAATGTAGTGTTAATTAATTTATTTTGTTAGGTTTTCTATGTATCAAGATGACATACACACCATTTACACGATCATACGAATACACACGCCCACACAAACACGCTTGCCACCATTAAAATGCATCTATTTTTCGTTGATTTGTTGTCTGCTTTTGTTTTTCTTTGTTCACGTAATATTTTGGCGATTAACGAATTAAAATTTCCCTGAAAATATAAGCATTTTATTGTCTGCTTTTCAATTAATAATAAAGTCGTCACTTGTTTGTTTCTATGCCAAGAAATGTTTTCCTTGATTAAATCCGCGGAAAATTAAATCCAAGCAATTATTATATCTCCCTCTCTCTCTCTCTCTCTCTTCGTCTCGAGCGTTTCACTCCTTCTCGTGCGCTGTCTCTCTTGCTCTCACTTGGTCCCTCTTTCTTTGCCCCCGTCACTCGTTGACAGCCTTCAAAGATTATCGCCGGTGCTTAAATCCACCAGAAATTGAATCTGGT